>CM019148.1:143927320-144151591 GCA_009733165.1 Naja naja
CTGGATAGGAAGAGGCAAGATTTCCTGCAGAGAGGTTGGGGAAAGCCACCCCTGCACTGAATGCAAGTTTTTAGACACCATCTGCCTCCGTTGTGAAAAAAAGAGGACACCTAGCAGAGTCTGCAAATCATCCAGAACTCCACCCAACAGAAGGAAATTTCCTGCAAACAAAGACAAAGAATTCAAGCCCAACAATCTCAGTGAGAAAATGGGGTGCAGCACAGAAGCAAGGGGAAGAATGAAACTCATCAACAGTAACTATTGGTCATTCATCTTCTATCAATAACAGAAAAGTGCATGTCAAGGTATACTTATTGAAGGAAAGGCCTTGCCAAATGGAAGTGGACTCAGGCTCATATCTGTCTATGGTGTCATGGGACACTATTCACAGACTACTCCCAAACATTCAGAAGAATCATTTCAAAAAGCAAGCTGATTCTTAAAGACTACCAAGGGAACAAGATTCCAGTAGTTGGAACAAGAGAATTCAACGTGAAGTTCAAAGGTCACACCAAACTCCCCCCTGACCATCGTGGACAAGGATCTCCCAAGTTTGCTGGGACTTGAGTGGTTCAACCCGCTGGGCATCGAGGTGACTGGCATCAATCCGTGAGCAACACTGAATGGGAGGAGGCCTTGAGTCTGAGTTTCCAGAGGTCTTCAGCGACAGATTAGGCAAGTACTTGGGGACCCCTATCACTTTCAATCTAAATCCCAAGGTGCCACCAATCCGTTTAAAGCCCTGAAGGGTCCCATTTGCCTTAAAGGAAAAAATTGATGCACAATTAGATAAATTAATAGCTCAAGGGGTTTAGAGCCCACTGACCACTCCAGGTGGGAGACACTCATAGTCACACCAGTCAAGGCTGATGGGTCTGTGAGAATATGCGGAGTGACCTACAAGGGGACATTGAACCATGCGCTACAACAGAGCATATCCAGTTCCAGTGGTGCATCATTTATTACATTCTCTTGGCGGGGCATAGTTTTGCCAAATTGGATCTGGCCCAGGCATATCAACAACTAACAGTTGATGATGCCACTGCAGAGGGTCCCAAACCATTGTGACCCATAGAGGTGCTTTCAAATGCAAAAGGTTACAGCGTGGCAGCAGGCATCTTCAAAGCCTTATGGAAAGGATGCTCCAAGGACTGCCAGGGTAGTACCTTACTTGATGATTGTTAATCTCTGCTGAAAATGACACTCAATTACAAGAGAGACTCAGAAATCCTAACCAGATTCAAAAAGTGGGGTTAAAAGTCAAAGAAGAAAAATGCACACTTAGAACTGACAAGGTAGAGTTCTTGGGCTATATGATTGACAAACATGGTATCCACCCCACAGAAGCCAAGGTTCAGGCAATCAAAGAAGCCCCCAGGCCTAAATGCAAAACAGACTTCCAAGCTTTCAAGGGACTCATTAACTTCTATCACATGTTTCTACCTCAGAAGGCAACCATTGCAGAACCACTACACAGATTACTAGACAAAAAGTCTGCATGGGTCTGGGGCAGGAAAGAACAATCAGTATTCAACAATATTAAAAGACTAACCACGTCTGATGCTGTACTGATACAGTTCTCTGAGAATTTGCCTGTTGTACTTACTTGTGATGCATCCCCTTTGGGTGTGTGGGGGTTGAGCCACAGGCTTTCCAGGGAGGAAGCCCCTATTGCATTTTACTCTTGCACTTTGACCAAAGCAGAGAGGAATTACAGCCAATTGGACAAGGAAGCATTGGCAATTGTTGCAGCTGTCAAGAAATTCCATGAGTATCTATATGGGAGAACATTTACCATTGTCACAGATCACAAGCCTTTGTTAGGCATTGTGGCAGGAGACAAACCTACGCCCACTATCCTGTCACCAAGAATGCTGAGGTGGACTGAATTTCTTGCTGCTTATTCATACAAGCTCATCCACAAGCCTGGCAAGAACATTGGCCATGCTGATGCTTTGAGTCACTGCCCACTTCCATTTCACACTGAGGACTGTGAACCTGAGGCGCACACCTTTTTCCTAGAAACTGTTGCCAAGCTTCCAGTACATGCTGCTGAAATTGCCAGAGAGACTGCCAAAGACACTTTATTGGCTCCTGTTATAGGCTGGATTAAGAAAGGTTGGCCTTTTCAAGATCTACCTCACCTTGCCCAACCTTTTAAATACAGACAAACTGAATTATCTGTATTAAGAGGATGTATTTTGTGGGCTAATAGGGTGGTTATTCCTGCAAAACTGCAAAGAGAGGTTTTGGAATTGTTACATGAGGGTCATCCTGGTATTGTAAGGATGAAGGGATTGGCCAGAAGTTATGTATGGTGGCCAGGTATTGACAAAATGGTTGAAAACTGGGTTGCATCTTGTCCCAACTGTCAGGTAGTCAGGCCTGCCCCACTTCTCACCCCCACACAGGAATGGGAATGTCCTAGGGGCCCATGGTCTAGGATTCATATTGATTTCGCTGGCCCTACCAGAGGCACACCTTCCTTATTATAGTAGATGCATATTCCAAATGGCTAGAGGTCATCCCTATGGCATCCACCACAACTGATGCTGTCATCAAGCAGCTTAAAAAGCTTTTTGTAACCCACGGGTTACCTGATGTTCTGTCTCTGACAATGGCCTCAATTTACATCCGACCTTTTTGAATCCTATCTAGCACAACAGGGTATCAGACATGCCCTCACTGCCCCTGGGCACCCTTTGGCTAACGGCCGGGCTGAACGCATGGTACGTTTTACCAAGGAAAAGCTTCAGCAACTGGATCCTGGGGACATCACTGAGAAAGTTGAAAAACTTCTTAGTGTTCAGCACATCACTCCTAACCCATCAACTAACTTATTCCCAGCAGAGTTGTTGATGGGTAGGAAACTTAGGTCTTCCCTTGACGGCCTTGATCCCACTTACGCACCCAACGCACCACTTGATTCCACTAGCAAAGTTCGCACGTTCAGTGTGGGTGATTCTGTTTATGCTAAGAACCTTATAGGTGAACCTTCATGGATTCCTGCTGAAATAACTCAAATCACTGGCCCTCATTCTTACAGGGTGCAAACAGAGGATGGTGTCCTCTGGAGCAGGCACATTGATCAGTTAAGATCCAGATTACCTCAGGAACATCGCAATTGTTCCTCTCTACTTCCCATACCTAATGCCTTTTCTAGGGGAAGGGAGGAGCATGAGGATAATCAGCAAGCAAGAATCAACCCCATGTGTAACGAGCCATTATGACAGAAACCTTCCCAAAACCTGTCACAATGCCAAAATCCACCCTTACAAGTGGAAGATTGCACATCACTACCTGACTTGGGTGCTGACCTTGGTTTGGAGATGGGTTGGGAGGAGAGACCAGATTGTAACAATCAAACAGGGTCTTCTTTCACTGGAAGCTGAGCAGGAAATGTCAACAGACACATTTCCTCTCTCACTGGGTGAGAACATTAAAACTTCTGAACCACGAAGGTCTCAACGTACATGTAAGAGCCCCACCTATTTAAAAAATACATTAGATAGGTTGGGGTTTGAGTATGGACTGAACCTAGTGGGGAGGGGTGTTATGTATGCAGGTTTGAATGTCATTGGTTTAGTTTGAACTGTTCTTGTAAAATGTCAGAAATGATTGGTTTAAAAAGTGTGGGAAAACCCTGCACTCTGATTGGCTGGCAACTGCGGCTGCTGGCTATAAGTAGCAGCCGCAGCCCAGCCAAATCAGGTCTGTTATGAGCTGTAGTCACTAATAAACTCTTCACTGAAGCACTCCGCATCTGACTCTTCATGCAAACTTAACACTCTCTTCACAAGCCAATCTCACTTGCCTTTTAGAAAAATGCAACCAAGCAGACTGCTGAAATGAAATATATATTACTTCTGTATATTCTAATAGCAATCAGAGGGTTATTATTTAAAAACAGCAACAGCTGGAAATCTGCACCAACTAGCAGGTCAAGTAGATTCCAGATGGCATGCCCAGAAACTGGGGAAAACTCAACTGTCTATGCTGTGACCCTGGTTTAAAGCAAACAGCTTCTTAGTTTGATCCAAGACATTTTCTAAGCATTTGAAAGAATTTCATTTATTTTCACTAAATAGAAAAGTTTATGTGCTTTTTGCTATTCTGCAGCTAAGTAGACCAAAGGGAAATCTAAAATCAGGACCTGTGATTTGTATTAGATATAATGGCTTTCTGTTCTTTGCAATTAATGCAAATATGACTTCTATTCCAGATGGGTCCTGTTACATGCATAATTGCATCCCGGAATTCTAAAGTAAAATCCATGAATGGCATATTTTGTTATTAACATTAAGGCTCATGCAAAGACCAGGACCAGCTTTTCAATGGAGGAAGAGTATTTTCACTATATTTTTTGTCCCCAAATTCTGCATATATATGCTTGGTGTTATGGGGTTCCAAAACATCCAGAAACTTATTAAAAGACTACAGGTACTTTCTGCATGATTATTGAAATGGCTTTCCACAAAATTTACTTTGATGGATATCAACTTGAGAGGTTGGAAGCAGAGTCTGCTGCTTTAATGATTCTCACACATCTGTCCACAGGTACAAATCACCTCAGTGTTTTTCACTGTGGTCTATAATTTATTGATTGATTGGATTTTAGCCTGGCACAATCAGTTAACTCTCAGCAGGTTACAATCAGTAATTTGTAATAAAATGTCTGCAGTAAAATCAAAGCAAACAATCCAAAGCAATATATATATATGTAGGTCTTGGTGTATTCGGTCTTGTCCGTGTAAGATTGAGAATACCTTGGCAACGTTTCAACGAAATCTCATCCGTCATCTTCAGGCTGGTGTCTTCAGCTTCGTTCTTCTGGGAGAAGTGTGTGATAGTGGCTGTTTTTCCCTTTAAACTCCAGAGTTGGTTGTGTTGTTACTTCTTGATTGGTTGATGGAGTTGATGTATGCAGATTGGTTGGCTTTTTCATAAGACCCTGTGTGGCTGAGGTACTGGCTATGTGTCTCTCAGCCTTTTATGTTGTAACGACCTGGGTAATGGGCTGTGTGATGATCTTCTGAGTTCTATTGTTGTGACATCCTGGGTCTTGTGCTGTAATCTCCTGGGTCGTTGTCTGTGTTGCAACCTCCAGATGTTTTGTGTTGTAATCACCTGAGTTCCATGATGTAGTATCCTGGGTGGAAGGCTGTGATGTGACATTCCGGGCCTTGGTTTGGCTCCGAGTTTGAGGTCTGGCAATGTGTTTATAGCGTGTGTCAGTTTGCTTAGTTTGGGGGTTGGAGAGGGTTGTAGCAGCTGGAGTTACAGCTATGGTCTGGTTTCTGGATGGTGGTTGCCTTTTGTCTGTGGGGTGGGCTTGGGTTTGAGTCTGGTGAGGGAGATTGGTGGTGGCATCCTGTGTTATTTTGGGTCCGGTGTTGGTTTTCATGTCTGGGACTCATTTGTTGATGAGGGCTAGTTTCCAGATGTTTATTCATGTTATGGGGGTGTTTCTCTATTTCGATGGCTTCCCTAATTATTCTCTTGTTGAAGTGTTCAGTGTTGGAGATAAGTTTGGATCCCTCAAAATCAATTCCATGTCCTGTGGCTTTAAGGTGCTGGAAAAGGGAGGAAGTTTTTTCTTCTTTTCTGACTGCGTTCTTGTGTTCTGCGATGTGAGCATTTATTCTCCTGTTGGTTTGTCCAATGTATGTGGCTGGGCAAATTTTGCATGGTATTTCATAAACTCCTTGGTTTTCTAGCTGGATCTTGTCTTTGGGGTTTCTTAAGATGTTGGCTATTTTTTGGTCAGTGCCAAAGCTGTCCTGATATTGTGCTTGTGGAGAATTTTGCTGATTTTATCTGTGGTGCCTTTGATGTAAGGGAGGAGGGTGATGCCATTGTCCTGTTCTGTATCTTGGTTTTTGGGGGGAGTCTCCTTCGGATTAGGTTGGTGATTGTGCTTTTTGGAATCCATTGGACATTAATACGTTGGTGAGGGTGTGTAATTCTGTTCTCAAGTGGTCTTTGTCAGCTAGGCGTTTGGTTCTGGAGATGAGGGTCTTGGCTACGGAGTGCAGGGTGGTGATGGGATTGTGCATTTAAGTAGCGTTGGTGTGTGTCTTCTTCTGGTAGATGGTGTGTCCTAGGGAGCCATTGGGTTTTTGTAAATTAGACGTCCAGGAACGGAAGTTGGTTGTTGGTTTCTGTTTCCATGGTAAATTGTATTTTGGGGTGTAGGCTGTTGAGATGTGTGAGGAAGTTGTCCAGTTTTTCTTTCCCGTGTGGCCAAATTACGAAAGTGTCATCTACATATCTAAGCCAGAGTTTGGCTTCTTGATTGGTTGATGGAATTGGTGTTTGCTGATTGGTTGGCAGAAGCAACAACACAGCCAACAACACAGCCAACCAATCAGCAAACACCAATTCTGTCAACCAATGAAGAAGCGACAACACAGCCAACAACACAGCCAACCAACCCGCTTACAGCAGAGCCAGCACACCACATCTCCTCTCCAGTATTTATAGAGAGAAGGCAGCTCAGATCATGCTATGCTGGCACAAGCACAAAGCCGAAGACACCAGCCTGAAGATGGCGAGTGGGATCTCGTCGAAACGTCGCCAAGGTATTCTCAATCTTACACGGGACAAGACCTGAATACACCAAGACCTACATATATACATATTTGTAGATTTTCACGGGTAAAGGTATGTAGGTCTTGGTGTATTCGGGTCTTATCCCATGTAAGATTGGGAGTATCTTGGCAAGATACTCTCAATCTTACACGGGATAAGACCCGAATATACACCAAGACCTACATATACATATATACATATATACATATATACATTATACATATATACATATATACATATACATATACATATACATATACATATACATATACACATATACATATACATATACATATACATATACATGTTTTCGTAGATTTTCACGGGTAAAGGTATGTAGGTCTTGGTGTATTCGGGTCTTGTCCCGTGTAAGATTGAGATACCTTGGCAGCGTTTGACGAAATCTCATCCATTATCTTCAGGCTGGTGTCTTCAGCTTCTTCTCCTGGGAGAAGTGTGTGATTGTGGCTGTTTTCCCTTTTAAACTCTAGAGTTGGCTGTGTTGTCTTCTTGATTGGTTTGTGGAGTTGATGTATGCAGATTGGATGGCTTTTTCCTGAGACCCTGTGTGGCTGAGGTGCTGGCTGTGTGTCTCTCAGCCTTTTGTGTTGTAACGACCTGGGTAATGGGCTGTGTGATGACCTTCTGAGTTCTATTGTTGTGACGTCCTGGGTGTGGTGCTGTGATCTCCTGGGTCGTTGTCTGTGCTGCAACCTCCTGATGTTTTGTGTTGTGATCTCCTGAGTTCTGTGATGTAGTATCCTGGGTGGAAAGCTGTGATGTGGCATTCTGGGCCTTGGTTTGGCTCCGAGTTTGAGGTCTGGCTATGTGTTTATAGCGTGTGTCAGTTTGCTTAGTTTGGGGGTTGGAGGGGGTGTAGCAGCTGGTGTTGCAGCCATGGTCTGGTTTCTGGATGGTGGTTGCCTTTCATCTGTGGCGTGGGCTTGGGTTTGAGTCTGGTGAAGGAGATTGGTGGTGGCATCATGTGTTATTTTTGGGTCGGTGTTGGTTTTTTTGGCTGGAACTCGTTTGTTGATTAGGGCTAGTTTCCAGATGTCTGGTAGGCGGGAAGTATCATCCCGTTTATTCTCTTCAACAAGAGAATAATTAGGGAAGCCATCGAAATAGAGAAACACCCCCATAACATGAATAAACGGGATGATACTTCCCATCTACCAGACATCTGGAAACTAGCCCTGGTCAACAAACGAGTCCCAGCCACGAAAACCAACACCGGACCCAAAATAACACAGGATGCCACCACCAATCTCCTTCACCAGACTCAAACCCAAGCCCATGCCACAGATGAAAGGCAACCACCATCCAGAAACCAGACCATGGCTGCAACACCAGCTGCTACACCCCCCTCCAACCCCCAAACTAAGCAAACTGACACACGCTATAAACACATAGCCAGACCTCAAACTCGGAGCCAAACCAAGGCCCAGAATGCCACATCACAGCCACATCATACCCAGGATACTACATCACAGAACTCAGGAGATCACAACACAAAACATCAGGAGGTTGCAACACAGACAACGACCCAGAAGATTACAGCACCACACCCAGGACGTCACAACAATAGAACTCAGAAGGTCATCACACAGCCCATTACCCAGGTCGTTACAACACAAAAGGCTGAGAGACACATAGCCAGCACCTCAGCCACACAGGGTCTCAGGAAAAAGCCATCCAATCTGCATACATCAACTCCACAAACCAATCAAAAGCAACAACACATCCAACTCTGGAGTTTAAAAGGAAAAACAGTCACTATCACACACTTCTCCCAGAAGAACGAAGCTGAAGACACCAGCCTGAAGATGACGGATGAGATTTCGTCGAAACGTTGCCAAGGTATTCTCAATCTTACACGGGACAAGACCCGAATACACCAAGACCTACATACCTTTACCCGTGAAAATCTACGAAAACAAATATCCTACCTCACGGGGAGAAACTTCCACTGACCCGGATCTATGAGAAACCTCGAAGTGCGAAGAGCCACCATCTTATGTGACCTCACATTCCTACGCAAAAAAAAAGAAAAAAACGTGATCCCCACATGCTTCCAACTCAAATTCCACACTAAAACCTCAGCCACTGAAAGGATCCTGAAAAGAACTGAATTAGCTCTAATCAGAAACGAACTCCACAGGAAAAGATTCCTACTAGACGAAACCAACAGGGACCTACTCATCCTCCACCTCAAACTCAGTAACAAAATCCACCCAGCACTCTGGGACAAATCCAAACAACTAGCCCTCTGGAGAGCCGAAACAGAAACCTTTCACAAGACAGACACACCACCAACAAACTCCAAGACTAGAAAACGCCAAGCCCAACCCCCCCAACAATGCATGAAACAAACAGTACACAACATATCAGACAGAACCCTCACCATGGCAGAAACCAATGTCCTTTCCAAAGGATTCAACTTTGCTGTAAGCCCCAAAGCATCCCCACTGAAAACATCATATGTGGAGTTGAAGCTAGCCTAACCAAAATTAACCCAGACACAGCCAATAAAATCAGACTTGAAGTCACCAACGTCCTCTGCTCCAGCAGTCCACCCAGAAGCAACACACAAGAAGAACAAAAGCACTCAGCAACTTGAGGAAAGACCACAACATAATCATCCTCCCAGCAGACAAAGGCAACGCCACAGTCGTGATGAACACATCTGACTACCAATCCAAACTATCCAACCTACTCCAAGACCCCGCCTACAAACCTCTAAACACAGACCCCACCACCTATCTGGAGAAACCACCAAATCCAAAATAAAAGCCTGCCCATCAGTGAAGAGATCCAACAAAGAATCATCCCCAGAAAAATCATCTAGATGCCCTAAGCTCTATGGCCTCCCCAAGATACACAAAGAAGGACCCACTCAGACCCATAGTCAGCTCCATAGGCTCACCTCTACAGAACCTTGCCAAATTTCTGTAAACAACTCCAGCCCTACACAGAATCCATCACCTCACTGCGTACAAAATTCTTTCCACTTCATAGAAACAATAAAGAAACAAAACCTACAACCCAGCGACCTACTTGTGAGCTTCGATGTCATATCCCTCTTCACTCAAGTACCTATTAAAGCCTTGACAGCTATCCAAAACAAATACAACCCCTAAGCACATCCTAGATCTGACCAACCATTGCCTTTCCAACACGTACTTCATCCACAATGGACAAAGATATAAACAGATAGAAGGAGCACCTATGGGATCACCCCTCTCACCCGTCATGCTAACCTATACATGGAACATTTTGAAACCAATGCTCTAGACAAATCCGAATACACCCAAACTCTGGCTTAGATATGTAGATGACACTTTCGTAATTTGGCCACACGGGAAAGAAAAACTGGACAACTTCCTCACACATCTCAACAGCCTGCACCCCAAAATACAATTTACCATGGAAACAGAAACCAACAATCAACTTCCGTTCCTGGACGTCCTTATTTACAAAAACCCACGGCTCCCTAGGACACACCATCTACCAGAAAAAGACACACACTAACCGCTACTTAAATGCACAATCCCATCACCACCCTGCACAGATCAACTCCGTAGCCAAGACCCTCATCTCCAGAACCAAGCGCCTAGCTGACAAGACCACTTGAGAACAGAATTACACACCCTCACTAACGTATTAATGTCCAATGGATTCCAAAGAAACACAATCACCAACCTAATCCGAGGAGACTCCCCAAAACCAAGATACAGAACAGGACAATGGCATTGCCCTCCTCCCTTACATCAAAGGCACCACAGATAAAATCAGCAAAATTCTCCACAAGCACAATATCAGGACAGCCTTTGGCACTGACCAAAAATAGCCAACATCTTAAGAAACCCCAAAGACAAGATCCAGCTAGAAAACCAAGGAGTTTACAAAATACCATGCAAAATTTACCCAGCCACATACATTGGACAAACCAACAGGAGAATAAATGCACGCATCGCAGAACACAAGAACGCAGTCAGAAAAGAAGAAAAACTTCCTCCTTTTCCAGCACCTTAAAGCCACAGGACATGAAATTGATTTTGAGGGATCCAAACTTATCTCCAATACTGAACACTTCAACAAAGAATAATTAGGGAAGCCATCGAAATAGAGAAACACCCCCATAACATGAATAAACGGGATGATACTTCCCGTCTACCAGACATCTGGAAACTAGCCCTGGTCAACAAACGAGTCCCAGCCACGAAAACCAACACCGGACCCAAAATAACACAGGATGCCACCACCAATCTCCTTCACCAGACTCAAACCCAAGCCCATGCCACAGATGAAAGGCAACCACCATCCAGAAACCAGACCATGGCTGCAACACCAGCTGCTACACCCCCTCCAACCCCCAAACTAAGCAAACTGACACACGCTATAAACACATAGCCAGACCTCAAACTGGAGCCAAACCAAGGCCCAGAATGCCACATCACAGCCTTCCACCCAGGATACTACATCACAGAACTCAGGAGATCACAACACAAAACATCAGGAGGTTGCAACACAGACAACGACCCAGGAGATTACAGCACCACACCCAGGACGTCACAACAATAGAACTCAGAAGGTCATCACACAGCCCATTACCCAGGTCGTTACAACACAAAGGCTGAGAGACACACAGCCAGCACCTCAGCCACACAGGGTCTCAGGAAAAAGCCATCCAATCTGCATACATCAACTCCACAAACCAATCAAAAAGCAACAACACATCCAACTCTGGAGTTTAAAAGGGAAAAACAGTCACTATCACACACTTCTCCCAGAAGAACGAAGCTGAAGACACCAGCCTGAAGATGACGGATGAGATTTCGTCGAAACGTTGCCAAGGTATTCTCAATCTTACACGGGACAAGACCCGAATACACCAAGACCTACATACCTTTACCCGTGAAAATCTACGAAAACAAATATATATATATATATATATATATATATATATATATATAAAATCATCTCAAATGTACATGAATCTTGGATGCCCAACTATAGACAATACATTGTCAACCCTGAAGTTGGCTGAATGTGGCCATTTTTCTTTTGTAGCTTTTCTCTAGGGAGTTTCTTCTCACGGCTTCAGGGCTGATACAGCCTGGAGTGAAGGAGCCAGGGAGGGTGGGGGGTTGTAGAGATATCTGGGAGATTGTAGCCAAAATAAAATTCTTTCCCCTGGGAATCAAGGACATTGGTACAATGCTTGAAAGGAGGAGACTGGGATCACCTAACAGCTGGACTATGTGCTGATTGGATCATGTGATGGGTGACTATGGGGTTAGGGTTAGGGTTAGGGGGCAAAGTGACCAAGTTTGACTTTTAATTGGATGTAAAACCGGTGGGAACCTAGAGCCGGTTTTCCACCAAGAAATTGCTAATTTGTATTCCTATAAAATGTTCTTTGAGGAATATGCCTGCCTTGGAGTTCTTATTGAATGGGATGTATTACTTGGAAGCTTGACATACATATCGTCCCCCTTGGTAAATGCATCTCTTTGTAATCAGCCAATTATGAGGAAAGGGATCCATTCTTGAGACCCCCTAGATTTTTGCATTTAGGATATTTTCAGGAACTTCTTGCCTTAATTTTCAAATGTCTTCTTTTTATCATTCCTACATTGTGAAAGAGTGAGATGTTGACAGTTATCACAAGGATTTATGAAGATGAAGGGACACCAGTTTCAGGAAGCTAGAATAATCTGTGCAATAAAATTTAAATATCTCTAGAAAAGTTTTATAGATAGATAGATAGATAGATATAGATATAGATATAGATATAGATATAGATATAGATATAGATATAGATATAATGCAGGTCTTGGCATGTTCGGGTTTTTTCCCATGTAAGATTGAGAGTATCTTGGTAATGTTTCGACAAGGTCCCACTTGCCATCTTCAGGCTGGTGCTTTTGGCTTCGTGCTTGTGCGAGGAAAGTGTGATCGGAGCTGCTCTCTCTCTCTCTCTCTCTCTCTCTCTCTCTCTCTCTCTCTCTCTCTCTCTTGTGTGTATAGTGTGTGTGTGTGTGTGTATAGTGTGTGTGTGTATAGTGTGTGTGTGTATAAAAATCCATGTTTGTATTGTCAGAATTCTACTCAACAAAATTGATTTTCAATTAATCCAATAAAAAGAAAAAAAGCACTCGAAAAATTTCATTCCTAGTGAACCTGAATATAACGTTACTAGAAATTTATCTTTGTTTCATTTTTTTAAAATACCAAGTTTGATTTATGAATTTCAGAGACAATGAAGGAATATCTTTCAGTATGCCACTGATTCATATGGAGCATGTGTTAAAATTAATAGAAATGTCTGCATCAGGTAGAGAGATACTGTTACTTCATATACAATATTTATATAGCTGTTTATATAGGACATAGTTTTTTTTCTCTTTAAACTTTTATGAAATCCAATAGGAGAGCAGCAGAGGGAGCTGTAGGATAATTGTTCTCCACATATTATTTGCGTTTCTGAAATTAATTTATGCAACAAATACCTGTCAATGTCATAACTTGCAGACAAATACAGAGAGAATCCTTCCCCTTTTTAATTATACTTTTTTTTAAAATTTGAAAGCAATCACAAGGGATTATAATGTTCAACCATTTCTTCTGTACCTTTTTAATCTAACTTCTCCAGAACGCGTTCCATCACTATGGGAAGATTTCTGAACCTTACAATTAGTCTCTTTATATTTCCCCTGTGACCCAAGAGATATTTTTTAGATGACAACTAATATTCAGAAAATGGGATGAGGAAATGATTTAAATCAGAATTGAAATTTCCTGCTTGGTTTTGCTCATCTCTTCTCAAATGAAGAATTAAATCACAGTTTGTTTTATAATTAGAAATCCAGAAGTTGATATTGCTTTCCCCCATTATTTTGAGTAAGAAAATGTCATCCTGGAACACTAATCAAGAGTTAAAAGAGAGAGAGAGAAGAGAAAAAGTTAACAGTACTTTTCTGCATTAGTTGAAGTATCTTCTCCATTCATTCAACCAGTGATGTGCCAAAATAACAGCAATATGGATCAGTTTTATGTCCATTCACTAATGGCTGTGTGATGCTAAGCAGATATTATACATCACTAAAATGGAAATAGCCTGAGTCTGCTAAAATTGTTTCTGTTCTTCCAAGTTGTTTTTCTTTCAATCCGAAAGAAAGAAAAGGTTTCATCTCTTGTCTTTGATTTTTTTTCCTTAACCAAAAAACCTGGTCCGGAATCATTTCTCTTGTTCAGCTGATTCCAGATCAATACTTTCATGTATGAGGAAACAATGTCGACCTTTTCATATTTGAGCTAACTTTTATGGATTAGGGACTCATTCTGGAAAATTCAAAAGTAGTTTGACTTTCTGTTTTCCGAACTGGTAGCTTGACAATCACTATATAAGTTTTAATTCTTGTCAGCTAGCTGTATACATTTCAAAAGATAAACCCAATTCCTTAAGCAATTTGTCCCCCAAATGTTGTAAATAGATAAGAATTGCATAAAAAGATAGATCATTGCAAAATGGCCATCAATTTTATAAGATCAGAAACCTAACCATTCTTTCTCAGAGCTATGAAGCTGATTCTGTATATGCTGAATAATAATGTATTATTTCCAGTTAAAAGAAATAGCAGTCATGATGGATGAATAATGTTGCATAATGGGAAGAACAGTCAAATTTGCAAATATGTAGATCATTCAGGAAGCACTGTCTCTTTCACCATCTTCTATAAAAATGATTTTCTCTGTTCCTTAGAGTGTCTTTTAATATAAAGATCGGCGAGCTATGCTTTGTCCATCCCTGTCTTGGGTTGCTTGTCATGAATGATGTGATGCTTTCTCTAATATTTTTCTTGATTGACATCCTTACAAAATTGTGAAATAAGAATGCGTGAAAGTGTTATCTCTGCTCTCTGCCCCTGGTCTATGGCCTTTTTTCAGGGCTTCTTTATTAGGTTTTTGAAATGATAAATGTAGGGACTGAATAATCAAATACCCAGTAATCCAATATCCTGAGCTTCGCTGTATGCAGACATCAGAGAATATTCACGAGGACCAAATTATCATCCATTGGCAGATCCAGGAGCAGAGTAGCCACAAATTTCCTGGATCTGTTTTGTTCTGCTCCCCTCTTCCATTGCATCAATTATTTCCAATACTGCTGCGTTGCCCTGAAATATACACGCAGCTAAACTTCTGTATTTTTTCTTCAATTTCAGTAAAGAGGGTTTTTTGTCAGTGCACCAGGCCTCTCAATCCGACTAGAGTTGTGATTTCCAAGCAAAAACCTGCTTGTATTTTCTTTTTCTCGTGGTCCTGATGCCTTTGGAGGCCACATCTTATGTCTATATTTTTTTGTCACGGGGCAGACACAACATCAACTGAAAGTGGGGAAAGACACAGTTTTGCTTCTTGTTGTGGACAATTTACTATTGTGCAGTTTCACAAAGTGATCCTCCACTGCAGTAGGGAAGGACCTAATCAATTGGTACCCTCAAAATGTCTAATGGATCCTGACGGTTTTCTAGGGGAGTTACTCTAGGGCCTGATAGGAAGTTCAGCTACAGCTAAGCCACTGATTAGCTGCTGGAATAGGAGAGCCATTATGGCATTTTTCCAGATTGCCCAGAGCAGCTTCTCCCCTCTTGAAGATCCATTGTGGAAGCTTTGTTTTCCAAGGAACTTAGGGAGATGAAGGAGCAGAAGAGATGCCTAGAGCACCGCTAAAGGAAGACCTGTTTTGAATATGCCACTCACTGGTAAGAGCTCACATTTGAGCCTATATATTGGCAATATGAATGTGCACATTTGAATTCATTGTTTTACCTTTTTTTATATGTCCACCAAGCATGATAGAATGTCCCTTCTTGATGTTCACATTTCTAACATACATTTGAAAAACCTTTATATAAATATAGTGTAGAAAATTTCTCTGGCATTATGTACCAATGATATATCATTTTATAAAAACTCTCTTTGAGATCATGACATAAGTTTCAACTATTTTGACCATATATTTTCCCATTGATTCATCTGTATGCTATAACCAATCACCCAGTTTATCATATATATTTTAAACGAATGAATGAAAGGAATGAAATACTTTGAATCCCTTCGTGTCTGCTGAATGCTGTCTAATAAATCTGGAAAAGGTTCATGGTGGACTAAAACGTCTCTGAAAAAGTAGACATGGCATTGTGGTGGTGACCAACGGCCAGATAAAGTATTCTGGCTGGTGGAGCCTCTCCAGATAAAAGAGAGACCAAGCGATTGCCCACCTTCACTCCTTGGGAGGAGACTGCAGGAATTGTGGCTGACTCATGAGTTTGAGCAGCCGAGAGACAAGGAAGAAATGGCATAGCTGCACCCACAGCCCAATCTTTAAAGGACACTGAGTTCATTCAAAGCCTCATTTTCTTAACAACTTTTGGGTACAATACATTCAAAGAGAGACCTTCAGATCATCAGGAAGAAAAGAAAACCACTGGATAAGTCAGGTTTTATTCCAGCTCACAGGGAAAAAAAAGGAAAATAATGCTTTTTAGAATTCAGAATTAACAGCAAAAAGCTGTTTTGACCTAAGAAAGTTATAACCAGACAAAGGGGATGGTTTGCATTTAAAGGAGTAACAATTTGACAAGAATATTTTTATATTTCTTGGAAACAATTAGCTGAACACATGATACCTTCATCTTTAGTATCAAAGTTAAAATACAACTGATGGGTTTTTACAGAAGAAAGTGATGAATGTAATCACAGACCGGGCAATTGTGTGATCAGAGTTACAGAGTGCCTGATTGGACTAAAGCCTTAAGGACACCGAAAAGGCAAAACAGAAAGAAAGAAAAGGCAGTTTTTAATTTTCATTTCTACAACTTTTGCTTTTGGATTGCAAAGTAGATGGGAACTATTTTGGAGTTCTAATAACTTGGCTTCCACTATTCATACAGTAGTGATACTGCCAATGGATATTTCAGGTCATAATCTAGTGACTCTAGCATTTGAAACGACAACTGGATCCTTCAGATGGAGGTTGATGAAACTTTAGTACAAAAAGAAATAACCATAGAAAATTGTAAAAAGAAGTTAAAATAATTTTGAGAATAATCTTGAGGCTCCATCTTGTGGATGTGATTTGGGGTTAGTCTGAATCTGTCAGTCCTGAGGAAATGCAAAATGTTAGGGTTAGGGTTAGGTAGGCCTTTTTCAGGTGGAGATTGAATGGAGTTGCAAAAGGGAGTGATAGTGAAGGGCTGCAAAAAGAAATTAAAAGAACTTCTTTTTGATAATAGTTTTAATAAAATTAATAAAGTGAAAATAATTAGGATCAAGCAAAGCTTTTGTAAGAGGATATTTCATACAATGTAACTGTGAATTTAATAAAGAAAAGGTGATAGAAAAGTATTTTGGATGAGATAAAATAATTTTAAAAGTCCCCAGAGAGGACAAGTATTATCCACCAAATTAAGATCCTACAGAGATAATTATCTATTTTAATAGTGAGAGAGATAGGCCACTTATGCAAAAAAAGAAAGAAAGAAAAGAAAATTTAAATTTGCAAATAAACTGGGGAAATAATTGGCATATAAATTGCAAGAAGAAAAAGGGGGAAAAGTGACACCAAAGTTGCAAGAAGAAAATGTTGTTATAACAGCGAATACAAATATGCAAAAAAAAAAAAACCCAGATAAAAAACTTAAGACATGGAGCAAAGTCAGACAGAATTTGAAGTGCAATTGTATACCAATAATGAACAAGTAATTGCTAAAATATATAGACTTTTGTTGAAATTTGAAATGGAAAAAGAATCATTAAAGAATATATGATAAAGTGGGTGATTGGTTATAGCATACAGATGAATCAATGGGAAAATATATGGTCAAAATAGTTGAAACTTATGTCATGATCTCAAAGAGAATTTTTATAAAATGATATATCATTGGTACATAATGCCAGAGAAATTTTCTAGACTATATTTATATAAAGGTTTTTCAAATGTATGTTAGAAATGTGAACATCAAGAAGGGACATTCTATCATGCTTGGTGGACATATAAAAAAGGTAAAACAATGAATTCAAATGTGCACATTGATACTGAGAATTTTAAGATTAATATATAAAACTTTCCCTTTTAGAACCAATGGTTATATATTTAGAAGAGAATCATGGAAGATTTTTTTTCAATATATGGTTACTGTGATGACCCAGGGCATGACACAAAAGCAACACAGCCAGAGAACAAGTCTAACTCACCTTTATTGCTCCAACTTTGCCCCCAAATGTCCCCATGTTTACTGTAAGTCCTGGAGCAAAGGTCTCACATGCAAATTCAGCAGCCTCTGGCTGCGAGTAGTTCAGTAAGCCAGGTTAGCCAACAGTAACCAGAGCAAAAAGTTCAGTGAAACAAGCAAACCGGGCAAGCCCCACAAGACAAAGCACAGCAATCTCTAGGCATTGGCAAGTGCACACGAGGCTCCACAGATTCAATGCTTGCTCTCAACAAATGTCCCTTTCACTGGCACCTCCTTACATCTTAGTCCCCCAGTGTGCCTTGTGAATGGGATGGGCTTCAGAAAGTTCAGCAACCAGTTCTCTGCCCGATTGCTGGGTGGGCGTAGCCATGGTGGGCATGGCCTAGTCAGCCTTCTGCACCAGGGTGGGGGGATATGTTTTTGCCTTCCCCAGGCTCCAGAGGCTTTCCTCTGGGAGGGCAAAAATGGAGCTCTGGAGGCCCTCCGGAGGCTGGAAATGAGCTCATTTCTGACAGTCCTGAACCTTCGGGAGGCCCATTTTTTGCCCTCCCCAAGCCTCCGTGCAGGCCCTGCACTGACCTCACATCCAAAACAGGCCTTATGGAGACTCTTGGGAGGGGAGGGGAGGGGCAGGGTGGGGTGGGGTGGGAATGGTGGGGCTGGGTGGGAGGGGCCAGCCAGGGGTGGGATTTGGCAGTTCTCCAAACTGGCCATAACATTAGCTACTGGTTCTCCGGAACCTGGGCAAACCTGTAGCAGCCCACCCCTGCTTGTGAAGGGGGGTAGGGCACTCTCCTCCCTCATAGCTGGCTCAGTCTCTGTTGATTTTGCCTTCTCTCCATGCTCGAGGATCAGGAGGAGGTTGGCCTTGCTCATTGCCTGAGCTCTGTCTTTCCTGCTCCTCCCTGTCTACAAGCCTTTCTCATCCTGACAAGTTCTGCCCGGAACTGGCTCTGCCCTTCCCTAATTTCCTCCAAGGCCAACAGATTTCTGTCAGCTCTTGTTCCAGCTCATCTTCCCCTGCAGATTCAGACTCTGATGGGGGTATGACAGTCACTGCATATCAACAAAGATAAAAAGATTCAGCATTACCCACCATGGAGGAATGGTTGTAAAATTGACAGAACTTGCTGAGATGGCTAAACTGACTTCTTTGATTAGAAAAAGGTCATTATTGACATTAATTAATGACCAAAAATGGTTTGATTAGAAATGTATGCATGTGGAGAGGAAGTTCAGAAGCCACCTTTTTTACATATATTTTCATGTGTTCTGTTCTTTTATTTTCGCTATCTCCTTTTTTTGTCTCTTCCTTTCCTTTTTTTCCTTTTTTTCTTCAAATGTATTCCTTGTTATATATGTAAAATCTTATAATAAAAACTATTTTAAAAAACAGTCAACAATTTAATCATCCAGTCCAAATTATTTCCAGAAGAAATTTGTTTTTAGTTGCTTTTGAAGTCAGAGGTAATGAGAGCCAGCACTGCTACACCTCTAAACTTTGCCTACCCATATTTCCACAAAACGGGGAACTTCTAATTGATTTTATTTATTGTATTTATTGAATTTATATGCTGCCCATTTAGCTAATCCACAAAGACTCTGAACAGCTTAAGAATGCAAGAAATAGAATTATAAAAACAATTATAGAAACAATTAAAATTATAGGAATGAAATAGAAAAAAATGAGATTTTGCTTTTCCTGGCAAAATCAAATTGGATGAGCCAGTTCTGCTGGGTGAACATGTTCCTGTATCTTACTGCAGTGTCATGAAAACTTGGCAACCAGCAAAAATGTTTCTGAATAACTTTCCAATAGAAGATCCTGCAATTTAGATTATTTCTTCTTCTCAGACATATTATCTAGAAGAGCAGCCAGCAGTGACAGGAATCCTTATTGTAATTACTTTTTTTAATTCTACAGGTATATTTAGGTTTCAAATACCAAGATGATCTCTTAATCTGTAGCGATTAGAATTCTGAAGAATTCATTTGGCATCTTGTGATATGTTTTTAATTATTTTCCTATTCTTTCTTACCATTTATCTTAAGCTGCATACCTGATGTCCCTGGAAATCTTTGTTATTTGCTCTTTTATTGCACAAGAGTGGATGGATTTAGTTTCACTTGGCTGATCCACTCTTGAAGGCACCTTCCTTTCTGAATGAGTGTCCATTGTCTTCCCTGATAGGAATTCATGTTAAATGGTATTAGGAATGGAAAGCATGCTTCCTTCTTCAATGAGTTTCTATTTTTCTTTCTTAGAAAATAGGGCACATATTTCTGGTGCAGCAAATATTCTTGCTGATCTCTAAAAATAAAATAACTTATCAAAAAAATGAGTCCATCTGATTTTTTTAAAGAAAAAGGTTGTACTTATTTTCTTAACTGAAAATGATGAGTCCTTATGTCATTGTTTATTTTTAAAAACCTGATGCAATTCTACACAGCAGAAACCTTTTTCCCTGATCCTTCCTAGAATGGCATTATGGATCATAGAGCACCATTTCAGGAAGCCCGAGAGAGTAAGCTGCTGGCTTACAAAGAGATGCTTTTGGGGTGCTGTGTACCTTTCAAACAATGAGTACAGTCTCCTGTTTGTGCCCCACACTATTAATTGG
Organism: Naja naja; assembly: GCA_009733165.1. NCBI lineage: Eukaryota > Metazoa > Chordata > Lepidosauria > Squamata > Elapidae > Naja > Naja naja. The sequence continues at coordinate 143,947,797 of CM019148.1, forward strand.
TTTCCCCAAGGAAAGAGGCAAGCTCTAGTTGGCCAGACCATCTGTCAAAACCAGACTGATCATAAATTACTTGATCGGCTCACATCTTGGCAGTGCCTGATCCACTGGGAAGGAGTTAGCAGCTTTGCAAGGAGAACTTTCTCAGACATCTGTGAACTCTGGCAATGAAAACATGGCTCTTTAGGTTCCAGGTTTCTACTCCCATAGGCAATGAAGCTTTTAGGTAGGTGGATATGCTTTCACCACCAGTTGGTTATCTCTCATGCTAGTTTCCATCCCGCTGGTTGTAAATGCCTAGTACTGTAGTGATAGTTCACAATGTTTTAATTGTTTTATTATTGCTGGGACTTATGATTGGGTATTATATCAATCTTTTAAATAAATTTTGAAGCCAGGAGGGGAAATGAGGAGTTCTGTTTTTAGTTATGGATCGTGCTTTCTTCTGGAAGTTTGCAAAAAAGAGCCTTGGTGGTGCAGGCTGTTAAATGCCTAGCACTTAAGTTCCAGCTGCCTGCAATTAATGCAGGCTCGAATCCCACCAGGCTCAAGGTTGACTCAGCCTTCCATCCTCTCGGGGTAGGTAAATTGAGGACCCAAGATTGTTGGGGGCAATAAGCTGACTTTGTAAAAATGCCGCTTAGTAATAAGCAGGCATATACAATGGCATGAAGGCTATTGCTGAGCGCATTGGATTGTATCCCAAAAATTGTAAGCCACCCTGAGTCTTCGGAGAAGGGCGGCATATAAATGTCATTAAAAAAAAATAGCACCGGAGCATCAATTTCTAATGAATAAATGGCATGCAGAGTTGATGTCTTTAGAAGACAGGATATCCAATCGCTCCTGCAGATTAAGGTAAAATAGCCATGGAGAGCAGGGCACAAAAACAGAGCAGAGGTGGCATTCAGCAGGTTCTGACCAGTTCTGGAGAACTGGTAGCAGAAATTTTGAGTAGTTTGGAGGACCGGCAAATAGCACCTCTGACTGGCCCACCCCCATCTGTTCTCTGCCTCCTAGTCCCAGCTGATTGGCTGGGTCTTCTTTGGTTGCCCTGCACAGAACAGAGCTGGAAAGCAAGTTAGTGGGGTGGGTAGGGAATGGGGATTTTGCAGTATCCTTCCCCTGCCACGCCCACCAAGCCATGCCATGCCCATCAAACCATGCCCACAGAACTGGAAGTAAAATTTTTTGAATCCCATCACTGGGCCAGAGGGAAGGAAATGTGCCTGCATCAACCTATTATGGCAATACCCTAGCCACATTGTCTGCAGTATCATAGAGGGATCTTGTAATTTTTTTGTCTGGCCACTCTTGTATCATGAGAAGAAGAAAAATGCTTCTTTTATATCACAGTACTTAAACAAGACTGAAGGCTGCCTTTATGGCAGGCTGGAGATGACATGAAAGAAATGTGAAGCTACTTCCACAACAGTTAGCAAGGCATTTTTGTGCTGTAGTTTCCAAGCTCTGAGGAAGAGCCCTAAAATTCTGGAAGCCATTGTCAATCAGTCTAAGGTGGCCTTCTCAAACTGGATCCCCAGTTGATAGCTACAATTTCCATCACTCTCTAGACCAGGGATGTCCAATCTTAGCAACTTTAACACTTGTATACTTCAACTCTCAGAATTCCCCAGCCAGCCTTGATGGTTGGGGAATTCTGGGAGTTGAAATGCACAAGCCTCAACATTTCCAGAGTTGGAAACCTCTGCTCTAGATTATTGATGATGTCTAAAGATAAGAGGAGTTGTTAGCCAATAAAGATCTGGGCATCCAAGGATAAAAGAAATGAATTGGGGATATTTCATGATGTTATCTTTACTGAAGTGGGCTAGATGTAGTTCATTATTTTACCAACTATATTTTCTGATTTTTTGCAAAAAAATTCCTATATTAATATTGTTCATGCTCTACCTGCTATGTTTGCAGGGATATTATTTAAAGTTATTAGATATTTTCAGCCACTAACCATCCACCTCCATTTGGTTGTTTTGGGGATTTGAATAGCGTACATGAAAGTAATTTGTACAGAGAACAATATACACATTGTGAGTAAAAACAATGTAACTCATAAAATGGTGCATAACTGGAAAATAGGCATCTATGAAAATGGTTTTTTTAATATGAATATTTAACTGCAGGAGTCTGGCTCTAGAATAAGTATTCAAAAAAGCAAAACAATAGAAAACAAAACTTTGAATAAATAAAGCAAATATAGCCATCTAAGATTGTTGTTCTGAGGGTACTAGCCGACTATAAAACATTTTTTTCTAGCTTAGACAGGAATTTTCAAACTGAAATATTTTCAAAACAGTTACAATTTAAACCATTTTCAATTTTTCATGATTTTATCCAGTTTCACTGTACAGTCATTGCTGAAGGACAATGGAAAATAGTTGGGATAAGCTCAAAGTATAAAAATACTAGCTGGATACCTGTGCTTTGTGACAAAACTATGTTATCAGGCTATGCAGGAGCCCGGGCTTTCCTTCTTCCCTTCCTCCTTTCCTTTCCTCCTTTCCTGTCCTTTCCTTTTCTTCCTTCCTCCTTTCCCTTCCCATCCTCCTTTCCTTTCCTTCTTTCCAGCATTCTGGAGCCTCCGGGAGGCCCATTTCTCACCCTCCCCACGCCTCCGCGCGGGCCCTGCACTTACCTCATATCCAAAACGGCCTGTGTGGAACTCCTGGGAGGGGCGGGGTGGGGTGGGAGTGGTGGGGCAGGGTGGGAGGGGCCAGGAAGGGGTGGGAGGGGCTAGGAAGGGGTGGGATTTGGCAGTTCTCTGAACCAGCCATAACATTAGCTACCAGGTTCTCTAGAGGGTGGATTATGTATCTAATCCCCACTGAGGGTTAGCAAGGATTGTTGTTAGAGTAAGAAGGAGATCCATGGAAAATTTAAAAGCAGGAGTGTCTAGCTCTGGAAATTTTAATACTTGTGGAGCTCAACTCCCATAATTCCTCAGCCAACCTGGTTGCTGGGGAATTCTGGGGGTTGAAGTCCATGAGTTTTAAAGTTGCCAGAGTTGGACACTCCTGTTTTAAAGCCTGATTGTTTATACTGTTCAGAAATCCCTTCTGAATCTGCTTTATGCTGAATGGAAATAGCTCATTCAGCATAATACTGGTATTATAAGCAAACCTGATTATGTTTATTTTCTCCATAAATAATAACTAAAACAGATGTGCTTAGTGACTAGTTTGAAGCCATGCTTGGTGTTCTGCCATGTGAACATATACTAGTTTTTAACTTATGACAGACAGACACTGACTTCGAAATATGAGACTCAGACACTTTTGTGGATCTTTGAAGTACAAGTAGTCCTCAACTCACAACAGTTCATTTAGTGAACATTCAAAGTTAGGATGGCACTGAAAAACATGACTTATGAACAGGGGTGGGATTCAAATTTTTTAACAACCGGTTCTGTGGGCGTGGCTTAGTTGGTGGGCGTGGCTTGGTGGTCATGTGACTGGGTGGACATGGTTTGGTGGTCATGTTATTGGCTGGGCGTGGCCAACTCAATATCACTCACATCGAGGCACGCATCTCCTCATCCGGCCTCTCATGACTGTGGGGATGCTGCACAGTCATAAGTGTGAAAAATGGTCATAAGTCACTTTTTTCAGTGCCATTGTAACTTTGAATGGTCACTCCACACAAGCAAAGTACCAGCAAAGGAAGGGAAAAAAACTCCAGAGATGTTCCTGAGACAGGAAGTCTAGTCCTGTCAAGAATGTAATAAGGGTTAACAGAGAGGCAGTTTCTGTAAGCAATACCAGAATGTTTCCTTCCTGCCTTCCTTATAGGATTAGGCCAGTAATTTCTTCTAACAACCGGTTCTCCAAACTGCTTAGAATGTTAACAACCGGTTCTAGAGAATAGGTGAGAACTGGTAGAATCCTACCCTGCTTATGAAGTTTTTCACACTTATGACCATTGCGGATCCTCATGATCAAAATTCAAGTGCTTGGCAAGTGACTCACGATTATGACATTTGCAATGTCCCAAGGTCATGTGATCACCTTTTGTGACCTTCTGACAAGTAAAGTCAATGGGGAAACCAGATTCACTTAACAACCATGTTCCTATAACTTAACAACTGCAATGATTTAACAACTGTGGCAAGAAAGGTTATAAAATGGGGCAGAATTTACTTAACAAATGTCTTACTTGCCAACAGAAATGTTGGGCTCAATTGTGGTCATAACTGAGGGCTACCTGTTTTTAATTTTACTCTTAGTACCTTCTTAACTCATGTGGTCTTGATATTGAAATGCAGGTTAGAAGTTGGGCTGGGATGGCAATGGTGGTGGGAGATTTTGCCATAAGAAAGCTGTTTCTACATGGCCAATGATGTCTGAGAAGGCTGAAACAACTGCAGGTTCAACCAACAATTATACATTCACCCCAACTGATGCTATTTGTGTCCCACCTTAACTGTCATAGCAAAATTTAATTTATAGAGAATTGTAAATACTCCACATTAAATTATTGTGATGTTCAATTGGAGTCTGAGTCTTGTATTTCGAAGTCAGTGTCTGTCTGTCATGAGTCAAAAACAGGTGGATGGGTTTAGCACAAATCATTAATATTCCACTTAGACTGCCTCAGTTTTGTTGCATGTAATGTGTCTCATTGACTTGCTAAAGATGCCAGTTTGGTGTTTAAATGCTAGGATTCATCATCCCATGAGGGATAGGAAGAAAGACAGAGTTTATCATGTACATTTCTATTCTTATTCCAGTCGATCACATTATTATATTTTATTTAAAATCCTATTTCTTGTATCGCTCTTTAAATTAGGTGTTAAAATTTAGTGTTGCTCTGTTTAAACAAATACAATGTTCCTTATGGACAAGGAGAGGAAAAAAATATATCTGTAGCCACAAATTTCAGGTGTCCTTGGGTTACCCTTTTATATCCAGCTTGATGACATTCAAAATGTCAAATGTCATTATAGAAGTACTGCTGAGCTACAGAAGTTCCTTCAAAAGGGATCTCACCTCATCCAATTTCCTGTAGATAGTTAGGATCTCCTCTACTACAACTGCTTTTAATAATGATGACATTTCAACTGCCAATAGCTTGTGTTCAAATGGAGCCACGGGGAGGAGGGGAGGCTGTACGGACAATGTGGAACTCCAGTTACAGGTAGTCCTTGACTTATGATCATAATTGAGCATGGATTTATGACCATAATTGAGTGTGGTTGTAAATCAAGCACCCACATGACTAGAAATAAATTTCTGGCTTTTTAAAGTGGTAGTTATTAAGTGAATGCTATGGTTTTAAGCAAGTGGCATAGTTGTTAAACATACAGCAGTTGAATCCAGTGGTGGGCTGCTGGGGGTTTGCAGGTGTTTGAGGGAGCCCCTAGCTAAGATTCTGAGCAGTTTGGAGAACCCCAAATCCCACTCCTAGCTAGCCCTGCCCATTCCATCCTTCCCAGGAGTCCCCATGTTGCCCATTTTGGATGCAGGTAAGTGCATGGCGCATGCGGAGGCTTGGGGAGGGAGAAAAACAGGCCTCTCAGAAGTTCAGGAAGGCTGGAAATGGGGCCATTTCCGACTTCCAGAGAGCTCCGGAGCCCAGGGAGGGCAAAAATGCCCCCCACCTTGACTAGGCCATGCCCACCATGGCCACGCCCACCAGGAACCAGGCAGAGAACCCTTTGCTAAAATTTTTGAAGCCCACCCCTGGTTAAATCTAATCATCTGAATAGGGGTTTTTTTTGCCGGAAACTGATAAAAAACAAGAAATTATGGTCATGTGACTGGAACATTGCAACGGGTTGTAAAACTGACCCAGATATAGTCATGTGGCTATGTAGGGGCAGTGGGTGCTTTATGAGCCCTAAAGCACCCTTCTGTGGCCATTGTAACTTTGAGTGTAAAACAACTGTTTGTTCAGCGAGGACACCTGTATTAAGAGAAGAATGGAAGTGAAGTGATACTTACAAAATCTGTTCAGAGCTGGATTCAGAAACAGAACCACATTCCAGTCCATGTTTTAATATTCAAGGTGAAATGTGGGTGAATTTGCTTTAGATTGAATGAAGTCCTTGAATGTCTACAATTGAGACTCGCCCACTCATTCAGAACAAATATCAGAGTTCTACCTTCAGTCGATATAACAGAACGGTTTTGAGAACTGCAGTTGTGCTAGTCTTTAACAGCAAAAGCAACAATCTGGTGGTACCTTATACATGAATAAATTTATCATCACTTCTCCCAAAGGTACTTTTTCCAAAAGACAACAGGACTTGTTATTTTTTGTTGTTGTTTATTTGTTTGTTTGAAAACATTTCACTTCTAATCCAACCAAGAAGCTTCTTCAGTTCTTAGAATTCTTGGGCTATTTTCGTGGATGAGAAGTGAAACATTTTTCAAACAAACAAATAATCAACAGAAAAGAAATCCCAGTTTCCTTTTGGAAGAAGTACCTTTGGGACAACTATGACAGGGATGATTGAGAATCTCCATAGACACTTATCATCACTTCGATTTTTGTGAGACTATTACTCCATCATTCAGCATAGTGCTGAAGGGTAATGACTTCTCAACCTCTCCTCAATTAATCTTAATTTTTAATTTCTGTAATTCCCATGTATACAGAGAGGGCACGTGATCTGGTTTCTGAGCAAGGGTACCTGTACAACTCACAATTGCTCTCTTTCGCCTGTGCTGTTGAATGTTTTATCATTGACTTCAAGCAAATAGGGAGGGTTTTTAGGTTTTCCTGATTGGATTTCTTTCCTAAGCAGCAAAGCTGACTGTCTTTCCTCCTTTTGCTAATATTCTTATTTCACTACACAAATGTTCTGACCTACGCTTCCCAAGAACATGAAGCAGACTCCTCGTCCTGATAAAACCCCTTTTATTTAGGTTAAAGGGAATTCCTCTCCAGCCAAGTCCTGGCAAACAGTCCTTCATGAGATTTCACAACTACAGACCTTTATCAGGCCTGGAGAGTTGCCAGGCCGATATCTTCCAAACACCATGCTGTAGCAGCAATTACTTGGCAAGAAGTCAGGAACAGATCTTCACCCTAATGAATTGAACTAATTGTCTCCTGCAAACACCACTCCCCTTTTGCTCCTCTTTATTCCCTATGGGAGGGGCCATTCACTGTCCACCTGAGCCTTTACTCCTGAGTCGACCCTTGTTCCTTAACTGTTCCCTTCTCCTGGCAGCTCTGCACATGCACACACTGGGAACAGGCTCCAGCTATTCCTCTGCTTCACTAATGTCTGACTCTGAAGGCAGCTGATAATTGTCAGACCGTCCTGGCTCCATCTCTGCCTCTGATGCAGAGCCCTCGTCAGAGCCTTCCCCAGACTCCAGGACTGGCCTATGTTCTTCCCCAACCTCCTCACTGTTCGATTCTGCTGCCAGCTCTGCTGGCCACTGGCGGGCCACAACAACAAAGAAAATGCACTCCCTCCCCATTTAAAAATAAAGAAATAAATGGAGCCACAGACTGGCAGGCTTGCAAAAAGATCACACACACACACACCTGCTATTAGATCCTGCAAAGTCAATACTGTGTGTGTGTCAGCCCCTCTTGCTGAATCTCAAGTGTCTGTTACAATAGGGAAAAGAGAGTACTTTAAAAACTAGTTGGGAAAGAAACACCATTTGTGTCATTTGGGTTCTTTTCTGTCTAGCACAGCTTGACCTGTTTGTGGAAAGGAATATGCGAATTAGTATTTCTGTAAAAAAAAAATACAGTGCCTAAAAGCATTCCTTTCATTTAACTCTCAGAGTCCAGGGCTTGCATGGGAAACAGCAAACTATACTTTCAGGGCTTCTAATGAAAGTTATGTTTTTCAATGAAAACAAAAAAAAACAAAATAACCCCCTTTCTTGATTTTTCAATAAGTTAACATGCTGACGACAATCAATATGCTGCTTGATCTATTTTTCTGGCCCTGGGGTAAAAAGAAAAGAAAAAGCACGTTGTTCTAGTGGCTAGAATATTCAAAACCTTTTTTCCCCATTTTTGTGTGGCTGGAAACAGAAGAGCCAAGCTGATTTGAGCTTTGCAGCCAATTAATACCAATTAATAAAAGAATTCAGGCAAACTGCTTGCATACCTTTTTCCAAAAGCCCAGTTTGTTCATTCAGTTAAGAGATTTGAGGTTCTGAATGTGAGCTCAGAGGCTTTTGAACGTGCTAGTGTGTTTATGAGAATCAGTGCTTGGGACAATTTTGCACAATTTAAAGGGATAATAAGCTTGACCATTAATAACCTTCTGTGTGATTAAAAAAAAACTTCTGCTTTACTGGCTCTATGATTGAAAGCTAACTTTTTTAAAGCCTCCCAAAGCTTATTTAAGGCTTAATAATGGCAACCTAGTATTAGAACTCTGTATATTAGTACCCATTAAGAATTCGTTTAGTGTTCTTGATTAGCACAATAAAGAGCAGCTTTTCAATGAGAGAAGTATTAGTAACTCATTCTTTCCTGCTGAGTCACATCTACTTTGATATAAAAAAAGAAGGATGGAAGGAAATTATAATGGTCTCCACCACAACCATGCAGAAGTGAAAAAGTGGCAATCATTCACTGAAATGAATGCAGTCACACTGTTACTTGTAGTATTGATATTGCCATCACATAGTCTCTTAATAACATGGAAAGTAAATAGAGAGGAAGTATAATCCACAAAATAGAACATTTCTGATTAGAGCAGAAATAAAAGTACTTAATCATTATCTACGTTTCATGAAGCTCTGTTGACAAGGCTAAATCCTTAAATTCTATCGTGCAAATGCTACCTTTTGATTGAGCATAATCAAAATAAATTAGTATATAGCAAATTTGCATGAGTATAAATACATAAGTTGTAAACACTTTACCTCCCATTCACTTTTGCATTTGGGTAAAATATGCATTGCTTATTAATGAAGAAGTGCACCTAAATAGCATACAGGAAGAAATGATGGAGGCTTATTCCAAACAGATTTATTATTATTATTACTATTACTATTATTATTATTATTATTATTATTATTATTATTATTATTATTATTATTATTATCCCTAGGGACTCAGGGCAGCTCACAATAAAAATGCACAATACAAATTAAGTTAATTAAAACACTATTAAACCCCAAGCCCAATCAACTCTAAAACCAATAAAACTAATCTAAAATACAGTTAAAAACCCATTCCCCTTCCCTTCAGTCCACGCTGGCTTGCTGAAAAAACCAGGTCTTCAGGTTGCGGCAGAAGGAACGGAGGTCCGGGGCCAATCGGAGCCCCAAGGGGAGCTGGTTCCACAGGGTGGGTGCTACCACAGAGAAGGCCCTCCCCCTGGGTGCCACCAGCCGACACTGTCTGGCCGACGGCACCCCAAGGAGGCCCTGCCTGTGGGAGCGTACAGGGCAATGGGACATCGATGCTGGCAGGAGACGTTCCCGCAAGTACCCTGGACCCAAGCCATGTAGGACTTTGTATGTTAACACCAACACCTTGAATCTCACCCAGAGGGCAACCAGCAACCAATGTAGCTTGCGCAGGAGGGGTGTAATATAGGAGTATTGGGATACTCCCATCACAATGCACGTGGCTGCATTCTGTACCAGTTGAAGCCTCCGAGTGGTCTGCACGGGAAGTCCCATGTAGAGAGCATTACAGTAGTCGATTCAGGAAGTAACAAGTGCATGAGTGACCATCCGTAGGGCATCTCGGTCCAGATAGGGGCGCAACTGGCACACCAGGCGAACCTGGGCAAATGCTCCCCTGGTCACAGCTCCCATCTGATTCTCCAAACTGAGCTGTGAATCCAGGAGGACACCCAAGTTGCGAGCCCTATCCACGGGGGGCAACACCTCTCCCCCCATGACCAATTGTGGAATATCCTGGGTCCGAGATGCTGGTACGCACAGCCACTCAGTCTTGGCAGGGTTGAGCTGGAGCCTGTTCCTTCCCATCCAGATCCACACCGCATCCAAACAACAGGACATCATGGAGAGGGTATCACTGATTTGGTCCGGGGTGGAAATGTAAAGCTGGGTATCGTCTGCATATTTTATTCTCTAGTCATATTTGTAAGGGCCTTGGTGGTGCAGGCTGTTAATAGCCTAGCACTTAGCTCCAGCTGCCTGTAATTATTGCAGGCTCGAATCCCACCAGGCTCAAGGTTGACTCAGCCTTCCATCCTCTCAGGGTAGGTAAAGTGAGGACCCAAGATTGTTGGGGGCAATAAGCTGACTTTGTAAAAATGCCGCTTAGTAATAAGCAGGCATATACAATGGAATGAAAGCTATTGCTGAGTGCATTGGGTTGTATCCCAAAAACTGTAAGCCGCCCTGAGTCTCCAGAGAAGGGCAGGATATAAATATGAATAATATATATATATATATTATTATTATTTTATAAAGTTTTCATCTCCCATTTCTCTCTCAGCCCAATGAATGCAATTCATAAGGTTGCTGTTGTGGGGAAAATAGGAGGAAGATGTGTTGGATATGTTCACCACTTTGAGTTATTTGCAAAAATAAAAAAAATAAAATTAATAAAAATGAGATATACTTGGATAAATATTTATAGCTCTATGCTTTCTGCTTTCTAGTTGATCGAATTAAACCCATCATCAACATGCCTGGAAAATGTTTTTTTTTCTGAAAAACATTTTCTGAAATGAATATATTTCTAAGATAAAAAAGAGCTATAAATGTATGGATACAATACATCTATAAATGCTGCACATAAAGATTTATTCTAAGATGGTGGTAGGTACACATTATTTATGCTATCAGAATGACCCAAAACATCTAGAGAAAACTATCAATAGTTTTCTTTCACAGATTGTAAATTTTATTTTCTAGAATTCTTTTTTCGCCCTTGAATTTTTAATTGTCACCAATATCCCTGATAACTTTGATGCTCTTCTTACATAATGCTGGCATTATTTAGTTATCAGCCTAAAATGAGTTAGCCTACTCTTAAAATTTTGTGTTCCAGCTGTTTCACAACACTAAATTGTGTAAAATCTATGCTGCTTCCTTGTTTTTTTTGGGGTGGGGAGACTAAATCAAGTTTTTGCTATTGTTATAAGGGTGGGCATATTTAGAAGTTATATTCATATTCCCTTCCTGTGATTTAACCGTATCTTTCATGGCCGTTTCTCTTCTGAATTAGGACTAGTTCTCAAGTTTCTTTCATGTTTCGTCCTCCTTCCCCCATTTTAAAGCAACTTGGAATGTAGGTTGTGGCCTTTCTAACTTTTTAAATGTTGCTTTTCTAAGTTTAATATCTTAGGGTCTGCCACAAAGAAGACGGGGTCAACCTATTCTCCAAACCACCTGAACGCAGGACAAGAAGTAACGGATGGAAACTAATCAAAGAGAGAAGCAACATAGAACTAAGAAGAAATTTCCTGACAGTTAAAACAATTAACCAGTGGAAGAGTTTGCTTCCAGAAGTTGTAAATGCTCCCACACTGGAGGTTTTCAAGAAGAGATTGGGCAACCATTTGCCTGAAATAGTATAGAGCAGGGGTCCCAAATCCTGGGCCACGGCCTGTTTGCAACCAGGCCACACAAGCAGCGGGCAAGCGCATGCACATAGCTCCCCTCACATGAGCGACAGTCACTTGCGCTCACATGTGAAGCTCCCCTTGCACATACTTGCCATTTTCACAAATGGAGCTGCATGTGCTTGCATGCACCCACCTACCATTCACAGGGAACTATCCCATCTCTCCCCTCCAGCCAGGCCGTCAAGCCAGAAAGATGGGGACAGCTGGTGTAGGGTTTCCTCCTTGAGCTGGGGATAGAGTAGAAAACCTCCAAGGTCTCTTCCAACTCTCTTATTTTGTTGTTCTGTTATACACACACACACACACACACACACACACACACACATACATGCATACATACGTACATACATATGCTATTGTATTATTTAGAACAGCTGTTGGAAGAATTATCCTTCTGGGTTCAGTTCCAAGTGGGGAAAAAGACACTGGAAATATGGAGACTGTTTGGAAAGATGGCTTAATGGTGGGCAGGACCACATGGCTTGGAGCTCCAAACTGAAAAGAATGATCACATGCTTCAAGATGTTGGGTGAAGAAAAAAGAGAAGGGCTGATATGCTGAGTGTGCCTGGGTTTTATGTCTTCTGTTGGGATTTGAATTTGAGCTTGTATTCTGATTGGTTGTCAGACTCCCATGGGGCCATGCAGGGGTAACTCTGTAGGATGTCCTGAATCGCAGGCTTGGTTGAGCCTTGCTGGATGATAATGTAATGAAAGGGCTTTGGGAAATTCTTATTATAGCTCTACCTGGAGATCTTCGTTGTGTAAAATCGGCTGGCCTAGGCCAGAATAATGGTCCATTAGCAAAGGTGGGGGTGAGCTTCTGCTTCTGAGGTGAGTTTCTGCTTCTGAGTTTCTACTCTTTTTAGGGGAAATATTCTGCCTTTTTAATATTTCTTAGGATATTTCATTTTTCTAGAAGCGGGGTGGGTGATAACTTCCTACACAGCAAAAATCAGAGTTGAAAACCCTGACACTAGCTTTCTGTGTGCTAGATCAATATTAATAAAAATCTGAAAGCAAATGACTTCAATTTTTTTGAAAGCCAACTTTGGAATGCAGGGACCAAAAAGCCCGAGCACTTTCTTTTGTTTCATTTTTATATATTCTCAGAAGGATGATAGCTGGCAATATCATAACACATCCATTCTGTTAAAATACTTGTTCAATATACCACTCGTGACAAAAGGACAGGTTTGTTTTAATATCAAAACCGTCAGCTTTTATTTGAAAGTTCAGATATGTTAGCATTCATCTGACTCCTGTCACTTTGGCTTTTCTTCATCTCCAGTTTTGTGAGTGATATCCTCAGTGGAAAAAGAAAACAGTAATAAATATTTATGCCCCAAATCCAATACAGATAGCATTGCAAGGAGGGGTTCTTTGCCGCGGTACCTGGATCTCGGGAGAATTTCTCTCTATGGGGTTTTCTTGGGGATCTGGTGGCCTGGAACTTCTCTGAGAGTGGCTCAGTATTCAGTATTGCCTGTTGTTCCTACATAAAAAGGACATGCAGTCCTGTGAGAAGGGATACCTTTTTCCTAGCCACCTCCAACAGGAAAAAAAGTATCTGTATTCTGTTGAGAAGAAAATACATCATCCTTTCTCTTCATGACAAGTCAGCTTAGCTGCTTCCTACTCATCTTGCGTCGTTTATGAAAGCAAAACAAATTCAAGGAAATGAAAACCAGAAGCCCTAATCTGGAAGTGTCTCAGTTTACGAAAGTACACTTCAGGCTACTGAAAATATACAAAAAGTCCACCCATTATAAGACTTTTCACAAAGACTGAGTTGCCTTAATTGAGCCAACACTCAGTGAAGACCATAAGCCTTTTATCTAACTTTGTACACCCATAGATCAAATGATAAGGACCAGTTGTGGCTTCCAATTGCTGGCTAACTAAGAGAAAGGAAGCCAGGAATCCTAGTTCAGATATCATTATAAACAAGCTATGAAAGGGACTTTCACAGTTTGTGCTGCTGGTTCTCAGTCCTTATTAAATATGAGTGGTTCTCCCCTTTTGTTGGGTTGAATAATATCATTCAAAAATGGCACTTTGCAATGTCCAGGAGCTTGTATGAACTATTCTTCTTCTAATTGTTAAATCAACTGCTGCTTCCACATTCATGCACCTACTTTCTACAGCTTCATAATTTCCCTATGTTTCTTCAAACAGGTCCAAATTCTACTCAAATATTCACAAACATCTGGAAGTAGCTTTGTGTGTGTGTTGTTTGTGTTGCAAAGCACCTCTTTAGAGGGATTTGTAGAGCCTCATTGAACAGGCTATTGTGGCTGGAATCATACTGTCTGTAAGGCATCCAGAAAGTATCCAGGATATCAATCACTCTGAGACATATTCTCTCCAATTGATTTATTAGAAACAGATCTGGTACGTCTAAGGCATTTTCCAAAGTGAAAGAATTTTCGCGCGCGCTACACAGAATCCACCTTTTTCTCCTCCCATTTCTACACTTCATAAATCACGAGAACCAATTAAGTGCAACTGGAATTTCTTAGCACGACATACAGAATAACCTTGAACTTGTCAACTCCTCCACCCCCCTTCCCATTATGTTGGCAGCTGAATTTCAAAGCTGACACTGTCTATAGCATTAAACCATAATGTCACTAGCTTGTTTTAGGCTTAGTGTAATATGCGAATTCCCTCCCCTGTTCATTATTTTGGAACAAGGCCACAGGTTTTGCCAGCCACTTTTTAAAAATCCTGGCTTAATTCTTTCTGAGGCTATAATCTGTGAAAATAAGACCTAAAGGCCAGAAGCCCAAGACAAACCTGCCACATTGTCTTCTGATTGCTCTTTGGATCTTTTGGTTCGACACAGACACAAAATATAAACTCCAGAAGAGTTGCTAATTTTACAGATATGTCTCTTTGGATCTTCTCAAATGTACACAGACTTCCCTCAACATCTGTTTCTGCATTTGTATTCAGTGTATGTGTGTGTGTGTGTGTGTAGAGGTGTAGATTAAGGTGTGTTGGGGAAGACTCCTGAGAATACCAAACTGAGAGATCATTAAACAAATCAACCCAGATTTCTCACTTGAGGCACAAATGACCAGGCTTAAATTACAAAGAACAAATGGGTTCTTTAGACCCTTTATACAAAGGCCCAGCTCTCTGGAGAAGACTCCAATCCTGAGAAAGATGGAAGAAAAGAGAAGAACAGGATGGCCAGCAGCAAGATGAATGGATTCATTTACAGTGGCAATGAATGCATTGTTAGAGGATCTGGAAAAAAAAAGGTTAGGGATAGATTGTCATGGGTAAAAAGCTCTCTATGTGGTCACTAGGAGTCAAAAATGACTTGATAACACATAATCAATGAATTGGAAACGTATCCATACTATTCAAATGTAGTTAAACTATAACAGCTCCATTTGATTCATATAGTCTCTGTAGGAGATGACCAGGCTGAGCCAAGAGAGGGGTCAAATACATCATTAGTCATGAATCCCTTCGCCTCCACAGGATTGAATTCAGTCCCTTGAATTCCACTGACTCTTATCTATCAACAATTTACTTGGACTGTTACTAGTTCAGATTCTTATAGACAGTTTGCAATAAATCTTTATGCCGATTTATTGCCTGGACCTTCTGATTTCCCTGGCATGTGACAGTCTCTTTCCCTACTATTTCCTTCTTTTCACTATATATAAGATTGACAAAATGTGGACAGTATTTCTTGACTTCCCTATGTGAATACTGACAAACTCTCAAAATGGTCTCATCTTCAAAATGATCCATGTATAAAGTCAGACTTGGCAATTTGAAAAGAAAGTGGGAGTAATCATAGTGAACCAAATTGGTCAGTTTTATTCCACTTACTCTGTTTTCTTTTTCAGCTGTGTATGCCACATACAAAACCTGATCACACACCAAAACAATTTCTTGTCGAGGTGCCTATTGATGAGATAAAATGGCCAGATCCTTTCCAATAATAAACCATTCAATTTACCCCTTGTCTCTTAGTTTTTAGCATTTTCCTTTTAAAGATCATTTCAAGCCTGTTCAGTTACTTTTTCTCACTGGCTTATGCTGAGATGTCTCCTTTAGGATTTAAAAAAAAAACATTTTCATACCATTATAAATATAGAAGTTGGTACAGATTGTTACAAATTAACAGAATTGGAAGGGACCTTGTAGGTCATCTAGTTCAGCCCCCCTGCCCCAGCAGGAGATCCTACACCATTTCTGACAAATGGCAGTCCAATCTCTTCTTGAAAGCCTCCAATGCTGAAGCTCCCACAATTTCCAAAGGCAAGGTGTTCCATTGGTTGATTGTTCTCCCTGCCAGAAAATTTCTCCTTATTTCTAGGTTGATCAACTCCTTGATCAAGTTCTGTTAGGTCTAGTGATATTTCTTGTGAGAATTGCATTATTAAAGTTTTGATTTAATTTAAATTTAATAAATATTTGAAAGTACAACTAAGAAAAAGAAATGATGAAGAAAAACAAATGGAAGGAAGATTTACAAGGTATGTAAAACTGAACAAGAATTTTCAAAGTCACATTAAATTACTACTGCTATATGCAGTGCTCTTATATCAATGTAGTACTTCAAAACCATTATTAACATCAAATCAATATTCAAAAATTAACAAAGACAGCTGGTGTAATAAGCATCAATCAGAATGAACAATTAATAAAAGTAACTAATCAAATAAAGTCTATCCTTACTGTAGTTAATAAAGCAAGATCTAATATTTTGAAGTCTTATGTTAAGGAAATCCCAAACTTCAGACGTGGTACTAGTCCACAGGCAGAATTATAAGCACAATTATTGTTTTAATAATCATGGTTTTCCTGTTTGCAAGAAAACCACTATCTGTGTACCCACACAAACTCATCATTGCATCCACTGTATTCCAACTTTTGCTGAAAATGAAGATGGCTGTATTAACAACAGATAGAGCTTGCTTTCACGCAGTTTCAAAATACTGATAATCTTCAAGTTATGACAATTTGTTCAGCAATCTTTCAAACTTACAACAGTGCTGAAAAGAAGGAGTTATGACTGGTTCACCAAATTACATCCATTGCAACTCCTTGTGGTCACATAATTAACATTTGGGTGCTTGTCCATCTGTCCACACTTATAACTGCAGAAGTATTTCAACTACTCCTTTGTGTCTTATCTTTCATCTTTCTGCCCATTTGGTTGCCCTGCATTCCAACACACCCCTGCTGTTCCCTGACACTGCCTCCCCAGATAACCTTCGCTTCTTCTTCTTCTTCTTCTTCTTCTTCTTCTTCTTCTTCTTCTTCTTCTTCTTCTTCTTCTTCTTCTTCTTCTTCTTCTTCTTCCTCCTCTTCCTTCTCCTCCTCCTCTTCCTCCTCCTCCTGGTGGGCCAGAAGCCAGATGCTGGGCGAAGGTGCACACACTGTCCCTAGGTGAGGTAGGATTGATGGCAGCAGCTTCCTGGGCAAAAGGGAGGCTATGGGGTGGGACTGCATGGGGTGGTGGCAGAACTGGAGGAAGCAGAACGATATGGGCTTCTTGGAGGCCCAGTACACACACTGCAGCTCATGTTTGAAGCATTCATGGAAAGCCAGCCTGTGGGCTTCAGCAAGAGATGGAAGAAAGCTCAGTCCAGTCATCTAATAATAGATGTCCATTCAGAAAGAATTAAAGTATAAGAACAATGGTCGTTATCGGGGCCATTGCTATAATTTTTGATCTATGGTTCTTCTGTGCAATAAAACCCACTTTATTTAAGTGTCCAGACTGAAGAATAAATCAATGAACAAGTACAAAGGCAAATGATAAAGTGGTTTTCTGCAACTATTTCTAAACCCTATGGAATATGTCTGAGAGATTTAAAATGTTTCAAATGTGCAGATAATACATAATAAATATTTCCTCTTTTATTTTCATTAACTCACACTTAGTACCAGGAAGGCAACTAGAAAGGGCAGACAGATAACAAAGTAATAAACTACATGTTAATTGAGGGGAACTTGGCTATGAAATGGAGCATGGTGGAAGACAACATTGGTTTAAAAAAAATTAAACAACTCAAGTGAAATGAGGGGCCTGACTTACAAGTTCTGTATCCAAGAATAATCAATAACCTTCACAAGTAGACTCCAGTAACTCCTTTAAGCTCATCCATCCACCTTAGCTATCACCCTCTCCTTCGAACTTCCTTAACCTTACCAATCATCTTCATTTTTAGGTTAGCCCATCCTCTTTTTGCCTCAGGTCTCCCAATGTTTCTGAACAATTCACAACTAAAGCTGAAAAATATAATTGATAATAAGTAAAAAACGAAAAGATGATGAGAACGTCTCTGGAGGGAGGATGTGCATCACTGTGGCTTTCCAGGTAGGAAGTACCACCTTCTCCATCAAAGCGGCCAACATCATGGCATGGACCAACCTCAGGTCATGTCCCTGGAAGCTTTTACAGCTCTGAAGGGGCTTAGATCTGGCCAAGTTGACAGCATAGAGTTTTCTGTCCATCAGAAGTTAGTGGTTCAAACTTGGCTTATACCCTGACTGCCCACTCAGAGTCCAAGTGAATCTGAGTGACCTCCTCTGTCAGCATAATCCTCATAGTGGTCCAACAAATAGTCCAAAATACCCTCCCTATTCAATAGGCACTGGGTTTGAAGAGTGTCACTGGATGGCAATCTGCATAGGCAATAAGGGTAGAGAAGAATTGGTTTTCCACCAGCTTTATCACCATGAGACTTCCTCCAAGAGTTCTTCAGCTGTAGCTTCTGTCATCTCCTGAAGCTCCTCAGTAAACCAAGAGGCATCTGTGAATTGGTGGACAGTGGGAATTGGTGGACAGGGAGAATTCACCAGTCTTCTGGAAGATCAAGATGATTTGAGGCTCAGAACAAGCTGGCTAAGAATTCTGTCAATCTGGAGTCTCCTGGCTCAACGTTTATCAGCCATCTGGAATGCTGATAAACCTTGGTCTAAAAATAGCCTAGGTGACAAGTTAATGGGATGGAAGATGGGACAGGATGAAGCCAGAAGAGCTCTCTTATTGCTCACCATAAGTTCCCTCTTGCTTCGTGCACTCCTCTCTGTTGGGTTATTTTTGGACATGGTTCTATCAATCTTCAGAAAGGTGACTAGACCCATGTTCAGAAAGAGCCCAAGTTATAGCTTACCAAAGCAGAACTTCCCCGCCTAGCAACATGTTACCTGATTAACCTGAAAGCTTGCTAAAGCCTATATCTCAGGAACCTCCCCTCACATGCACTCATTCAAGCATGCCTAGCCACATTTCAAGGGCAATTGGTAGTATTTTACCCACTGGATGCTGATGCTGGGTGGGAGGGGAACAAAATCATTTTAATTTGCTCCACAGTAAAGATAGATTACTGAGGTAGATTTGAATTCTGCCTCTGGGGCAGCACAATAAAGCTGGCGTTTTTTTCTGCCAACTTGAGGACCAGGGTATGCACATTAATGGCCATGAAGAAGATCCCATTGAGCGATTAGCATTTTAACCTCCTCTTCTTTTTGCACCTTTCAGCAGTTCAATAGGCATTTCATTCATTTTCTATCCTGACAGCTGATTTATTACTTCTCCTGACTTACTTTCTAGTGGAGTCAGTTCCTGAATATATTCTCTTCCTACAGATGTTTCTGTCATTCTGTAATTCTACTTGAAAAGAGTTTCCATGTATCTTTGCACATTGCTTTCACCTCCTCTGCCTCTGTTAGGATTCTTCCGTAATTACTCCTGAATAGTCCTTCCTCAACTGTGATTCCTCCCCCTCTATTTATTGACATTTTTTTATTTTGAAATTTTTGTCCTTTCTCACTTGACATTGAGAGCCTACATTCGGTTTGTTACACATTCTCTTTATTGAAGCTTTCATCTGCTGGCTTTCACAGGCTATCTTGATAGCTTGTTCTGAAATCCATTTGTTTCTTCTTCTTTTCTTTTTGAAAATCATGGGAATATTTTCCCCCTCCACCTCTGCTTCCACAATGCCTCTTTTCTCAGAATTCCACCAGTTGTCTTTTGCCACAGCATCCTAAATGCATCCCCATAATAAAGGAATCTTAACTGAACAAAATCCCAAGGACCCAAGATTGTTGGGGGCAATTAGCTGACCTTGTAAAAATGCCGTTTAGTAATAAGCAGGCATATACAATGGAATGAAGGCTATTGCTGAGCACATTGGATTGTGCTCCAAAATTGTAAGTCAGCCCTGAGTCTTCGGAGAAGGGCGGCATATAAATGTAATTAAAAAAAAAAATCAAAACGAAGTTTAAACTCCTAGAAAAAGCCATGTTAAAAGCAGACAATTCCAATGCTCACCCTTGGTAGACAGAGAGATTTGGAGGTGAAATGTTTGTTCACTTGTGTGTAATAATTACTATTATATTGTGAATTGCTCAAGTTCAGCAGAAAACCCATAAACCCAGGTTGCTCTGCAAGCTTTAAATAGACATCCCTCCCTCACAACCCCGTACAGATACTGTGGGAGCCTATCGATTTCTAAAGCTTATTTGTCAGCACAGATCAGAATATTTCTTAAGGACCGGGTATAAATGAATTTAATTCCATTCCTTTTCTTCCTTTTGAGGTGGTAGAATTTCAACCCAAGGAAAAGTTTGACTTTTGTTCAGAGTTTCCATAATGCTACGTTTCTACCTCCCCCCACCCTTATATGTGCAATTATTTTTCTTTAAAACAATTCTTCAACTTGGTCTTACACAGTAACCTTTGCAGGACAGTTAGGGATATGGATTAAACAGCGTAATCCCCAAATTGACTTTTATAACAAACGTACATTTATTGTCTTCAAATGAGAAAATAATTACAAGGGAGATGTAATGTATTATTTATTTAGGACATAGATGCTCTATTTCCCATTTTAAAAAGTGAAGCATTTTACAAACAGTTTAAAATGATTCAACAGGAAGAGTTTTTCACTGTTTTAAAAGCAATAAAAGAATAAATATAAAAAACAAGAAAAGAATTGACATAAAGCATACACTGAAATATTGCATTACTTTTGTTAGATTTGCATGAAGAGTCAGACGCGGAGTGCTTCAGTGAAGAGTTTATTAGTGACTACAGCTCATAACAGACCCGATTTGGCTGGGCTGCGGCTGCTACTTATAGCCAGCAGCCGCAGTTGCCAGCCAATCAGAGTACAGGGTTTTCCCGCACTTTTTAAACCAATCATTTCTGACATTTTACAAGAACAGTTCAAACTTAACCAATGACATTCAAACTGTTAGATTTGCATGAAGAGTCAGACGCGGAGTGCTTCAGTGAAGAGTTTATTAGTGACTACAGCTCATAACAGACCCAATTTGGCTGTACAGTGCTGCTTCTTATAGCCAGCAGCCGCAGTTGCCAGCCAATCAGAGTGCAGGGTTTTCCTGCACTTTTTAAACCAATCATTTCTGACATTTTACAAGAACAGTTCAAACTTAACCAATGACATTCAAACCTGCATACATTACAACTTTTATTTATTAGACTTGTATGTTACCCATCCCACCTAGAGGCAAGGTAAGTAGAAGTTTTACTGTAAATTGTAACTGTAAAACCTAAAAAAATGCATGGCAACATATAAAAGTCATGTGGTTGAGTTGGGCAATTGTAGATATTGAAACTGAATAAATAAAATAAATATATGCGTTGTTAAAAGTCCAAGTAATTAAAAGGTCCAAGTAATTAAAAATGCCTTGTTTATTGCCAAAGGACGGTCAGGTGGGCCTAGAGGTTCACCAGTGAGTGAACCAAGCCACCCATGGAAGAGCTGAGATAATCTCTAAGTACTTCCTGAAAACCAACTCACTGGGGATATGGGGTGGATCATTCAAATAGTCTTCCCTGTCCCACAATGGTCACAGGTGGCATCTGGATCAGACATAATCTGACCAACAGGGTGATGGAAATTCCCCACCATTTCTAGGTCATATTTTCAGAGACAAGCATGAAGTCCAAGTTATGACTGCCTGCATGTCAGGCCAGAGATTACCTGAGACAAGACCTTGCTTGCCATGGAGGCCCTAAACTCACAGGCTAGGCCTGAACTCATTCCCCAAGCATGAAGATTTTGAACACTGAAAAACAAAGATTTTTTTGTTAAAATGCTTTTAAGTGGGAAGAAGGTTTCATAAACCAAAATCTACCCATCATTCTGCATCTCCCCACCTCCATTTTAGACTATCAGCCTTGAATGACATTTCTGTCAATATCTGTCATGGAGAATATCAGTGGGATGGCTTTATTTTGTTCATGTGTTTTTTCAGCTGGCTTCTATTGGCATCAGATTAAGAAATCAGGGAACCAAATGAGAAGTCTCCTTCAACAGGTCTCTCTTAACATTTTGACAACTGGGTAATCATGAGGAACATGACAAAGTGATATTAACTGCAAGTTCAAATCTATTAACATTCCTCCATCTTCCATCACTTTGTACTCTTTATCACTTTGATCACCATCACACATTCAAAGAAAACAATTCAGCAGATGTAGAAATCCCTGTGATACCAGAGTCGAGAATAAAATAGCTCTCTGCTAACCCACAGGATGCTCAAAGAGAAGGGAGCCTACAAAGAGAACATGTGAGAGAAGCAAGCTTCCCAGCTCCACTTCATCCATTGCAATTCTTTCATTCCCTTGGACTCACATTATTGAAAATCCAATTATTCTACCAGTAAAATCCTTATTTAAAAAGCCAGGTTATTAATATCTCTGTTCTAAGTTCAGATGTGCAAGAGAGGCACTTGTTCCCATAGAAGAGAGATAGGGGTAATGCAGATTGTCTGGACATTTCCCTTCCTTGAACAGCCTTGAGTTTTTCCAGCTTGAGTTTTTAAAAGTGCCAGGAGTGGGTAGGAAAGGAAGTCTGAGAAAGAAGGGCAAAGGAAAGCAATGTGATTGATGTAGGAGTATTTTTTTTTGCAGCACTAGAAGCATGCAGTGAACTAGAGAAAAAAATAATAGAGCAATTCAAAGAAGGACTTCCAGAGACAGGTATTTTAAAAGAGAATCTTTATTAGAAAATTGCCTTTGGAAAGGAAATACCTGCAGGGGGGCTTGCAAAAAGTTAATGGGGCTTTTACAGCAACACAATCAAAGCCTCCCATGGATGCACACGTGAGATGCTGATGCATGTACCGAAGGAGTATGGCTTTGTTCACACTGCTGCAGTATCTCCTTGACTGTTTTCAACTCCCCAAAGATGCTACTGTACGTGGTTCAGCTGTATTCGGAGTAAAAGAATGTATGGACAAATAGGCTGCTGGACCACACAGAACAGAGGTGATATTCAGCAGGTTCTGGAGAACCGGTAGCAGAAATTTTGAGTAGTCCTGAGAACTGGCAAATACCACCTCTGACTGGCCCGGTCCCCATCTATTCGCTGCCTCCTGAGTCCCAGCTGATCGGCTGGGTCTTCTTCTATTGCCCTGCACAGGAGAATGGAGTTGGAAAGCAGGTTAGTGGGGTGTGGAGGGAATGGCATTTTGCAGTAACCTTCCCCTGCCACGCCCACCAAGCCATGCCACTCCCACCATGCCATGCCCACAGAACTGGTAGTAAAAAAAATTGAATCCCACCAGTGACACAGAAGTATCTACTGTATTACTAGAGAGAGAAACTGAAGGAACCTGGAATTGATCAATCTAACCCAGTGATGGAGAAGCTTTTGGGTTTAGTGTGTCAAAAATTCAGGAAAGGCCTAACACTCCAGGATCTGCCATGTGCTGCTTATCTTCATGTCTATGGAGATTCTCAGTCATTCAGGTCATGGTTGAGAGCTAAAGAAACTTCTTGGATGAGAAGCGAAACATCTTCAAGGAAAAACCAGAAAGTCCAGTTGCCTCTTGAAAAAATGCTGATCTTCATACAATGCTCTCTGTCTATTGACAGGTCCCTTGAGGCTGCTCTGGGTCATACAAGGCCTTCGTTCTTGAAAGCAGCCTTGTACAATGCTCTGCTAAGGCATCTGCAGCCTCTGAAAACTAAAAAAAAAAGCTTATGAGGTTTCCTTAAACGATTTCCTGAGCACGGGCCTTTCACATGACTTCTAGAGGATCCAGAGGCAGTGGGAGAGCACACCGTATTCTCGCACAGCCTCTGAAAATCACACAAGAATGGGTGTGCTTTCAAGAATATTGGCAAATGCGTCACCCAAAGCCATCACTGATATAGCTGAACAAGGGCAGGCCAGGGAGGGTCAAAAGGCGGAAGGGTAAAGGTGTTAAATGAGAGGAATCACCACATGAAGAAATTCAGCTACTTTTATTGCTCCTAGTGGCCAATAGGTGGAGAAGTTACTACATACTACAAGGCTGAAGTGGATCTTCCAAGAACAGCTTCGTTTTTAGAGGAAAATGGCTGCCGAGCTTCCTGAAGCAATTTTGAAAGAGTGCTTTGCACTTGTCTAGTTCTAAGCACCTGCCATAAAAGAGAAACCTGCTGATCTCTGCATGCTTTTGGTCTCTGCTGTGAGTGGCTGAATTGCTTTCAATACAAGCAGGATCCATTGCTTTTGCTTCCTCTCTATTTGGTGTCAAATAAAAGTACTTGGTCTTATTTCAGAAAGCTGGTTTGGGGTGGGGTGCAGCTGGCTGGGGCTTATTTAAAAATTTCCATTATGCTCAATGAGACAATGCAGGAAGGACATTTGCTTTCCAAATGTGTAAAATGAGACTTGCATTAAGACTGGATAATCCAGGTCAAGACCATTCTTCTGCAGGCAATAATTTAAGCTGCACTTTTATGTTATATTATTCATTGACTTATCACAGTAGGATGCTTTGATGCCTAGTAAAAAGATAAAAAGAGCCTCAGCCACTTACAGAACAATGGAACCAGCACAGGTAAGAGAGGTTGAATTTCTTCAGGAAACAGAAGGCATCTTTTGCAATTAAACAGAAGCAACAACAAACATCTGCCCAGCATGTTCTGACAAAGTCTTCTCTTCTGCAACAGCATCCTGTCCACCTACTGAGAGAGGAAGAGAATGATTTGCTTTTGTCGGAGAAGTTGGGCTTCACAAGATCTCCTTCTGTTTCTGCCAGCCGCTACCAGAGATGAACTTCTCAGAGTTTTATCAAAGCAAATATTTGGGAGAGACAAGTTATTTGACAGGCTGTTATTGTGTATTCTGAAGTAGTTGTATATTGTTTGGAGTGTTTCTCATCTTCCTCTCTGCCACAGGCTAGAAGTTTGAGATTAAGGGTTGAAAAACATATGGAAGTCAACTCCATGGATAAGGCAATAGACTGGGGCAACTTCTTAACGGAAACATCATGAATGAGGGGTCTGAAATATTACGAAAAAAACAAACTTTGAACTGCACGGAGAGGCATTTATTTCCATGGAGAGTTTATCTTCTTTTCTAACAAAAATTCTAGAATCTAGGCTGCAGGAGAACTGTGATAATCTGGTAGCACCTTTTCAGACTAATAAATTTTATTTAAAAGCATCAGTTTTCGTGAACTACAATTCACTTCATCAGATTTCAGGTAGTGGCTAGATGCAGGATTTAAATTGGAATAAATTGGAATAAGAGAGGTGAAAATAGGTGAGTTATGCAGAGACATCCATATATGTGAAACACAGATTACAAGTACTTTATCAGTTTACAATTGTAATCTGTTAAAACCCATTGTGCTGGTTGAAACCTCCTGAGCGAGCTGAAAACCTTTTGATATCTTTGAGCTCAGTAACCTCTCAATTGTGCTGTTAAAATTTTTTTTTAGAGTTGAATGGTAGGAAAGAGAATAATTAGAATTCAATGTCATAAAATGCAATTAGCATTAAGGGAGATTAAGCAGTTTTATGGCGTAGAGGATTATCAGTGGTTACTTGTTACTGTAATTACTTTATTTTGTTTATTTATTTGTATTCCACCTTTATTATTTTATAGGTGGAAACACACCTAATACAGCAGTGGTCTCCAACCTTTCTGGCTCTGCGGACCAGCAGCAACAGTGGTCACAGGAGGAAGGGAATGGTTTCGCGTGTACAACCTAATCTTGCATGTCTGCAAATAGTTCTTGGTGTTCTTGCCGTTGGTTGCATGAGCAGGAGATGGGGACCCCTGAAATACAATACCACATAGCAACCCTTTAGGCTGAAAGAGTGTGACTGGCCCAATGTCCCTCAGCCAGCTTTCATGCTTAAGGTGGAACTAAAACTCACTGTCTGGTTATTCATTATTAATCAATTAGTTATTAGATTTTTCTCTCACCTTTCTCTCACATGCCTAATACTCCTTCTATTTTCCTCACAACAACACTGTGAGGTGAGCTGGGCTGAAACAGAATTATTGTCCCCAGCTGGTGTTTTTTTTTTGCTTAAGGCAGGACTAGAACTCACGGTCCCCTGGCTTCTGGGCCAGCACCTTCCCTGCTACACCAGACTGGGTCTCTTAGCCACTAGACCACAACTAGCTGTATATTATCACTAACAACAGAACCATCTATGAATATCTCTGTATATAACTTTCACTAGTGAAACCAAGTGAAACCGAATTTTTCATAAGGTTTTGTTTTTTTCCCAATTTTTTTTATTTTCTAAGACAAACATAAACAAATACATAAAAAACATAAAACTCTCTTCCATTTTGTACAGTGTGTCAGCTGGTTACACATCATTTGTGCTATCCTTTCATAGTCATCACTCACAATTTATATAAATTCTCATGTTATCAATCTAACATATGCTTATATATTTATCAGTTATTAATAATTCATGACTAATCTATTTATTTCATCATTTAATACGAGATATTCTAGCTTTCATTTATAAAATTTGTATTACACTTTCACCCAATGGTTATATATGTTTATATTATAATTAATATCAATCTATTAAATATCTGTTACAAAATTTCCTAATCTATTACGTTACCATGTCTTTTTATCCAACCATTGATAAAACAAATCCCATATCAGATAAAATTGTTTATCTTCTTGTTCTCTAATTTCAAATGTCAATTTACTCATTTCAGCACAATCCATAATTTTCTTAATAACTTCCTCCTGCATAGGTACTTTTCATTTTTCCAATTCTTAGCAAATACAATTCTAGCCGCTGTTAAAACATTTACAATCAAGTATTTCAGTTCTTTATTGTATATGTTATATATGCAGAGTTTGGAATGATTGGTTGTTGAAGTACAGAGTTTGAAATGAGTGGTTGTAAAAAGTGCAGGAGTTTCCTGTACTGCGATTGGCTGGCAGCCGCGGCAGCCGGCTATAAATAGCTGCCACGGCTAAGCCATTCGGATCCGTTCTGAGCTGAAAGTCACAATAAATAAGAGATGAAGCACTCCGCGTCCTGTCTTTCTATGCGAACTTAACACTGGCGACGAAGGTGGGATCTACGAAGGAGAAGACAACGCGGAACAAAGGAGGATGAGATGGCTGCGCTGAACACCCCCCCAGCCCTGTTCGATCCGAAGAATGAAGACTGGGAATCGTATGCAGACAGATTTCAAATGTTTTTAGAAGGCAATGATCTGACATCGATTTCTGAGCAACGGAAGAGAGCGCTTTTTCTAACATACTGCGGTCCCACAGTATTCAAGATGGCCAAGGCATTGGCTGCTCCTGCAGACGTGAAGGTAATGGCTTGGGCAGATTTGGAGAGGCTATTGAGGGCACACTACATGCCCCAAGTATCGTGCCTCATTCGAAGGCACGAGTTCTACCACCGCGATTAAGGGGAGAATGAAAGTATCAGTGACTTCGTGGCAAGTTTGAGACATATTGGGGGTGCCTGTGAGTTCAGCACGCTAGAGGAGGCCATGTACGATCATTTTGTGTTGGGCCTGAAGGACAAAGTGCTACAGAGTAAATTACTCATGAAACCAAAAATTACGCTGAAAGAAGCCATCGATGAAGCGATAGCAGCAGAAGCCACAAAAACCTCAGCAGCAACCATGAGGAAGATGAACAGAACAACTTCCCATTCTGATGGTGAGAGAACCACCACTACAGACTTTGATGAACTAGATTCTGAATCAGAATACAGTGGAGAAGAAGAAGAGATTAACAAGCTCAGAATGGAGCAGAAATGAAGCGACCAGGGCCAGAAGAAGCGAGATTTCCGTTGCACAGGCTGTGGGGGAAACCACCCCCGCACAGAATGCAAGTTCCTGGACGCCATTTGCCTCCGTTGCAAAAAGAGAGGGCACATCGCAAGAGTCTGCAAATCATCTAGAACTCCACCAAACAGAAGGAAGTTTGTTTCAAACAACAAAGACAGAGAAGTTAAACCAAACAACAACAACCAAAAAAATGGGGCAACACAGAAGCAAGTGGGAAAAATGAAACTCATCAAACTGTAACCATTGGTCATTCCTCATTGTTGAACAATAGGAAGGTGCATGTCAAGGTACTTATCGAAGGAAGACCTTGCCAAATGGAGGTGGATTCAGGTTCATACCTTTCCATGGTGTCATGGGACACTATTCAGAGTCTAATACCAGGAATTCAGAAGAAGCACTGCAAAAAGCAAGCACTGACCCTCAAAGACTACCAAGTGAACAAGATTCCAGTAGTTGGAACAAGAAAATTCAACGTGAAATTCAAAAACCACACTAAACTGCTGCCATTGACCATCGTAGATAAAGACCGCCCAAGTTTGCTGGGACTTGAATGGTTCAACCCGCTGGGAATCGAAGTGACTGGCATCAACCATGTGAGTGACACTGAATGGGAAGAGTCATTGAAGACTGAATTTCCAGAGGTCTTCAGCGATGGATTAGGCAAGTACTTGGGGACCCCTATCACTTTCAATCTAGACCCCAAGGTACAACCAATAAGGTTAAAACCCCGGCGGGTGCCATTTGCATTGAAAGAAAAAATCGATAAACAATTAGATAAGCTAATAGCCCAAGGGGTATTAGAACCCACAGATCACTCCAGGTGGGAGACACCCATAGTCACACCGGTCAAAACTGATGGTTCAGTGAGGATCTGTGGGGATTACAAGGGGACATTGAACCATGCGCTACAACAGAGTGCATATCCGGTTCCAGTGGTTCATCACTTATTACACTCCCAGGGCGGGGGCAACGTTTTCACCAAATTAGATCTTGCCCAAGCATACCAGCAGTTACCAGTAGACGATACAACTGCAGAGGCGCAAACCATTGTAACCCATCGGGGTGCCTTCAAATGCAAGAGGTTACAATTTGGAGTAAGTGTGGTGCCAGGCATATTTCAAAGCCTTATGGAAAGAATGTTACAAGGTTTGACTGGGGTGGTGCCTTATTTTGATGACGTTTTAATCTCTGCTAAAAATGACACTCAACTACGTGAAAGACTCAGAGAAGTGCTGACCAGGTTCAAAAAAGCAGGGTTAAAAGTCAAAAAAGAGAAATGCACACTAAGAACTGACAAAGTAGAATTTTGGGGTTATATGATTGATAAACATGGTATCCACCCCACTGAAGCCAAAATCCACGCAATCAAGGAAGCCCCCAGACCTAAATGCAAAATGGATTTGCAGGCATTTCTGGGACTTATTAATTTTTACCATATGTTTTTACCGCAGAAAGCAACCATTGCGGAACCCCTACATAGATTACTAGATAAAAAATCTGCGTGGGTCTGGGGCAGAAAAGAAGAAGCGGCATTTAACAATATCAAGAGACAAATCACTTCTGATTGTGTCTTAATACAGTTTTCAGAAAATCTACCAGTTGTGTTAATGTGTGATGCCTCCCCGTTTGGAGTGGAGGGGGTTCTGAGCCACAAGCTTCCCAGTGGAAGGGAAGCTCCCATTGCATTTTATTCATGCACATTGACTAAAGTTGAGAGAAACTATAGTCAACTGGACAAAGAGGCATTGGCAATCATGGCAGCTGTTAAGAAATTCCACGAATACGTCTATGGAAGAAGATTCACCATTGTCACAGACCACAAACCACTGCTGGGTATTATGGCCTGCGATAAACCAACTCCAATCATCCTGTCACCCAGAATGATAAGATGGACTGAATTTCTTGCAGCTTATTCATATAAACTCATCCATAGGCCGGGAAAGGACATTGCGCATGCAGATGCTTTGAGTCGCTGCCCACTTCCCTTGCGCACTGAGGACCCTGCTCCTGAAACTTACACATTCTTCTTAGAAACTGTTGCCAAACTTCCTGTGCATGCTGCTACAATTGCTAGAGAAACAGCGAAAGGCAGTGTATTGGCTCCTATTGTGGGTTGGATCAAAAAAGGTTGGCCACTACAAGACTTCCCTCAGGTCTTCCAACCCTTCAAGTCCAGACAAACTGAACTATCTGTGTTAAGAGGGTGTATTTTGTGGGGTAACAGAGTGGTTATTCCTGCAAAACTGCAGAAAGAAGTATTAGAAATGTTGCATGAGGGACATCCGGGAATTGTCAGAATGAAGGGGTTGGCCAGGAGTTATGTATGGTGGCCTGGTATTGACAAAATGGTTGAAAACTGGGTTGCATCCTGTACCAACTGTCAGGAGACAAGGCCGGCACCACCTGTCACCCCTAAACAGGAATGGGAATCTCCTAGGGGGCCATGGTCCAGGATTCATATTGATTTTGCTGGCCCTACCAAAGGGCATACTTTTCTCATTGTGGTAGATGCATATTCCAGATGGTTAGAGGTTATTTCCATGTCCTCCACCACAGCAGACGCTGTTATCAAACAGTTAAGGAAACTTTTTGTAACTCATGGTCTACCTGACATTATTGTTTCTGACAATGATCCCCAATTTACTGCCAATATCTTTGAATCTTATCTGGCACAACAGGGTATCAGGCATGCCCTTACAGCCCCCGGGCATTCCTCAACTAACGCATGGTACATTTTACTAAGGAGAAGCTCCAGCAATTAGGTCCTGGGGACATCACTGAGAAAGTAGAAAAACTGCTCAGTATCCAACACATTACTCCAAACCCATCCAATAACCTAACTCCAGTCGAGCTATTGATGGGTAGAAAACTCAGGTCTACTCTTGACCGCCTTCACCCCACTTACACACCCAACGCTCCATTAGATTCCACTAGCAAAACTCGTAGTTTTTACGTAGGCGATGGTGTCTATGCTAAAAACCTTGTGGGTGAACCTTTATGGATTCCTGCAGAAATAATCCAGGTTACAGGGCCCAGGTCTTACAGGGTTCAGACTGAGGATGGTGCTTATTGGAGTAGGCACATAGACCAATTATGGTCCAGGAAGTCTCTGGATCATCCCCATAGTGCCCCTCTAGACTCCCTACCCACAGCCTTTTCTAGGGGGGAAGGGGGTGACAATGTAGATGATGAGCAAGTAAGAATCAACCCCATGTGTAACGAGCTAACACGACAGGAACTATCCCAAACCCTATCACAGCCCCAACAACAATTATCACATATGGAAGATTGCACAGCAATTCCAGACTTAGAGGACAACAGTGGGTTGGAAATGGATTGGGAGGAGAGACCAGGTTGTAGCAACCAAGCTGGTTCTACCGGCACAAGAAATCCAAATAAGGAAATGTTATCAGATACTATGACTTCCTCACAAGTTGAGGTCCCTAGGATACCAGAACCACGCAGATCCAAACGTAACCGTAAGAGCCCCACCTATTTACAAGAGTATGTTAGATAGATGGGGTTTGAGTATGGACCAAACCTAGTGGGGAGGGGTGTTATGTATGCAGAGTTTGAAATGATTGGTTGTTGAAGTACAGAGTTTGAAATGAGTGGTTGTAAAAAGTGTGGGAGTTTCCTGTACTGCGATTGGCTGGCAGCTGCGGCAGCCGGCTATAAATAGCTGTCGCGGCTAAGCCATTCAGGTCCTTTCTGAGCTGAAAGTCACAATAAATAAGAGCTGAAGCACTCCATGTCCTGTCTCTCTATGCGAACTTAACAGTATATTTCTGGTATGATTCCCAATAAAAATATCTCTGGTTTAAAGTCTATATGCTGTTTTATCATTTTTTCCAGCCATGTGTGAATTTTATCCTTTTGCATCTGAACATGTCCACCACATATGGTAATATGAACCGGGAATCTGATGACATTTCCAACATTTGTCGGATTTATCCTTAAACATTCTCGCAATTCTCGTCAGGGGTAGATGCCACCTGTAAAACATCTTATACAAATTTTAAGTTTTCCATAAGATTTTGATCGACCATTATAGGAAACACAAATTTTTGAATAGATTGTTGTTTGAACCAGCAGAGGTTTTTTTAAAATCAGTGCTCTTCTCGCTCCGTGCCCAAAACATATGTAATATTAAAGCTACCACTAGTAATAATTAGCTTATTATTAAAATGGTGCGTGTGTATATGTGTGTGGGTAGACGCCCTGCAATATCACTGGCTTTAGCAAGGTCTGCACATTTTATTTTTGTTTTCATTTTTTCCCCTCTTTAAATTTGTTGAGGAGGTCTGAGATGTTTTAGCACAGTACCGCTATACTGATGATAGAGCAATTTCTTTTTGTTCTCATCTTAAAATATTAATTAATTTTAATGCCAGGTTCATTGTCACAATCTCAGGAGAATGGGCTCTCTTCCAAGCTTGAACAAGTATTATCTAAGGCTTTTTTTTTTAAGAAAAAGAAAAAGGGAACTGAAATTGCTTTCACATGCTCAAATTCCTCCAGAGAACAAACAGCTGCTGTTATAGAAAGTTTAGATGAGGTCAAGCTATGTAAATAGTAGTTCTAAATATGCAGGAGGTGTTGCCATTTTGATTAATAGAATTTTCTGCTGCTGGAGAAGTTCCTGATAAGGAATATGTTTTTTCAATAATCACTGTTAGATGGGAAATAAAAATTGCACTACTTTATCTATATGGTCATCTAGGAAAGTCATTTTTTTTTTTGTTTTCAACATTTCAGTACCACATAATAGTTGGAAATAATTTGAATCAAACTCTAAATCTTTTTTTAGATTATGATAGTTTTCCAAATAAAATGAAGTTTATCTTGGATGCAGGAATATGTGCACCAATTTAACCTGAAGGATATTTGGATATTCTATTTAATATTCCAATCTGAATATTTCTTTTTAGATTATTTTTGTTATATAATTTCCTGATTTTAAATGTTGTGGCATGGGGCATAGATGCTTGAGAGTCTCATTTTTTTAAAAAAAAGTACATATATTCTTTAAATTGAATGTATCTTGCTTGAGTAATTATGATTTTATTGAACAGATGGGACAGGAAAATGGTAAAATATTTTCATATTATCAGAAACTTGGATTTATCATTGTTCATGGTATTGGATACAAGAAAAAAAATAGAGGTTGCATCATTGTATAGGCTTCTCATTAAAAAGCAATAGTTGGTGAACATTAAAGCTCTAAGGAAGAAAATTAAAGAATCATTCATTCTTTATGTAGCTCATTCATCTTCTGCACAACATAGCTCTTTGGCTTCTGCTAAATATGAACTTAACAAGTTGCATTAAGATAAATGAACCAATATAATATCAATACCAATATAATATATTCCTATTTCATGGGAAAGTGTATAGAAAACTTAAACCAGTTTGCAAGCTCTTCAAATTCTATAGTTCCAAATTCTAATCTCTTATCAAAAGACCATGAGACAGATTTTACAGTTCTTGTTCTCAGAAACTCATCTGAATAATAGTAATTTATAACAAATCTTTTTTTTCTTATGAAATGAAAATGGGACTATTACTGTACATCAAGTTTATTATTGATGATATTTTATAAGCTTTTAAAAAGGCTATAACTATAATAGCCTTGGTGGTGCAGGTTGTTAAATGCCTAGCACTTAAGTTCCAGCTGCCTGCAATTAGTGTAGGCTCGAATCCCACCAGGCTCAAGATTGACTCAGCCTTCCATCATCTCGGGGTAGGTAAATTGAGGACCCAAGATTGTTGGGGGCAATAAGCTGACTTTGTAAAAATGCCGCTTAGTAATAAGCAGGCATATACAATAGAATGAAGGCTATTGCTGAGCACATTGGATTGTGCTCCAAAGATTGTAAGCCACCCTGAGTCTCCGGAGAAGGGCGGCATATAAATGTGAATAACATACATACATACATACATACATACATACATACATACATAGTCTCTTTAAAAGTGCTGCAGAAGGCCCAGACCCAAGTGCTGCAGAAGGCCCAGACCCAAGTTTCTGTTATATTCAGATAAAACATTTCTGGTGTTTTTATTTGGCAACCTCAAACATTCTGATGAGTCTGATTTCATTGGATACTTAATAACAGAATAACAGAGTTGGAAGGGGTCTTGAAGGTCTTCTAGTCCAACCTCCTGCTCAAGTAGGAGACCCCATACCATTTTAGACAAATGGCTGTCCGATCTCTTTTTAAAAACCAATGATGGAGCATCTACAACTCTTAAAGGAAAGCAGTTCCACTGGTTAATTGTTCTTTCAGGAAATTTCTTCTTAGTTCTAGGTTGCTTCTCTCCTTGATTAGTTTCCATCCATTGTTTCTTGTCCTGCCTTCAGTGCTTTGGAGAATAGCTTGATCCTCCACCCTTCTCTGTGGCAGCCCCTGAGATATTGGACTCCTGCTATCCTATCACTCCCAGTCCTTCTTTTCATTAAACTAGACATACCCAATTCCTGCAACCGTTCTTCATATGATTTAGCCTCCAGCCCTCTAATCATTCTTGTTGCTCTTCTCTGCACTCTTTCCAGAGTCTCAACATCTTTTTTATATCATGGCAACCAAAATAATGCAATATTCCATGCATAGTCTTACCAAGATATTATAAAGTGTTACTATTGTTTCATGTGATCTTGATCCTATCCTTCTTTTTATCCTTTTTTTGGTACCTTTTGAAAAGGTTAAGGCCGCAGTTCAGTCCCAATTAAATATCTTCACGAGAGCCCTTCCATTCATCTTCGGTTCTCAGAAGATGCAAACTTCAACTGACTTCTAGCTCTCCTGTCCCTGTGGATATGAGGTAGTATGGCTCTTTGATGAGGTAGGTTGATACAGCCAAAGGCTAGAATTTGCCCAGTTCCTCCATGGTTATTTTGGCAGACCCAAGTTTCTACAGAGGCATCTGAGTGTAGAATGCCTGACTAACACTTTCTGAAGCACTTGTCACATCTTGCGTAGTCTCCTTCTATACGTGGTGTTGGCAGTGTTTGGAAAAAGTGCTAGACACAGAAGGATAGTTTAATTACATGCTTGCCACTACTTCTGCATCATTGCAATCCCTGCGGAGCGCTGGGAGAAGGGGGTGAGGAAAGGAAGATGTGGAAAACTTTGGCAGCTTCTGGGCATACTGCCTTGGGAGATAGGATGAATCTAGGAAACCAGAAATTGTATTATTTTTGACTTCTTGTTATTGCATCGGAGCTTTCCCCAGTGTGTCCTGGAGTTGTGTGGAGTGGAAATGGAGCCCCAATTTTCCTGTAGTGCTCAAGTCCACAAGTCTTAAAGTTGCCAAGTTTGGAGAGCCCTGTGTTAAGAAATAGCTCAAGTGGGAATTCAGAGATGCCAAGCATCTTTCAGGAGAAGTTCTTACCTACAGTCCCATAGCCATGCCCCTATCACACATGAAGGAAAATGATTGGTAAGTCATCGCCCCACCAGCAGTTGAGGCTTGATGGGAGGGGTGGGAAGGGAGGTGAATCGCTTTCTTCAATTTGTCCCCCTATCAAAACTATACAGTTTGCATTGCTCACTGGCCTCGCTACTGAGGCAGAAGGGGATTTGGCCATTGAAGTGACAAATATTATGTGGCACATTTTATGCCAGGTAAAGAACTGGTGTATTGCACTTCAATGCAGCCATCTGTCTGCCCCCATTAACTGTGCAAGCTTTAGAATAATGCATGTGAATGTTCTGCTTTTCTGAAGGGCATCTTAAAACATGATTTTCAGAATGAAAGGTACAGCAGGTTTGTATTTATTGGGTATTTAAGAACACTAAGCCCCAATCTTTCTAACTTTCATTTGCTTGGACTACAGTTCCCAAAATTCTCAGCAATGGCAACAGATTCTGAAAGCAGATGCCCACGTGTCATATGGGCTTCAAGAATTTTTGGTAATATTGATTGCTGAAAAGAAGCAATTCAAAAGTTGGAACATTAACTCATAAGAACTGGACTCATGCAAGTATCTCTATATGCTGCTGTGCTTAAGGGTCATTAAACTAACACTAGATTGATTTTTTTAGTTATGAAGGTATGCATTCTGATTGGCTATCATAGGGATCTCTCAAGAAAGTGGATAGTTTTTGCAAGAGTATGACCAAAGATCATACTGATGGCTTTCCAATGTGGATGGATTAAATTATGTTTTCATTCCCTGAACAAAGGTAAGTAATTATAAACTCTTAACTCTGTTTACATACATATTTCTTTTTCTTTTTGAATCATTAGTTGTATAAAATAGGATACACCTTAAGATGATTCTCCTCTACAAATCTCATCCTTGTCTGTCTCAACATTGCTAGCAATGTGACCCTGTACTTGATTTTGCTTGCCATGGCGGTAAAGCCACAGCTGAACAAGGAGGCTTTCTGGCTGTGGTAGATCAAAGAAGAGGTTGTCTCCTAAATATCAAGCTGTCCAATAGGGCTGGAAAGGAACGGAGTTTGGGGTGAGTGTTTTGAAGTCTGCAGACTTTGCAAATGCTCACCTTTTATTTATTTATTTATTTATTTATATTTGAACTTGTATGCCGCCCCATCTCCGAAGACTCGGGGCGGCTCACAGCTAAAAACATAGAACAATAAATATTTAAAAAGACATTAAACCAACAAGCCCAAATATGAAACACAACAATAAAATACATTAAAAACATCCCTCCCCCCAAGGAAGGGTCACAGCCCGGGTTGGTCGAACAACCAAGTTTTTAATTCGCGGCGGAAGGTGCGGAGATCAGGGGCCAGACGGAGCCCCAGAGGCAGTTGATTCCAGAGGTCGGGGGCCGCAACAGAGAAGGCTCGTCGTCGGGGAAGTACCAACCGGCATTGGCTCGCCGATGGGACCCCGAGGAGTCCTTGCCTATGAGCCCGCACAGGGCGGCCGGCACTAGATATTGGAAGAAGACGCTCCCTCAGATATTGGGGACCCATGTCGTGTAGGACTTTGAATGTCAAAACTAAAACCTTGAAACTCACCCGGAGCGCAATCGGTAACCAATGCAGGCCATGCAGGAGGGGGGTAACATGAGAGAACTGGGTAACTCCCATCACCATCCTTAACTTCTGGCATGGAGTTTCTTCACCCAATCACAGATCATGTATTAATTGAAGGTTGCAACTTGTTCAGATGACTGAGGAGCAGCATTTGTGTTCAGTGAGTGGAGCCATATCTGCAGGTGTGGTCAATAAGTAATGAGGACTTCTAACATTTATTTATTTAATATTATTAATTTTTTTAAAAATTAAATCCTGCCTTTATTACTTAGACCTATAACAAAAACTTTGGTTTGCTTATGATTAATTGATTGATTGATTAGCCCATGGGCCATATCAAAGTGCAGAGTTCCAGAAACAAATTATTACTGAAATTTGATAAAAGCAATTTAAAATGGAATTGGATAAAATACAACTTCTAATAAAAGTTGTTTAAAATAAATAGTGAGGACTTCTGACCTTGAAATGGAGGCCCCATTAAGGACCAAGTCTTAGGGAGGCTTCACGGTCGTGGAGGGCTTGAGCTTCCCCCCACAAGAGAATGTCTGATAAGAATATGATGAATTTGTGTATTTGTGTATCTGTGCTTGTGCTTACAGCCAGCTATTCCTGTTGATTTTATGGTCAGTTCTGTATTCAGCATGAAGCCTGCTAATACATGGTATTTGGATCCAAGGCTTCCACTGAATCAAAATCTTATGTTATCTGTAGCCAATAAAGCCGGGGCAATCTTTTTCCATGCGCTGAAGCTAGCTGTCAAGCCTCTTTATTTGTAACTTTTTCACCCCTCTTCTGCTCATCACTTTTAATGCTCCCAGGCAAGATGACATCAGGTCACCAAAGTTGCTGTGTGCTCTCTGTAGTTTTCTCCGGAGCTCTTTAAAGTTACTTCTTTCCCCCTCTTTCACTGCTGAAGTATTGATTGGCCACAAATAGGGAATTGCTGGCCCAAATAATGCTGCCGGTGTGTTTTAGGAGGACAAGACCTTCTGAAAGTGCAACTCTTCCTTATGTGTCTGAATCAGTGAATTCCACGGTTTTGCAGCTGATGGCGAAGTTTGCAGCTGTTCTTCAAAGATGTCAAACTCCTGTCTGTTCCACCTCCACAATCATCAATATAAGGCTCTCTTCCAGGCCAAGTCTAGTTGCTTGACAACTAGCTATAACATCTAACACACCTATAATCCAGAGGTGGTATTCAGCAGGTTCTGACCAGTTGTGGAGAACCGGTAGTGGAAATTTTGAGAAGTTTGGAGAACCGGCAAATACCACCTCTGACTGGCCCCACCTCCATCTGTTCTTTGCCTCCCAAGTCCTAGCTGATCGGCTGGGTCTTCTTTTGTTGCCCTGCACAGGAGAACAGAGTTGGAAAGCAGGTTAGTGGGGTGGGGAGGGAATGGGATTTTGCAGTAACCTTCCCCCAGGAGTGGGGAGGGAATGGAGATTTTACAGTATCCTTCCCCTGCCAAGCCCACCAAGCCACGCCCTCAGAACCGGTAGTAAAAATCCCACCACTGCTACAATCCTTGTTCACAAAGTCTTTCATAAAGAGATACAACCAAGAAAGAGGGCAAAGATGTGATACAGTATGATTAGCTACATTTTGTCCCTGGTGTAGCCCTCTCAAAATCAATAGTATTTCTAATTTACCATTTGCCAATTCAATAGGAAAGTAAGGTATCAGTTTTTGTTTTTTCTTTTTGGGGTAGCATATGGCATAAAGCTGAAATGCCTAGGCAAACCTAATTTTTCCCTTTCTCTTTTGTTACACAGGGTTAATTACTTCGACTTTGAAGAAAGTTGGTGTTGAGGTTTCTTTCTAAATAAAGGAATCTATACCTCAGAATATTAGCTATTATGAAAAGAGAATGTCGGCTCTTATGAAACCAGCAATTACTTAAAAAGTAGTCGGCAGACCTGAAATCTGCCATTTTATGAAAGAGTAGGAAGTGCTGTCTCCAAATTACAGAGGTGAAGCTGACAGTCTGACAGCTAAAGGGCAGAATGATTTATTCGCGTGTAAAATATAACTCACATCTGTCACACTTGCATTCTCCAAAACTATTTGTACTCACAATAGCATATTAACTAGTTCATTTCTTTCTACTGGGCATAGGAAGGACAGGCCCAGTAGAAGGGCAGGCCACTTGCAAAACAACCCTGGAAACTTTAAGCAGAAGAGGAGTCTTGCATGCGCTACCCGACAATGAGCCCGATTATCCCTGAAATCACTTATAAAATGCATGCATGCATCCATCCATCCATCCATCCATCCATTAGTGTTACTAAACATTAAATAGTGGGATTTCAGGAAGGTCTAGTGGGGCATGGTCCTTCAATCAAGCAGCAATATTTAAATAAACATGTTACAGCAGGAATCAGGGTTTGTCACAAACAAATTTTGTCAGACTAAGCTTATCTCCTTTGATAGAATTACTAGCTAAGTACATCAGGAAACTGCTTTTGCTATAGTGTAAAGGTACAGGTTCTCTCGCAAAGGTTCCCTTGAGCAGGGGGTTGGAGTAGAAGACCTCCAAGGTCCCTTCCAACTCATTCTGTTGTTCTTTTAAGATCATATTCTTATTAAGGTAAAGGTAAAGGTTCCCCTTGCACATACATGCTAGTCGTTTCCGGGGCGGTGCTCATCTCCATTACAAAGCCAAAGGGCCGTGCTGTCCGAAGACGTCTCTGTGGTCATGTGGCCGGCATGACTAAACGCCAAAGGCACACAGAATGCTGTTACCTTCCCACCAAATGTAGTCCCTATTTTTCTACTTACATATTTACATGCTTTCGAACTGCTAG
The DNA here is from genome assembly GCA_009733165.1 of Naja naja. Taxonomy (NCBI): domain Eukaryota; kingdom Metazoa; phylum Chordata; class Lepidosauria; order Squamata; family Elapidae; genus Naja; species Naja naja. Next base: position 143,987,242 of record CM019148.1, read on the forward strand.
GTTGGCAGAAGCTGGGACAAGTAATGGGAGCTCACTCCATTATATGGCGCTAAGGATTTGAACTGCTGGCCTTTCTGATCGACAAGCTCAGAGTCTTGGCCACTGAGCCACCATGTCCCCTAGCTATAGTGTACTAGGGCCTTAACAAAATCTTTGGCAGAATGCTTTATATTATTTATCCCACTTTTTTTAGTTTTATAAAAAGAAAAAACTCAAGGCGGCTAGCATATCCAATGCTCCTTCTTCATCTTATTTTCCCCACAACAACAATCCTGTGAGGTGGGTTGGGCTGAAAGAGAGTGACCATCCCAATATCCCCAAGCTGACTTTTGTGGCTAAAGTGGGATTAGAACTTACGGTCTCCCGCTTTCTAGCCTTCTGCCCATTCTGCTTCATGAAAGGGTAAAATATGGACTAGATGACACCTCTGTTAGATGGACTTCAGTTAGCTGAGGAACTTAATAATTGCATCCAAGAAGTGTTTGTTATTAGCAGCAAGTTGGAAGGAAATTTTGTATTAAGCATCATAGACTTGATTCTGGTCCCTGTGCTATTACACCTTTTTTTTTTCATCAACAGCCAGGAGAATTGTGTCGAATTTCTCCAACATGTAAATTTTTTAAAAATGTAAAAAAAAAAAAACCCTATCTTTTTAATTTTAAATTTTCATCAATTTCTCTTGTTTAAATCTTTATGTCAGCATTCCAGCAATCCTCCATTCCAATCAGTAACTCTGAGACAAACATACCTCAAAAGTACCTTTATTAGGATAGAACTGGCACATCTGTAGAATCCCGAATCTGAAAGTTTCCAGGCTTCCTACAATTTCCCAAACTACAAATCTATCCCCCCTTGGCTGCCATCACATCACATGGCCCAATCCATGTGATGTCCAAAAGTAAGATCCAAAAGTAAGATCCTTATTTCATACTGCGCCATACTCAATGACCTTGAACTAACAAAAGAATTTTACTTTGTCTACTTAGAGCTACTTAATTGAATTCACCCCCTCCCACTTTCTCAGGCTTGTGGCAGTGTGGAAACATCAAATCTCAGTATGGCTTCCAAAGATGACACTTTATTCATTTCATTGTGCTTCATAATTCATTGGGAGGACCTTGTAGTATTTTTGCAAATGGTATGGACAAAATGAGTCAATGCATTCTTATTCATGCTTCGTAGAGTTCCATCAAATCAAATGGGTAAACCAGTTGAGTTTTTGACATGGTCAATTATCTCTTTTTACTGGTTAGTATTAGTAAACCATCTACCACCCTCATCCAGGCACAGCACGCTGTGTTCTTCTGCCATTCAAATATCATCAAGTTGTTCAAACTTCAAACGGCCTTCCAACTGCAAGCAGTAAGATTTTAACAACTTGCTCTCTTTTGCTTTCTTTGGAAATTTTGGGCAAAATCTTATAAAAAATAGGCTGGAACCACATCTATCATTTCCATATAGCTATAAACATTGGATAGGGCTTCAGAACTTTATCTGCAGCCCAAAGGCTCCTTGCTTCTCTTGAATAGGAATCAATCCCATGTTCTTTTCCTGCTATACCATTTCAGTTCCTGGTTTTCTTTTGTGTAGGGATAGGATGTTGTCAGACCATTCCATTATTGTAACCATTGCACTTGGTTACTATTTATTTATTTGTTTGTTTGTTTGTTTGTTTGTTAGACTTATATGCCGCCCAACTCCCAAAGGACTCCGAGCAGCTCACAGTAAAAATATAAAGAATTACATTCATAAAAAATTTAAAAGCAATTTAAAGACAGTAAACCGAGGAAGGGTCGGATCTCGATAGATCACAGTCGCAAGATCAACAGCCCCATGCCTGTCAGAAAAGCCAGGTTTTGACTCTTTGTGGAAGGTCAGTAGGGTGGAGGCAGTCTGGACCACGGGAGGCAGCTGGTTCCAGAGAGCCGGGGCAGCCACAGAGAAGGCCCTCCCCCGTGGGCCTGCCAGCCAGCATTGTTTAGCTGACGGAACCCGGAGAAGACTGACTCTGTGGGATCTTACCGGTCACATGGTCTGTCATGTCTTTGTGTTGTTAATTTCATTCCTTTCCTTTCCTTTTTAAAAATTGATCCCTAGAAGACCTAACCACATTTTCTATTCCAATCACAAACAACGTTAATCAGGGAAGATTTTCCAATTAAAAGTTGGAAAAAATGTTTCAAGTTGGTGCGCCAGCCCTCTTGGTTTTTGCTCTGTCAATGCTTGAGTACAAGTAATGATTCCCATCTTGATGTAATCAGTTTCATTCAGTTCAAAGGCTTAATTATTTACCTTTTCCATCCTTATTTATCATCTTAGGCCACCTCTTTTCCACCTTCTAGCTTTTAGCTAGCTTCGTTAGCTATTCTTTTCTCTATCAGTTCAGGAGCTTCAGAATGGATGCAGATAATCTCATTTCATGGTCTATGACACATGGCATTAACTAGGGGTTTCTCAATCAAATTCTTACTAATTTACCATTCTTTCATCATTAAAGAAGAAAGAATCTTGTATGACTCTATTTCATAATCTTTTTTCAGATATGAATACTTGGTTTTATTGGTGGTCATCTTCAGAATGATAAGTGAATCCCGTGGATGCAGGAAACTCTGTAATGTGATTGCTGAACTTCCCTTCATTTATACTAATGATAGAAAGAATATAAGTTTAGATAAGACCAGCTCTTGATAATTTAATTATAGAGCAAATGGGAAACCTGTAGCCTCCCAGACACTAATGAATTCAAACTTATGTTAACATAACCAATAGTTAGGAATGAATGGGAATTGCAGTCAACCAACAAGCAAGAGCTAACAAGTACTACCTTAAAGTAGGTACATTATAATTCTCTAAAATGGTACACTTCTATGGGGGGAAATGCTATTGCTAGTATATAATTAGTATCGCCTCCTGGTTTCAATATCCACTATTACATTATAGTCCAAAAAGAATTACAGAAGCAAGCCAAAGTAGTAAGAGATCTGACTGAATTTGAAATCATACCATTTTGAGTTTGCAGAATGGAGACATCATATGCAAGTAGACAAGGACTGCCAAGATACATATTGGGTCCCAGTTTGTGGGAAGCTTTGTTGAACAAGTATTATAGAGATATTCTCAATGGAAACCTTTTTTGGGGAGAGTGAGAAACCGTTGTTTGAAAAGATTCCACTCATAATTTTAAAGAAAAGCAAAGATGATGAACTGGGAGCTGTTTTTCTTATCAAGAATCCTTTGATGGTATTTGATCCTGGATGGAGAGGACTGCTGTAGTGGGTTTAAGAGAGAACAGAACCCACTTGTGACTTTCTGCAAGTTAAATACAACCATAGATTGTTAACAAAGGGCTTTGAGGTTTAGCTTCATGGTTGGTTATGTCTGTTAACTGTTTCTTTTTAATAGTAGATATATGGTAGTTCCAATTGGTTGATTGATAATAGATTTCTACAATTGTGATACTTTTTCAATGTAATACAGCAGTTTTGCAAATATAAATGTAGAAGTTTATAGATTATGGACCTGTTTTGCAAGGCAGGAGGGATAATTCTCATCATTGAAATGTATGTATCAGTGTTCAATCAGGTTGGGGGAGGGACAATTCGTGTGTATGCTTAATATTTTGTTTTATACACTTCTTTCTTTGTTCCTTTTTTGTATTGTAATTTTTCTTTGTTTTTTCTTGATTATGTATTTTAGCTTTGGAAATAAGTAAAACTTTATACATGAAAACATCCCACCCAAAATTCAGATAGTGATTGGTGATCATTTATGCGTGATGTGAAAATACAATTCAGAAAGTAAACAAATAAAAGACTGTAGGATTAAATAAATGCATTATGTAAATAGAATGTCATGTAACAGTGGGAGTATTGAGGGAAGAAAAATGTTAGATTTATACTCAGTGTTATATTCTGAATTAGTGCAAGATGCTCTATCTGTGATATTGATTGCAAAAATAGACAATTCATTTCTAACAATTTCTTAAAAATTCATTCTCTAAACATTGTTGAAATCATAACTGCCAAGTTGCATTCTTTTTTTTTTTTTACATTTGATGGCAATCTTGTAAATTTGGAATTTATGGCAGAAAAAAACTAATTTTTAAAGGCTTAGTTCTGTGCCAAACAAGCTATTATATATAAGGAAATTATGTATAGCTGATGAGTTTCAAATAGAACAAAGCTAGTCATGTACTTCCTTCCTGGTGGTCAGTTTAAATAAAATCGACATACAGGATATAAAAAAATAAGACATTTCCCATCTTCAAGAAAGGATGTAGAAGACATATAAAACCTTGTAAAATGAGGACAGAGCTTAGAAGACAAGAAGTAATTTTATTTTTGTCTGTTCAATTGTGTCTGATTTCTTATAGACTGCCTGGACAAGTCCCTGCAGTATTTTTGGCAAGGTTTTTCAAAAGTGGTTTGCCATTGCCTCCTTTCTAGGGTTGAGAGAAAGTGACTGGCCCAAGGTCACCCAGTTGGCTTTGAGCCTAAGGTGGCACTAGAACTCACTGTCTCCAGTTTCTAGCCTGATACCTTATCCACTACACCAAACTAGTTCTCAAGAGTAAATTACCAAATCACTTTTGGATTACAATCTCAGAGGGTACCACACTCAAAGTATGGATTTTCACAAATAGAAGATTGTGATATTTAAACTTTTTATGATCTGTTAAATTAATTGTTTAGGTTATGCAGAAGTGATTATGGATGTAAAAATTCTGGTTGATAATTTTATTGCTTGAGTTGTACTATTTACATTTGGTAGTTACTGTATATCATGTTATTTTAAGATGTTATAATGTTATCACAGTTGTACATGATACATATACATAATGTTATTATTGTTGTACACACACATATAAATACATATACAATGCATATACACACAGCAATATATAATGTTATATATTAACATTATACAAAATAACAAAGATATATATTAACATATTAAATAGTCATCTATCTAACCGTCTGTTTGTTCTGTCTATCTGTCTATCCATTTCTTTCCTTGTTTTTTTCCTTGATTGTACTTATAAAGGAGGAGGAGGAGGAATAGATGAGAGAGGCTTAGCAAATGGCATGTAGGTAAAACTACAACTGCTCTTGCATGATTTGTAATATGGGAGCTCTATACATTCCGGATATGTTGGTTCGTTATTTGTTTATGCCTGAGACAATTAAAAAAAAAAACAAAGCAGAAATGGGTATATATTTTGAATAGCAACTAAAAGATTGAGGCTTGAGTGTAGAGATTTACTCAAGGTGTTAGAGACAGTCATTCCCTACTCTTCAGCATTGTTATTGTGGGAAAGCCAATTAAGTATAATCCCACCTGGAAAAAAAAGCTGGAAGGGAGATAAGAATTTTCATTTTATTAACTAACTTATTTCCATTTAAAATGATTGTTAGAACAAGCAAATTAGCAGTTGTAGTCCTTGGAGAGCCCAAAGAATAGGGGTTTTTCCTTCTCCCCTCAGTATTTCTTGCATGATTTTTTAATGGATCTCAACCCTCCCAATATATTTGTATATGTAGCATAACAAGCAATATGCTATTAAATTTGTCCAGTACTTCATTCTGATTTAATAAGTCAGTCCTTTTGACATTCTTTGGCACAAAGTTTAAAACATTATAAACAATGCTTACCTGTTCATACAGAATAAAACTTTGAAGCAGATTGTCTAGACTTCAATTTTCAGAATAATTTCTGTTTTCTTCTTTCTACCTGGATAAAATAAATTGCTCCATGTACGTTGTAAGATTAGAAACACAATTATTCTGTTTTCCTGCATTTGTTCTCTGCTTTCTACATGCCATTCTAGGATCTGAGACTTGAATGACAAGAGGAAGAGGACATAGAAGTTCTTTGAAATAGTCAAGGATATAAATTTGGGGAAAAAAGAATTAAAATCCCATTTACGGAACAACATTATTTTAGTGAGAATTCACAAATACCTTAAAATGAACTGCATGTGTGGTTTAAAGAATCAAAAACCTTGTTAATAGTTCTTAAAAAGTCAATTCCCAGCTCCCCTATAGGCCATTTTATGATCTCAGCTAAGCTGAATTCAGTGCAGTAGTGGAGCAGATCAAGGACAAAACATTTGAGAATTAATTTTGAAACAAGATGTTGGGTAGAGGGCAGCTTCAAAAAGGAAGATTGTGGGTGCTAGGCATTGCCATTTTCTTTAAGCTGTTCTGCTTGACTTGAATCAGTTGCTTCTATTTTATTAGCTTTGTTCATTAGCCTTTGTTGATATTGCTAAGACCAGACTGATAAGGTTAACCATAGTTTTTCAGTCTCAGCAACTTTAAGATGTATGGACTTCAATCCCCAGAATTCCCCAGGCTGATAAACACTAAATGAAACTCTATCAGGGAAATTTCTGTTAGAAATAGACTTCTTAGTGGAGCCCAAGGAGGAAAATGAGAAGACATGGACTGTTTTTCAGCAACTCAATTGAGAAGGTTTGTCTCCAGGTCTCATGTTGAATTCCTGGCACCTCCAGACAAAGCTTCTTAACAAAACCTCCTCTTGAAAAAAAGATGCATGGTTAATTTATCTGAGTCTGATTCAAGACTCATAACAGATAACAGATAATCAGAGTTGGAAGGGACCTTATAGGTCATCTAGTCCAACCCCCCCACCCAAGTGGGAGACCCTACACCATTTCTGACAAATGGAAGTCCAATCTCTTCTTTAAGGTCTCAAGTGATGGCACAACTTCCAAGGGCAAGCTGTTCCATTGGTTGATTGTTCTCATTGTCAGAAAGTGTCTGTCAGAAAGTTTCTGACTGAGAATTCAATATGTTTTTTCCTATTGTATTTCATTCATCATTGCTCTGATGGAATTAGAGGCATTACTACTGTCCTTAAATCCTAAGAAGACATAGATTTTGGCTGTGTGACAATTCTTAGAGCATGTCCACATTATATTCTTAAACAAAACCCAGAGATTTGGCTGCTCAGCTGGTCTCTCTCCCTAGTGGACAATTTCCCTGTTGCTGTACCTTCCCTACTTCAGAGCCAAGAAAATAATGGCCTTTTTTTCAGGTCTGGTTTAATAAAATTGTGCTGTAGCTATAGTTACAGTAGTGTGGTAGCTGTAACATTTGACTGATGTACTATATTTCATCAGTTCATAACCCAACAGAATGTTTTTAATTACTTTTTTTTGCATGAGCTATTTATTTTTCTTTTTTCTTTTCACAAGTCACTTATGGTATTTCACTCTGGACTTGTTTGGCATTATTGAGGGTGCCCGGTTCATCTATACCATCTACCCAGACCCGTATCTTGCCTCCTTTCTCTGGGACCTGGCTACTCCCCATTGCAGTGAGAGGGCAATGGGAGGATTTAACCCCCCTGCAGTGAGAGGGCAGGGGGCTGCTGAGGACTTTTGCCACAAGTCACTGTGGTGGCAGAGCAGTGACTGGTCTATTTTGACTCTGACCTTTGGCAGCTGTGAGAGAGCTGCTGACCGTGGATTGTTTCCTGATTACTATCGCCTGGCCCCTTGTATTGTATTTCCACTCTTGCAATATTTCCACCTAATCAACTACCTCCTGTACCGATTTGCCCTGAGATGTATTTGTCATGCCTGCCTATTCCCTGCTAGAGCTACGGGCCCTCCAGACGGCTCCCCTGTCTGTGAAGTGGCCCCTTGGGCTGTCAAGAGCTTACCTTAATGATGGATCTTGGGATCCCGAGAGGTGGCATGCTGCGACCAAGGGTTTAAATTTTAAATTTGGTAGGAAGGGGAAACTTTTAAATTTTTCAATTGGTTGTCTTAAGGGGTTAGGGAAGGTGGTGGATGGGTCTTTTTGCAGCCCGGTTCATGGCGGGGATGGCGGGGAATGGGGGCCGGTGGGGCCCCGGGGTCTGAGGTGGGGACCGCGATACCCAGGGTGGTTGGGGTTGGCAGGAGACGTTGAGGCATAGGGCCATATCATGTGTTGGGAGTGCGCACCCGCCATCTTTGTGCGGTCGCTCGCTCCGACCCTATGGCCTCCTCCCTAGGGGGCACGGGAACTGGGACCCCTGGGCTCAGGCTGGTGTATTTTAATGCCAGGTCCATGGCTAATAAGTCCTCCCTCCTCCGTGAGATCATTGAGGAGGAGGCTGCGGACCTGGCCTGTATCACCGAGACCTGGTTGGGCCCAGAGGGTGGTGTCCCTCTGGTTGAGTTGTGCCCTCCAGGTTTCCAGGTTTTGCACCGGCTGTGGGCCCAGGGAAGGGGTGGTGGGGTGGCTGTGGTTATCCAGGAGACCTTGTTTCCAAGGGAGGTCACTGCCCCTGAGGTGGGGGCCTAATGGGTGGGTGGGCTTGCTGCTCACATACCTTTCCCCCAGCTGTGTGACAGCAGCCCTGCCTGGGCTCCTTGATGTCCTCTCGGGTGTGGCGGTGGAGTTCCTGGGCCTTATAGTCCTGGGGGACTTCAATCTGCTCTCCCTGGGGGGAGCATCGGGTTTGGCCCAGGAATTCATGGCTTCTATGGAAGCCATGGGCCTGACCCAATTAATTCAGGGCCCGACTCATGAGGGGGGAAACACGCTTGACCTAGTTTTTGTCTCTGAGCAGTGGCATAGTGACAGAGGGCAACCCCCTTTACGGCATTGCCTGTTCCATGGTCTGATCACTATCTCCTACAGCTGGTCTTCCAACAGGCCGCCCCCCACCCCACTGCTGGGATGAGGAGCCACTTAGATGGTTCCGCCCCAGGCACCTGATGGACCCTGAGAGGTTCCAGGTGGAACTGTGGTTTCTTCCCTCTTCCCTTGCCCACAGCTCTGTCAAGGATCTGGTGTCTGCTTGGCAACAGGCTGCATCGGATGCCCTCGACAGGGTTGTCCCCATGCGTCCCCTCACGCGTCGTGGATCCCGGATGGCTCCTTGGTATACGGAGGAGCTCCAGGAGATGAAATGCCATCGGAGGGGGTTAGAGAGCAGGTGGAGGTCCACCCGCTCCCAGTCCGATCGAGCCCAGCTAAGAGCCCATATTAGGACTTACCTGGTAGCTATGAGAGCGGCGAGAAGGTCCTATCTCTCCGCCCTCATAGCATCCACAGATAACTGCCCAGCCGCCCTGTTTTGGGCTACCCGCTCTCTTCTTCGTATGGAGGGGGGTGGACCCATTGCGGGGAAGGGCTGAGGAGTTTGGTCAATATCTGTCAGATAAGATTGCTCGGATTCAGAGCGGGTTGTCCTCTGATTTGCAGTGGTCTGAGGAACGGGATACAGGCAGTCTGGCCAGTGTGATCTGGGATGAGTTCGATCTTGTTTCCGAGGATGAAGTGGACAGGACTATGCGGTGGCTGAGTTCCACCACATGTTTGTTGGACCCGTGTCCTTCCTGGCTGACTTATGCCGCCAGGGAGGTCACCTGCGGTTGGCTCCGGGGAGTTGTCAATGCTTCATTAAGGGAGGGTGTTTTTCCCTCTGCCTTGAAGGAGGTGGTGGTGAGACCCCTCCTGAAGAAGCCTGCCCTGGACCCGGCCACGTTAGACAACTTCCGTCCAGTCTCCAACCTTCACTTTTTGGCGAAGGTTGTTGAGAGTGTGGTGGCTCGGCAGTTTCCACTCTTCCTGGATGAAGCGGACTACCTGGATCCGTATCAATCGGGCTTCTGACCTGGCTTCAGCACGGAGACGGCATTGGTCGCACTGATGGATGATCTCTGGAGGGCTCGGGACAGGGGTTTTTCCTCTGTCCTGGTCCTATTAGACCTCTCAGAGGCTTTTGATACCATCGACCATGGTATCCTTTTGCAACGCCTTGAGGGGTTGGGAGTGGGGGGCACTGTGCTTCGGTGGTTCACCTCCTACCTCTTGGGGCGGTCACAATTGGTATTGGCGGGGGGGCAGAGGTCGACCCCGAGGGTGCTCTCTTGTGGGGTCCCTCAGGGGTCGGTTTTCTCCCCTCTGCTATTTAACATCTACATGAAGCCACTGGGTGAGATCATCCGTGGTTTTGGGGTGAGATTCCACCAGTATGCAGATGACACCCAGCTGTACATCTCCACCCCGAACCAGATCAGTGATGTCCTCTCCCTTAAGACCCAGTGTTTGGATGTGGTACGGATTTGGATGAGCGGGAACATGCTTCGACTCAACCCGGCCAAGACTGAGTGGCTGTGTATACCGGCATCTCGGCCCAGTCAGGATTATCCATCTTTGGCCATAGGGGGAGCGGTGCTGCCCCCTGTGGATAGGGCGCGGAATTTGGGGGTCCTCCTGGATGTTTGGCTCCGGTTGGAGGAGCAGGTGGGAGCCGTCGCCAGGGGGGCCTTTGCCCAACTCCATCTTGTTTGCCAACTACACCCATTCCTGGACCGAGATGCCCTGCGCACAGTCACTCATGCCCTTGTTACCTCTAGACTCGACTACTGCAATGCCCTCTACTTAGGACTGCCCTTGCATACCATCCGAAGATTGCAGCTGTTACAGAATGCGGCGGCGCGGGTGGTGTTGGGAGTCTCCCAATTCTCCCATGTTACCCCCCTCCTGCGCTGCCTGCATTGGTTGCCGGTTGCGCTCCGGGTGAGATTCAAGGTTTTAGTTTTAACATACAAAGTCCTTCATGACATAGGTCCTCAATATTTAAGAGAGTGACTCCTGCCGACATCAAATACCAACCGCGCTGTGCGAGCACATAGGCAAGGACTCCTTGGGGTCCCGTCGGTGGGCCAATGCTGGCTGGCGGTCCCCCGATGATGAGCCTACTCTGTCACGGCCCCTGACCTCTGGAACCAACTTCCCCTGGGACTCCGCCTGGCCCCTGACCTCCGCACCTTCCGCCATGATTTGAAGACCTGGTTGTTTGACCAACCCGGGCTGTGACCCTTCCTGGGGGGGTGGTTTTTATATTTTTAAGGATTGTAAATTTGTCTCTTTGGGCTTATGAAATTGGTTTAATTTTTTCTTAACTATTTATTGTTGTTGTTGTTTAGCTGTGAGCCACCCCGAGTCTTTGGAGATGGGGCGGCATACAAGTCCAAATAAAATTTTTAAAAAATGGTAAAAGGTTTTACCCAGCTCCAATTACTGGCTGCTTAAAAGCTAAGATGAAACCTTTGCATTTCAACTGATGGGCAGAATGATGACATGATACACTGGTACACCAGTGAAAAACTAAATAGCTTATAGTGATAGTAACAACAACAAAAAGATGTTTCTGAAGGGTTCTGAGCTGGTGACATTCTGCATCGCATGCAGGTTACAACTGCTATGGCATTTGTATTTTGGGAACTGTAGTTATTCCTCTGCAGTCCCAGCAGAGGTTAAAAAGCTACGGTGCCATGACAGTTGACTAAGGTGAGGATATATTTTCTTCTCTGTAAAATAACACCGAAGATGCAGAAGAAAGTAAAAGGCAGCAAGGAACATTTGAGTCAGTACAAACCAGGAAACACAACTTCTAATATGGAACAGAAAAACATGGGTGGAACTACATTTCCCAGGAACTAGAGACAAGTCCCTACTCTCCAGAAATAATTGGTGGTCTTTACTCACAACAGGGCAACCTGACAGGGCACAAGTGCCTTTAAACCAAGGGTCTTCAAACTTGGCAAGTTTAAGACTTGTGGACTTCAACTCCCAGAATTCCTGAGTTAACATGCTTGGAGGAGAGATTCTGGGAGTTGAAGTCCACAAGTCTTAAAGCTGTCAAGTTTGAAGACCCCTGCTTTAAATTGACAGGCCCACTCCTGTTCTTAAAGGTACATTATAATCTATACATTATACCTCACTTTGAGCAGTAGATGTGCTCAGTCCTTGTTATTGGACTTGCGCAGTTAGAAAGCTCTTTTAAAATTAATATTAAAATATATTGGTGAACTGAAAAGACCATGTTTTCTTTTTTGACAGTAGACCACACTGCTCCATTTAAGGACTGGTAGTAGTTTTCCACATGGATATGGTTAATTCTACTTTTAATTGAAACCAATGACAATGTTCCTACAGGCTTTCTCTATAAATAGTATTGAACTGCTAGCTCCTTCAGTGCTTGAAACCATGCTTGTGCTTCTATTTATATGTTTGGCTAAAATTTTATTCCGTCTACATTTATGATAATAATGCATTTCATTCAAAAGATTCAAAAAATGATTGAAGGCACTCAAGATAACAAAGAAGCATGGAATCACATGACCAAAAGTACAATTTTAATCCCACTACTTATTTTCCACTCTGCTGGGTTTGCATCCTATTTACAATCCTACTACATTTGTGATAATAATATCCTTCCCACCTAACTGTTGCCTTTGAATTGAACTCACTCTTTTGCTTTAAAGATGCTTTTTTCACACAAGCCTCACTGTTAAGCAAGAGATGCCTTTTTAAAGCGACCTTCTTCCAATGTTTATTTCCCATGGGTTGAGCAAGATAGCTATTCCCAAAGCACTAAACCTGCTGGAGACCCCTGTCTTGTGGTCCCGTCATGAGGAGCAACTGTAAGGGGCACTTGTAAATAATCTCAAGTCCTTTCCTTATCCAGAGAGGAATTTCAAAGAGTCAGTCCATTCACTGGCTCTTCAATCAGCTCTACTTTTAATGAAGCTATCTTCAGTTTGCCATTTCCTACCCAGAAAACAATATAGTCATGTAGGATTTCTTTATTTAGTTACAAAGAGAAAGGTTGACTACTAGTCACCACCAGCCTCCTCTTACCTACAGGGATACTTTCAGGTTTGGAGACTTCTATCCCATGGGAGTCATCTCTGTCATTGTGAACCAGTGTCCCCTTCAAAAGGTCAAATTGGCTGTCTTCTGGCTGTGTGAGCCTCGGCACATCAAATTTCAAAACAAGATCTGGTTTGCAACTTGAAGCACTGAAATTCTATGGGATAAGCCATTTTTTCCCCATTAGTTATAATTCTTGCTTTGTGTCTCACCTGGGGCAAAGAGGTTTTATTTTGACTTAGCAGGATCCTTATCATCCTTAGTTGTTTTAGACAGAATGTTCTTTTTAAAAGGAAAACAGAGCAAATTCTCATCTGCCACGGAGTCATTCTCAGGTGGATGGATCGGACCTCAATTTGTTCCTGTGCAAACAAGAAGAGCTCCCTCCATTTCCAAAGGTTACTGGGATCCAGTGAAAAATTTTAAAGGGAAAAGATGTGGAGGCAATAATTCATTTGTTTCTGTTCCTTCATTTCTATCTGCAGATCCCAGGAGCATCTCCTACAATATTCAGGAAGATCACCTGACACCTTGGGCCAAAGTTATTTTACATTGCATTTTATAACCTGCCTACACATATTCCTTTCACAAGTCTTCTTCACTAAGCAGGAGCCCGGTGTATTTTGAGGATTTTTTTTTATTTAAAAAAAGCGCTTTCCTTTCTCCAGTGTTAATTGATTCTTTCCTTTTTCTTATTTCAAAAGCATCATGTCTGATACTGGGTTTAGATGACTAGATGCGGGGAAAGCAATGCTTTAGTCTCTCTTGTCCTTTGAGATCTCTCCATATTTCTCTGTGCAATATTTATCTACAAACTGGGAGATTTGAAGTGGGATTTGAAGCTTCATTCAATTCAGAAATTGAAACTGGAATGCAGTCATAAATTCCTCATTTTATCCTTAGATTGGCAAATCTCCACAAAGAAATGTTTAAGAAGACTCCACACAGATATTTCAGATTTGGGGAGGTTTTTATTTGTGTAATGTAAATATGTTGGACATAAAATATTTTACAGCAAACATGAGTTATCTGCACCTGCTTATATACAAAATACATTTGAAGTACATTTATAAGAACAATTACATAAATTAGGTTTAGGAAGATTATAAAGATACTTCAGACATTTCAGGATGTTCTTACATGGGTTATCTGTTAAATATTTTAGGGTGTACCTGCTGTTTTTATGTGCCATGTGCTAAATTAATTTTGTAATTCTTTTATATGATTTTTGCCTGTTGTAAACAAGGTGCAAGTGTGCAAAGGACATAATTCTACACAAGTGATACAATTGCCTCTAATTATAATCTCCCCAAAAAAGAGATACGCAGTTGGAAGATGCAAATTGCTCTCTATTTTTCCACACTGAGGCAGGTATGTATTTTATTAGCTTCAATTTGTTGTCGTTCCTCCATGTTTTAGTTTTAAATCCAGCCTGAAAAATGCCTGAAATGAGACTACATATAGTAACAGAACCTTGTAAGTCTGAATGTGCTTATGTAAGTCTGAATGTGCTGGTTCTTTATGTGAACCAGGGAGACATTTCCTCAAGTTATGTTCTTGATGCACACTCAAGTCATGCTTGACCCACACTCAAGTCCTTGATAGAGGCTCTTCCTCCTGTCCTTCAAGGTTATTCCCTCTACAACCTCCATGTTTCTTGAATTTACCTGAGAGCTTGCTACAAGCTCTCTGAGACTGACTTGAAAGTTGAAGCTTCTCTGCTGTCATCCCAATTCTTTGGGTATTTCTTTTGCAGAATTTAGAGGCCTCACATCTTCATGTGTTTTTAAAAGCCCTATACAACATGCTATTATCAATCACTTGTTGATTTAATTATCAATTTTGGTTGGTAATACAAGTTTAATTGTAAACCACCAAGATATTTCAATAGTTGGCAGTATACATACATAAAACATGAATAAAAGGGACCAGAATATTATCTGCTGGTGAAACAATAGCCTCAAGATTTCTTTTCCAGTTTTTCTGTTACCAGAAGCAAAACAATAATTTTTCAATTGTTGTCATTCAACCAGAATACCTCAATACATATACCGTGTAGCTTTTCTACTAGTTTCTGTCAGAACAGAATAGCAAATTTCTGCTTGTCACACATCAACTCCTGCATAACTCCAGTCTGCCATCTCACCAGCCCAGAGGAATTATCCATTTAGAAAATTATTAAAAGGGGCATGAAGTTGCTGTGGTTGGAACCCCAATATTCTTTCAGCCAGAATCACAGAGATGACAGATAATAATAATAAACCAACATCCAAACTCACACCATGAGTCAAAGGGTCTCAATCTTACCAAAGCTTGTATTAAAGATTTAATCTAGCACCCAATTCTTTGACAGTCTTCAGAAGTGGAAATAAATGCTTATTCTTGGTTCTGTTGGGCTCATGCTTTTACAGAAATAGGCCACAAGGTGGAGTTAGGTCTGTTGGAATGTCAAAAATATATAAGAGCAGGCAGGAGTATATAAATATATGTTGAGTAGTTATATTCTTTGGTGAAAGTGCTTATATGTTCCTATAATGAAGATGCTGGTTCTTTATGAATGTGGTATTTTTGTTACTTGTATGTGGAATATTGTTGTTTATAAATAATACATAGTTCAGGGTTTGAGGTGATCTGGCTAGTTCACCTTATTTTCCAAGCAGTTTTCCACACCGTTCAATATTGCTTTATCTTTAAAATACCTTATGCTTTCCTTCTTACCATACCTATTCATTGAACAATTGGCCTTTGAATAGAAGTTTTTTAAAATAATAATGATAATAATGTTTTCCCGGAATGTGGCTCAGACACACAATGAGAGCCATCAAAATCAAATTTGATCATGGCATCTAAACTGTATAAAATGAGAGAAGGAACAGAAGGAAGAGAAGAAATGCCTGAAGTCCAAACAGTCATTCTCTGCTCCTTTTTTTTCCCTAAAGGAAAAAAAGTGCATTTAAGCTGCACTCTCTGAGAACATTCTGAGCACATTCCAGTGCAGCAAAGAATATTTGCTGCAACTGACGCCCAAACCCTCAGTCTGCTAAATGAAGAATGACTGGCATTCAGAAAGCTCAGCATGGACACTATTCACCCAGCCACTTGTTTGTGTTGCCCTTTTCAGATGGAGTGTTTAGAAGGCATATGCCAATTTTACTTGCCTGCCCCCCTTCAAACAGAATATATATATATATATTGTGTGTGTGTGTGAGAGAGAAATCATTCTGCTCACAATATAAAGCATTCTGCCATCAGCATTCAGAAATTATCGACATACCAATTTACAGTCTTTAATTGCTCTATCAGAAATCAATCTGAATCGATTTGTCATCTTTTGGTTATTCACAATTATTCCCTTCACAATATATTGCACTTTCATCAGTCAAAGTGATCCTGGTGGCAAACCTAGATGGCAAGATTGCTTTTCAAGGGTGTAGTGGATGGATTTCAACACCACTTGCAAAATATAATTGGGATAGATTTTTCTGGTGCTGTTTCAAATGCAAGCAGAAAGGTGGCCCAGTTGGAGGAAGACCCGGGTGCTTTAGAAAGTGAATATGAAAGGCTTCTGTTGAAATTATTTGAAGGGAGTGGAGTCCTTGGATAAGCCACACATTCCTTCAAGATTTATTCTTCACCTGCAAATGACCACAAGCTTTTTGATACCAGCCTCTGACTTTTGATACCAGCCTCTGACTACATTCATTCATGGAAGGAAAAATAAATGAGGAAGCATTTATTAGATGATTAGTGTAACTTGTAACTCCAGGATTTCCTTTGGAGGCCTTTCAAGCCCTCAGAAGAGCTTCTTGCCTTGTGGAGGTTGGAAAGACATCCAAAACAGGAAAGAAGGAATAGCAATATCACTTAGACTTACGTACTGCTTCACACTGCTTTACAGCCCTCTTTAAGCAGTTTACAGAGTCAGCATTTTGCCCCCAACAATCTGGGTCCTTATTTTACCGACCTCGGAAAGATGGAAGGCTGAGTCAACCTTGAACTAGTGAGAATCGAACTGTCAAACTGCTGGCAGTCAGCAGACTTAGCCTGCAATACTGCATTCTAATCACTGTGTCACAATGTGAGGGAGGAAAGGAAGGAAGGAAGGAAGGAAGGAAGGAAGGAAGGAAGGAAGGAAGGAAGGAAGGAAGGAAGGAAGGAAGGCCCAGATTCCCAGAATCCTTTTTGACTATGCCCAATTTGTGGCCTTAAGCAGAGACCTTAAACGTCAGAACTTTGCTGTCCATCATCTAACAGAAGTCGACCCATGGTTACTAAGCTTAGACCATAGTTCAAGCAACTGCAGATCATTTACCACACAAATTCTGGTAAGTTCTATGCTTGGAGCAGGTGCTTGCAATGCCAGCTCCACCTAGGTATGAACCTTTTACATTTGCACATGGTGGAAAGCATCTCAGAAGGTTCCATGAAGCATCAAGAAAAGTAGGGGCAGCATATCTGAGTCTTTGAAAGACGGTTTACAACTACCAGACCTTCTTGTAAAAGCTTGGGGGAGGCAGGGGGGAGGAGAAAGCAAACCCTCCAAAGCTGCCCCTTCCCTGGTTACAGCTCTGTTTTTATTTTACTAAGATTAACGAAGAGTTAATATTTTACCCAAATGAAGGCAAATATACATGTCTCAGGGTAATGTTGCAAGATCCAATCTGGATTGGTCCTTGGGACCAGAGGTTTAGTCTTTAATCTTCTGAGTTTTGGGACTAGTGCTGGAGCCTATCTGCAGGTTAATTAACACATTTAATAGTTAATGCTTTCTTTTAAAAAAAACATGTCACATTTAATAGTTAATGGTCAAACATGTCCAATTTGAGATTATGACAAGATCATGGTTCCGTAGTAGCTCTCTGCTGGAAATTCATCAATATATAAAATTGCAAATCCAGCAGGAAAAATATCCCCTCCCCACTCTCCACGTTCCCAGCTGCAGGGGGAAGGGAAAGTGAGAGTGCAGCAGGTGAGAGTGGAAATCACTCTCACCTGCTGCATCTTTTCCACTAGAGAGTCCAACCCAGTGGAGAGACCCTGTGGGCAGGATCAATATTCCTCCTCCTCCTCCTCCTCCATCATCATCATCATCATCATCATCATCATCATCATCATCATCATCATCATCCTTCTCTTCCAAATGGCCCAATGAAAGTCCCCTTGCATTCTTAGCTAAATTATCCACCAGTAACTGAAAATCTTTCCATTTTCCTCCTGTTTCTCCATGTTTCCCTTTCCCTGGTTTAATCCCCCTGCCTGCTTCCTCACTGTAGAGCTTGTTCTCACCCTTTCCGTAATTCTAACAAATATTGGATGCATTTCTTATTTAATGTAATTTTCATGCAGCTGCGGAGGTTCATAGTGTTTGGAATGTGTGTTTACAGAAAGTGACAGATCATTAATCCAAGACTCTCTCTAGGCGTGACCTCAGTTACAGGCTCGATGACAGTAATTTCTCAAGACTTCTGACTTCTCATCACGATGTTCCTTCTGCTTGTACAGTTGGTTGCACCTAATAAACTACATGGTAATAACCCATCTATGTAACTTTGTCCTCTAAATTGATGTATAATCTGTCTAAGAATGACAATTCCTTTTCAGACACTGCCCCCCCCCCGAACAAAATCTGTAGAGTTTAAATGAGGTATTGCTGTTTGGTTGTCCACATTTAAATATTCCATTACATCCTGAACATTTTTATAGTTCTTTATATTATGATATAAAACGTTCCCATAGTCAGCAATACACTTCATTGCTGGTAATCTGATTGTGAAAAACAAGTGATCAAGATTGACTATATTAGTATCTTTATAAACAACTGGTCCCTACTGGGAATTTCTTTGAGAGAGGAGGCCAGGTTAGGCAGAAGAGTTCTAGCACATCAAATAGGTACCATTGACAATTACTGAATTGGGTACCACTGACAATTACTGAAAGAAAACAAAAGAAAACAGAGTGCTTCTTGTTCATATTCTTTGCTACTGTGTACTGTAATTGCTTAATGTTCAGTTACAAGAATGGGAAGAGGCATCAGATGCAAAATAAGGAGATTGTGAGGAAACAATAGTATTTCAGAATTAAGAAACTCAATCTGAGAACGTAGCCACAAAACTCCATTGCTGGTTTACTTCCGTTTCAGTTAACCTAATTTAGGAAAGCAGGGATTTCTTGTTGATACTGAAGCTTCCAAATGAGAAGTTGGGACTTATTTTGGATTATCTGAGGATCTACAGTATTAGTAGTAACTTCTATTTACCTTCAGCATGTGGAGTTTTAGGTCTACATCTTATGAGGTTTCAAGACTGAGTCACCAAAATCTCAGTTTCAGAGAGACATCAGAATGCCATGGCGTCTATCTGATGTGTTAGAACTCTTCTGGTTAGAACCCTGCCTCCTGTCTCAAAGAAATTCCCAATAGGAACCAGTTGTTTTTCTGTTTCTAGTTGAGACTGAAGCTTCTATCTTCATCTCCTTCAGCCTAAATCCCAAGGAAATAGGAGGTCCTTTCTCATTGGTTTATCTCTATGTTTTTGTTCAAATGATCTACAATTTCTTGGTTATCCTTTTCACTCTTACAACACAGAAACAGATCATCAATATAAGTCAGGATCTAAGTCCATCTCTTGTTCTTGCATCTGGCATCAATTTTGCCTTATGTGAATCACTCTTTAAGTAGCATTGATTTCCCTTTTTGTTTTTCCTGGCGTGTGCTGTTTGTTTCAGCCCATAAATGCTCTTTTCCAACTTGCACACAACTCTTGCTTTTCCAGGTGCTTTGAAACCTGCTGTTTCTTGCATATAAACGTCTGCCTTCATGTCTCTGCACAATGAAGCTATTTTGACCTCCAGATGTTGAACATATATTTCTTTTCAAACAACAACTCTAAGAAGCATTTTATTGATATGTGTTTCACCATACAGTAGGTGTAAAGGTTTTTATTCAAGTCGGATACATCTATAGTTTCTTGCCATTGGAGTAAACTTTACCAATGATGGCATCCATTGTTCCTTTTTATTTCTCAATGAATTGTGAAAACCTATCTGTCACTTTCTTGGTAGCTCTGGGAGGGTCTGTGTTGTATTCTTGTGATGAGATTTGGTATCTTCTCTCAAAGATTGGAGCAACTTCTTTCTTTTCAGTGTCTGTCATTTCTTTAGAGTGTTTCCATGGAAAGATTGGGGTAATCTTCTGTCTGGTAAAAGAGGAACTCTTTTGGGTAATACCCAGTGGTGCAATTCAACTGGTATAACAAAAAATGTGCGTGCCCAGCATTTAGAAAAGACAATTTTTAGCTATAATACTTATCTTCTGCTGCAATCCCGGTGAGTAAAACAGCTGATGTGCAGCAAACCATTCTGCTGCGTGAATCAGCTGTGCTCAAAAACAAGGAAATAAAATGCAGGAAAAGGTCAGGGGTGAGTGAGTAGGGCCAAATGATCACAGGAATTACCGGTTCGCCCAAACCGGTCCGAACCGGTAGAATCCCATCCCTGGTAATACCTCTTTTCTTAACTCTGCATGAGAATCTTACATCTGTTTCAGGATCTTCACCTATCAGTTGCTGTAGCTCCATTGCTATGTCTGAGCCTGTATTGAGGGTCACAGTTTGTACAGGTAGCTCTAGGACCACAATGGAGCACAAAATTTCTGTTGCTAAGTGAGTCATTTGTTAAGTGAACTTTGCCCCATTTTATGGCCTTTATTGGCCCATTTGTTAAGTGAATCATGGCAGTTGTTAAGTTAGGAACATGGTTGTTAAGTGAATCTGGCTTCTCCATTGACTTTGCTTGTCAGAAGGTCACAAAAGGGGATCACTGACCACAGGACACTGCAACCGTCATAAATACAGACCAGTTGCCAAGCATCCAAATGCTGTTCATGCGACCGTGGGAATCCTGCGATGGTCTAAAGCAGGGGTGTCAAACTCATGGCGTCACATTATCATGTGACATATCTCGACTTTTCCCCCCTTTGGATATATAAGAATATGCTTTTGCTTTACGTCTCATTTGGTTCCATTGTGTTAGTAATGCTATTTTCTCTTTTATAGGCACTGTAGCCTCTTTTGGAAATAATGGCAGTCATGATAGCCTTGTCCCAATATTGTTTTAGAGAGTCCAGCCTCTGGGAGCTTTTAGTCATTTCCAAGAAAGCTCTTTCTGCTATATTATATTGTTCTGCAATATAAATAATTATTTCCTCATTCTTAGCCAGGGCAGAAGTCAGAAACTTGAAAAGATCTGATCTTCCTTCTTTCTCAGAAAAAGCATTTAAATTGTTTACATTTCTTTCATTTTATTATTGTGCAGTTCTTTCCCCTCCCTTCCCTACACAAGCATTGTTTTATTCCTTTTTGCAGTAAGAAATACTATGCAAAGCATAGAAAAGTAACAAGTAGTAGTAAACCAAAGAAATTGCAGGTACAGCAGAAGAAAGAAATGGAAATAAAGTTACATCTAGTTTTTACCAAATCATTCACTGTAATCCTTCACATTGGCTAGCCTTGTAAATGAGTATTGTGTTCACTATCTCCACGAACCACTTAATATTTTACATTAGCCTTTCTATTTATTAGAAAATTGCATCGGAGAATTCTAGGAGCTGTAAATTTCAGTAGAGAAAGAAATATAATCCAGTTTTTAATTTATTTATTTTTTAAATATCAAAATGCCTACACCTTAGTGAAATACACACACATACACACACATACATATACATACATAGTGTATATAAAATTATGTATAGGACACCAACAGAGTTACCCTACGGTAAGATGGGCAGGCAATAAATTTAATAAATAAAATAAATAACAATTACATTTGAGGGAATTGCTTGCAAAAATAAAATTATCAAGAAAAATATGTACATGTTAGGAGAACCGTATACAAAAATGTGTACATAGGTTCACTATTTTTTCACTGGCTCCATTTGGATCTATCGCCAAAGTTTTTAAGGGAGCATTCTATATAGGTTCCAAATTCATATTTCGGAAATATTTTTTTCTGCAACTAGAAGTTGGGGTAGGGGGATTATTTTTAAAGTCTTTCTTTCTGTTTCCTTTCATCTGTTCCAGCATGCTCTGCTGTGATGTGTTTAAACAACCTCTTTTTCAAAAGCTCCCTTTTTATTTTTTGAATAAGTGGGTAGGCGTTTCTTCACGTTGTACTACTTAGAGAAATTTTTATGATTTTAGCGGAGCCTGTTCACATCCTGTCATTTTGGCATATTTTAACATCCCTGGCATTTGTTTGAGAGGAGTGGGTGGGAGGGGAAGGGGAGGCTTAATAGGGTGGTTGGCATTGTCTGGGTTTGTGCTGCGGTGCTTTTTCTCCAATAATGATTTTGCTTTGCTTTGCTTTCTGGCCTTTTGTTATATCTTGGCAGGCCTGTTCTCAAATGAATTAAGCATATATTACTTAAGCCTCATATCTTTCTCAAACATAGAATATAGATATTACTGATTTGTGTTTGACAATGGAAATGTTTAAAAAAGAGTCCAAGATCAGGGGATATGCCAGACAGTTCTAACATTTCTGTAGCGTGATGCCTTAAAAGTGATACTCCTCACTTCTAGTTATTCAGTTAAGAAGAAGCAAACAGGCCTTCCGTCGTGACCTAAAGACTTGGCTTTTTCGATCTGCCAACCTGAACTCAAGGGGTTTTTAACTGGCTTTTGGATTTGTTGGTGGTTTTAATGTTAATGTAAGTGGGGTTTCTTGTTTCATTGTTTTTTAACTTTTGCATTTCTGTTTTTATCTCTGTGAGCTGCCCTGAGTCCTTCGGGACATAGGGTGGCATAGAAATCCCATAATAAATAAAAAATAAATAAATAAAAAATTCACAAAATGTAAGTAAAGGTGGATGATGTTGGAGATATGCAGAGATGTCCAAATGTCCAATGATGTTCTTCATGTGTGACTTCCCTGACTTTACCCCCAAAGGTCAAACCTGGTTACAGTTCTTTGGAATCAGAAGTCTGTAGAGATTCTCAGTCATCCAGGTCATGGTTGTCCCAAAGGCTGAAGAAGCTTCTTGGATGAGAAGCTAAACATCTTCAAAAGAAAAAAAAAAACAAGAAAGTCCAGTTGCCTCCTGAAAAAAGCATCTTTGGGTTCTTTGGAGTCATGACCTCCTTTTGCCAAACCTCATCTGATCTGAGGAAGGGCCAGCATCTGGGTTCGGAGCTGGCTAGTCCAAACCCAGGAATACAGCCCCACAGATAAACATAGGTTTCATATAACCTCTTAGCATCAGAAATATTTTCTTTTAACACTCCTAATAGCAAAAGAACAAGAGCAGACAGAAAAAGGTGTTGTGATTTGCCAAAATATGAGCCTAGAGAACACAGTGGGAAATGGTGAGGCAGTATTTGGAGGCCTAAGTACAGGGAGACTTTAGTGGCAACAAATTAGCTACGTCTGTACGAGCGCACAGACGGGGGCTCCTCAGGGTACCGTCTGTGACACAATGTTGCTTGGCGGCGACCCGGGGGAGGGCCTATTCTGTGGCGGCTCCCACTTTATGGAATCATCTTCCACTGGAGCTCCAGCTGGCCCCTGATCTCCGCACCTTCCACCACGATTTAAAGACCTGGTTATTTGCACAGTCCGGGCTGTGCTGACCTCCTGGCAGGCAGGGGTTGACTGTTTTAACTTTGGGGTTTTAAATTTTTATTTGACTTGTATCTTGTTTAATTTGCTTTTTAGGTAACTTATTTATTGTTGTGTTTTAGCTGTGAGCCACCCCGAGTCCTTTCGGAGAGGGGGTGGCATACAAGTCAAATTAATAATAAAAATAATAATAATAATAATAATAATAATAACAATAAAATGGCTGGAAGAGGGACATAGAGGTCAAAGAGAAATCAAGTTAGAACAAGTATATTTACCTATTTCCGAAAAGGGAGGAGGGGGATACAGTCTCTATGAAAATCCATAATGAGCAAAATCTATTCTCATTTCTGGTTACAAGTCATCATGTATAACAGGAAAAAATCATATCAAGCTAAAGAAGTTTAAGACCAAAGAAAAATAGATTTACAACCTGGAAAAAATAGATGTAGAAGAGGAGCAGAACTGGAGGGCAGAGTAAAATGCATCATCAGTTTAGAGTCCTTGCATTGATACAAGAGACCAAATCCCCTTGAATTCTGTTGATCCTTATCTAATGTCCAAACCAAGACACCATGTTCTAGCCTGAAACAGAAACAAAGCAAAATTCTATAAACAAATAATTGGAAATGGAGAGTTTGCCTACTCAGAATTCTGATAATTTAAGAACCAAAAAAAGAGACTCTAGTATTGTTTGGAGGTTCACGAAAGCTTTAAGAAATCTCTGAAGAATGGACTCCAGGATACATGTCCAGTTCCAGCTGGAAATATAAAGGGGCTAATGATTTGAAGTATATTTAAAATGTGAACATAATAACTAAGTATTAAAGCCCTGGGAAATATTCTGAACCTCATGATTGAAAATGAAATGTGATTCATTTGGCTTTGTTGTGGCCATATTTGCTGTCATGTTGAAAATATTCGTTTTACAAATGTATCTTTGAGGCTGCCTAAATCCTTTTGCAAATTCCTTGCTTTCCAAGATGACATTTAGCTTTTTTTTCATATGGAAAAATAACCAGTGGATCAGAAAATATTGTCCTCCCCCTTTTCTGGTTTTCATAAAGCTCTTTTCTTATTATTACCTAAATTAAATAATCTTGTGTTGCATTTAAGACCGAAAGTAATTAATGCTATTTTAATGAATGTTAGAAAGGACTCTTATGAGATTATATATATATATTTGTTTTCATAGATTTTCACGGATAAAGGTATGTAGGTCTTGGTGTATTCGGGTCTTGTCCCGTGTAAGATTGAGAATACCTTGGCAACGTTTCGACGAAATCTCATCCGTCATCTTCAGGCTGGTGTCTTCAGCTTCGTTCTTCTGGGATCTTACACGGGACAAGACCCGAATACACCAAGACCTACATATATATATATGTATGTATGTATGTATGTATGTATGTATGTATGTATATGTATATATATAATCTCATAAGAGTCCTTTCTAATATATATATATATTCATGATTATATATTCAATATGACTACAACACTCCATCAGAAAATTCAGAAAGAAAAAATATCAAAATGCTCTCTTATTTCTCCCACATAGATGGATGGATGGATGGATGAATAGATTAGATAGATAGATAGATAGATAGATAGATAGATAGATAGATAGAGATATAGATACACACACGCACACACATTTTGGACTGAAGAATTCTACCACAAAACAGAAGAACAAACATTGAAAAATAATTACATTTTGGGTCAAGACGTACGTACCCATTAGTCAGATCAGCATTAAAATGTGAATGTGTTTTTACTCATTTCCCCTGCCTCTAGAGTGGCCCTAGAGAAGGTATAGAGGCTTAGAGACCCAGAGAGAGGTTAGATTTAGGCCAGGTTTGGGGACTGAAGATACAGCTGCATTTATATTTAAGGTGCTCCTATCTTGACTTCTAAGGTTGTTTAAGAAAATCCTATCTGGACTGAGTCATTTTGGTGACAGATTGCAAGGTATTTGGTTCAGACTCAACTTGGGGATGGTCCAACTGCAATCATTATCACTGGATGCTCAAGTGTCCTCCGTTCCTCTCCTGGTACCTAGACAGCTTGGCTTGGCTGAAAGCTCGTTCACACGAAAAGGAAAGCAGATTGCTTGAATGAGAAATGTGAGGATTTTAGAGAGTAGATATTTTCATTCATAAACTGATAGAGCTGAAAAGTGGACTAGGTGATATACACAAAGCAAACATGATTCAACTCAAACCCACTGATGAGTTTAAGGATGTGGACTAGGACCAAAGAAACCTAGTCTATCCTTAGCCGCAGAAGCCAGCTGGGTGACTTTGGACCAGCCCTTCTGTCTCAGCCCAGCCAACTTCACAGGGTATTTATGGGGAAAATAAGAAGAGGGAACAAACGTGCACTGCCTTAAGCTCCCGTACGAAACATGGAATATAATTCACAAATGTATATCTATAGCTTGCAAAGTGCAGCAAAGGTTCTGAAAATAATAGTAAGAGATCCTCAGAATTAAATACATTATTCCAATGATCCTCCAAATGGTTTCCATTTTTAAATTATCCTCACAAAACAAGACCAACAGATAGTGGAAGGAAGGGAGGGAGGGAGGGAGAGAGAGAGAGAGAGAGGAAAGAAAAAAGAAGAAAAGATTTTACAAGTTGGTTTAGAAATTGAAACTACTTACTGTCTTTGTTTCCTTTTCCATTCATCTCAGAAGCCAACTCTTGTTTGTGGTGGGATTTCTGAAATCTACAGTACAGGACCCCAGCCTACATTTTCACAGCAAGTGGGACCCCTAAAATGAAAAGCAAAGAAGGTAATGATTTTTCCAGGTTTTTCTCCACAGATGGTTCAGGAATGAAAGCTGTTCTATAAAAGCTCATTTGGCAGCTAAACAAAAAGGGATTTTCTGCTTTATCCCTAGTTAGTAATGTGAAAAAGTTTTATGACCCAGCTGCTGCTGAGAAGTTTCGTATTGTGTAATTATCTGCATTAAAAGAGCAGCATTTTTCTTTAGCTTTTTCTAGAGTTTTTCTACTGGGGAGGGGGAGTAAGCCGATGTGATTTGGGGGAGAGTCCCTGAACTGTAGCTTCTAGAAGGCCAGGCTTTCTACCAAGTTCTGAGAAAGCAGGGTGGGAGCTGCAGATGGTGGGAGGGAGATTCAGGTGCTGGGTTTTGGTTTTTGATCATATAATTTTGGGTGTTATAGTTTTATTGTTTCTGTGAGCCACATAGAGTTCTTTAAAGACAGGCGGCTGCACATTTTTTTTTCAAATAAATAAATACATTTTCAGTAAGCCCTTTTCGGGAGTCTTAGTGGATTTTTGTCACTGCTACTTTGAATTGGCTATATTTTATGCGTACTGCCAGTTTGGCCTAGTGCAGGAGTGTCCAACCATAGCATCTTTCAGACTTGTGGACTTCAACTCCCAGAATACTCTAGCCAGCTGGGGAATTCTGGGAGTTGAAGTCCACAGGTATCAAAGTTGCCAAGCTTTTACATCCCTGGCCTAGAAGTTAAGGTACCAGATTAGAAGCTGGAAAACCATGAGTCCTTGCTGAGCATGGAAGCCACTCACTTTTCCTTTGTCCTACTAAGAAGGCAGTGAGAAGTCACTTCGGAAAATGTTGCCAAGAAAGCTGTAGGGATGTGCCTGTGTGGTTGCCGGGAGTGAGTTCAGACTGATAGGCCATAACAATTTCACATAGGTAGTCCTTGACTTATGACCAGTTGCTTAGCGACTGTTTGAAGTTACAATAGACCTCCCCAGGGCTACTTACAACTCCGATTCAAATTTACAACGTTCGGCCTTCCCCTCCACAGTCACATGATCACATATAAAGCACCCAGCAACCAGCCTGCACCTATGGCTGTTTTCAACCTCCCACAGTCATGTGACTGCAATTTACTATGCTTTTTGCCAGAAATTGCCATTTACTTCTGGTTTCCCTATCTAGCGCCATAGTTGGTACAATCCCAGGTCCAGAAGGCCGCAAACCCTTCGTTTTAACATACAAAGTCCTACACGACATGGGTCCCCAATATTTAAGGGAATGACTCCTGCTGATATCGAGTGCCAACCGCCCTGTGCGAGCACACAGGCAAGGACTCCTCGTTGGCTGATGGTTCCCCGGCGATGAGCCTATTCTGTCGCGGCCCCTGTCCTTTGGAACCAACTACCCCTGGGGCTCCACCTGGCCCCTGACCTTCGCACCTTCAGCCACAATCTGAAGACCTGGTTGTTTGACCAATCCGGGCTGTGACCCCTTCCTGGGGGGGCGTTTCTTAAATTATTTTAAATTTTAACTTTGTTTAACTATTATTGGGCTTGTGATTGGTTTAATTCTTTTTAAATTATTTATAGTTGTTACTGTTTTAGTTGTGAGCCGCCCCGAGTCTTCGGAGATGGGGCGGCATACAAGTCCAAATAATATATAATAAATAAATAAACCCACAGCCAAAACTTGTTGTTCCTCATCCAGACCCCCACAGCCTGCAGACAGCAAAATAGCAATAGCAATAGCCCTTAGACTTATATACTGCTTCACAGTGCTTTTACAGCCCACTCTAAGAGGTTTACAGAGCCAGCCTATTGCCCCCAACAATCCAGATCCTCATTTTACCCACCTCGGAAAGTTGGAAGGCTGAGTCAACCTTGAGCTGGTCAAGATTGAACTCCTGGAGTGAGCAGTGAGTTAGCCTCCAATACCGCCTTCTAACCACTGCACCACCACGGCTCTTGGTGACAAGATAAGACATCAAAGACATTGCTTAGTTTGCCAGGGGTAGATATATACAGGTATTCCTCGACTTACAACCACAATTGAACCCAAACTTTCTGTTGTTAAGTGAAACATCTGCTCAGTGAGTTATGCCTCATTTTACAACCTTTCCTGCCACAGTTGTTCAGTGAATCACTGCAGTTGGTCAGTCGGTAACACAGCTGTTAAGTGAATCTGGCTTCCCCATTGATTTTGTTCGTCAGAAGGTCTCAAAAGGTGATCACTGCAGCGGTCATAAATATGAACCAGTTGCGAAGCTCCTGAATTTTAATCACGTGACCACGGGGATGCTGCAATGGTCATAAGTCACTTTTTTCAGTGCCGTTGTAACTTTAAACAGCCACTAAATGAACTGTTGTAAGTCAAGGACTACCCGTACAGATCATCTCCTGGTGATGAATGACCTTGCCCAGCAGCTTCATGTAGATGTTAAAGAGTGGAACGGAAAGCATACTGAATCCCATAGCAGCCCACATAGTACAAAGTGCTGCAGGCTATGTATACATGTCTCTATCTGTCTCTCTATCTCTAAGAGACCCTAAAGAGTCATAAGTCTCCATTTATGTGTAACTTGGGAGCAGGGACTATAAAATATAAGGCGGTACAAAGAATTTCATGCATGTCAGATTTAAATACCATTATTGTAAGATAATTGTAATGCAACTAGATAAGTGCTTGTATCTCCTGAAGATGAGAACACTATTTTTTTAAAAAAAGAGGAAACAGCTGTTCAGTGAAACCCAGGTTGTTGCTGACAATCTGGGGATACCAACACTAAGCAAGTGCCAAATTGCCATCTGTCTTATTTATTATAGAAATGGATGTTCCTTCGCCCTCAATTCTTAGGAATACATTTTGGCAGTTTCAAAATTTGGGAATAATAATCAAAGGAGCACTTTTGAGAAAGGGGATGCTGGACAATCCTCCTGGGGAGGGGGCAGTTAATGCTTTTTCAGGAAGGCAGCAGCAGACATTATTATTTTTCTGGGTGATTGTGGCTTTGTTTTAACTAAGGTAGGACTTTCATTATAGTTCTCATGTGTTTCCCAGTTCATAATGGTGGGAAACAGGGTTGGCAGGAAGGCTATGCAGAAATGAGAGTTCAGTGGTACATGTCTATGGAGATTCTCAGTCATCCAGGTCGTGGTTGTCCTAAAGGTGCTGAAGAAGCTTCTTGGATGAGAAGCGAAACATTTTCAAAGAAAAACCAGAAAGTCCAGTTGCCTCTTGAAAAAGCACCTTTGGGACAGTTCAGTGGTACATGTGACCTTGAGGCAAAGGCTATGTTATTTCACAGGAAGCCCTTCTGTCAAATGCATTGGAACATAGGAGCTTCAGTTTATATCTTAGTTGTACAACAAGAGAGTTTTGGATCTCTGGTCTGGACCCAAGGATCATCACTGTAAAATAAGTTAATGGGGAACGTGCCTGCTTTATGTCAAGTAATTGAATTCAGCAATTCAGCAAGAGTGTCCTGCACCCAAAATACTACAATTCAAGAGGTGGTTCCTTACTTTCTTCTTTGCTTGTTTGTAATAATCATTGGTAATATGTGTGTGTGTGTGTGTGTGTGTGTGTGTCTGTCTGTCTGTCTGTCTATCATCTATCTATCTATCTATCTATCTATCTATCTATCTATCTATCTATCATCTATCTATCTATCTATCTATCTATCTATCTATCTATCTATCTATCTAGTGTATGTTCTACAAATGACAAATCTGAGGGCATAGGGTGCTATATTTATTTATTTATTTATTTATTAGACTTATATGCCGCCCCATCTCAAGACTCGGCTCACAATCAAAACATATAGTACAGTAGTTATTTAAAAGAATTAAATAATTTAAGCCCGATAAGACCAAATTAAAGTGAATTAAAATTATCCCATGGCCCAGGTGAGGTAATCACAGCCCGATTTGGTCAAACAACCAGGTCTTTAAGTCGCGGAAGGTGCGAGGTCAGGGGCCAGACGGAGGTCCAGAGGCAGTGCATTCCATAGGTCAGGGACCGCTACAGAATAGGCTCCGCCAGCCGACATTGACTTGTCGACGGGACCCCAGGAGTCCTTGCCTATGTGTCCGCACGGACGGTGGCGCTTCGACATCGGCAGGAGCCGCCCTTAAATATTGTGGACCCATGTTGTGTAGGACTTTGAATGTTAAAGTCAGAACCTTGAATCTCACCCGAGCGCAACCGCAACCAATGTAGGCGCAGGAGGGGGGTAATATGGGAGAATCGGGTAACTCCCATCACCACCCACAGGCCGCATTCTGCACCAGCTGCAACCTCGGATGGTATGCAAGGGCAGTCCTAAATAGAGAGCATTGCAGTAGTCGAGTCGTGAGGTGACAAGGGCATGAGTGACTGTACGCAGGGCATCCCAGTCCAGAACGGGCTGCTGGCGAACCAGCCGACCTGGGCAAAGGCCCCCTGGCGACGCCCCCACCTGATCCTCTAGCTGGAGCCGTGTATCCAGGAGGACCCCAGGTTCCGCCTCTATCCACAGGGGCAACACCACTCCCCTATGGTCAACGATGGACATTCCTGACTGGTCCGAGATGCCGGTATGTACAGCCACTCAGTCTTGGCTGGGTTGAGCCAAGCATGTTTCCGCCCATCCAGGTCACGCTTCCAGACA
Organism: Naja naja; assembly: GCA_009733165.1. Lineage (NCBI taxonomy): Eukaryota > Metazoa > Chordata > Lepidosauria > Squamata > Elapidae > Naja > Naja naja. The sequence continues at coordinate 144,017,939 of CM019148.1, forward strand.
GCGAGTCATCACGGAGAGGGCATCACTGATCTGGCCTGGGGTGGAGATGTATAGCTGAGTATCATCAGCATACTGATGGTATCTTACCCCAAAACCACGGATGATCTCACCCAGCGTTTCATGTAGATATTGAATAAGAGGGGAGAGGACTGACCCCTGAGGGACCCCACAGGTGAGTACCTCGGGTCCACCTCTGCCCCCGTCAACACCGACGCACCCCTGTGAGGTAGAAGGAGAACCACCAGTACAGTGCCCCCACTCCCAAGCCCCCAGGCGCCGCAAAAGGATACCATGGTCGATGGTATCAAAGCCGCTGAGAGGTTCAATAGGACCAGGACAGAGGAAAATCCCTGTCCCGGCCCTCCAGAGATCATCCATCAGTGCGACCAATGCCGCCTCGCTGAAACCAGGCCGAAGCCCGATTGGTACGGATCTAGGTAGTCCACTTCATCCAGGAAAAGTGGGAACTGCTGAGCCACCACATTTCCACAACCTTCGCTAAAACGAAGGTTGGAGACTGGACGAAAGTTGTCTAACACGGTCAGTCCAGGGCAGGCTTCTTCAGGAGGGCCTCACCACCGCCTCTTTCAGGGCGGGAAGGACAACCTCTCTTAATGAAGCGCGACCACTGCTCGAACCAACCGCAGGTGACCTCCCTGGTGGTATAAGCCAACCAAGAAGGGCACGGGTCCAACAAACATGTGGTGGAACTCAGGCGCCGCATAATCCTGTCCATTTCATCCTCGAAACAGGATCGAACTCAGTCCAGATCAGATCAGCCAGACTGTTTGCACCACATCCTCAGACCACTGCAAGGTGGAGCACAACCCGCCTCAATCCAAATTTTATCCAACAGATATTGACCAAATTCCTCAGCTCTTCCTCGAGAGGGTCCACCACCTCCCGGATATAGGAGGGAGCGGGTGGCCCTAAACAGGGTGGCTGGGCGTTATTCGGACGCTATGAGGGTGGAGAGATAGGACCTCGCCTCCCTCATAGCTACCAGGTAAGTCCTAATATGGGCTCTTAACTGGATTCGATCAGATTGGGAGCGGTGGCCCTCCACTTGCTCTCTAAACCCCTCCGACGCGCTTCATCTCGGAGTTCCTCTGTATACCAGGGAGCCACCGGGATCCACGGCGCCTGAGGGGACGATGGGGACAACTCTGTCAAGGGCAGCCCCAGCAGCCTGTTGCCAAGCGCCGCTAGGTCCTCGCAGAGTTGTGGGCAAGGGAAGTGGGAAAAGACCCCAGTTCCGCCTGGAACCTCTCAGGGTCCATCAGGCGCCTGGGGCGGAACCATCTCAGTGGTTCCTCATCCCAGCGGTGGGGAGCGCCTGTTGGAAGACCAGCCAAGGAGATAGTGATCAGACCATGGGACGGGCAGGGTCGCACAGTTAGCCTGCCCTATATCACTCCGCCACCGCTCGAGACAAAAACTAGGTCGAGGTGTTTCCCCTCATGAGTTGGGCCCTGAACCAACTGGGTCAGGCCCATGGCCCCATGGAGGCCATGAACTCCTGGACCACACCAGACGCCCCCAGGGAAGGCAGGTTAAAATCCCCAGGACCATAAGCCCTGGGAGATCCACCGCCACCCCCGAGAGGACGCCGAGAAGCCCAGGCAGGGCTGCTGCTACACAGCTGGGGAAAGGTATGTCAGCAGCAAGCCCACCCGACCATTAGGCCCCACCTCAAGAGGAGAGTCTCACCACCGCCTATCTCAGGAACGGCACCTCCCTTGGAATCAAGGTCTCCCGAATAACTACGCCACTCCACCACCCCTCCCCTGGGCTCGAGCGTGCAAAATCCAAAACCTGGGGGCATAAGTCAACAAGAGGGACCCCTCCTCTGGCCCCAACCAGGTCTCGTGATACAGGCCAGGTCCGCAGCCTCCTCCTCGATCAGCTCACGGAGGAGGGAGGATTTATTAGCCACGACCTGGCATTAAAATACACCAGTCTGAGCCCAGGAGGCCCAGTTCCCGTGCCCCCAAGGGAGGAGGTCATAGGTGGCGCCGCCGCCGAAGATACGGCGGCGTCCCAAAACATAATTTGGCCCCATGCCTCCTCGCCTCCTGCCAATCCCAGCCACCCTAGGGATTGTCCCCACCTGCACCCCGTCCCCATCAGCCCCCAGCCCCCACCCCTCCCCACCGGACCGGGCCGTATCCCACCCCCAGCCCATTTCCCACCCTCCTCCCTAGCCTTCTTAGAAAATTGGTTAAAAATTTAAGTAAGGGGCCCTAGTGACCCTCTTTTGCATTTTATTAGAGCCCCCCCCTATCCCTCTGCCATGCCATCTCTCTGGGTTCCATAACCCATCCTCGAGGTAGGCCGGAGATAGTACAATAGGGCAAACCCAGAGAGAGGGAGTTCTCTCAGGGCCTGCAATTCTGCTACCGTGTAAGATTGTATGGTAAAAGCATATTTAAACGGACATGAGGGTTAAAGAGATGACAACTACAATAGCGCAACAAAGTCTGGTATATAACTTGGTCTAGTCCGAGATATTATATTGTCCATTAGAGAGTCCAGATTCGAAGACCAGGCTGCCCTCTCACGGCAGACAGTGGGAGATGTCCAAACCTCGATCTGGAATAGGCCACTCTCTCACTGGCATCTCCAATGTAAACCGTAGACAAAGGTCTTAAATGGCTGCATAGGGAGGGAGTGTGTCCTTCTTGCTGGTCTCTCACTCCAGCAAGGACCCAGACCAAGAACCAAGATAAAGGGTATGGAGCCAGCTGGGATTTTACTCCCAGCAGGAAGAGTGCTTTGACGCTCCAGATAGATGACAAAGGATGGCAAAAGGACAGGCAACACGAGAAATAAGATGGAGAGAATAGCGGCTGAGACCAGTAAGGGAGGCGGAAGTCCGCACATGATAGTCCCAGAGGAAGGCGGTTAGACCCATGGCGGATAGGGCTCCAGCAGAGAAACCATCCCAAAAAAGGTTGGGCTGACGATGGACTTCAGGTTCACCACCACTAGTTCTTCCCGGAGTCCATAGAGTCACCTGCCAGTTCGTAGCCATAGTCCTATGGGGAGGCAGAACTGCTGGTGTCTCCATTGCCTTCATGGCCAACCTGATCACACCTGGCAGGAATCCCCTTCGACCTAAGGGCAGGGGCAATGCCACCTACCAAGACAGCCAGATGGGGATCAGCTATAATGCCCTCCGCTCTCCATTCTGGTGACTCCTGAGGCTGCTTTTGGCTGCTCCTGGAGAGAAAACTGCCTCTTTGGGGCAGTCATCCCACTGTGGTAGCAACCCCTCAGCTGTTGTAGAATTGGGGCCTGCAACAGCTGTAACTGTCATAACTGCCATTTCCGTCATCTTCCGCCGCTTCGGAGGGTGCTGGGAGATCTAATACAAGGAGCCCAGTACCCTCGGCTTCCACTTTCGGTGCGGCTATCATCGTGGTCGCAGTCCCCAGACTCGGGATCGTAAGCTCCTCCAAAACCCTCTCAGACAGCCGACAAACCCTCTTGCCGTTTGGAGCTTAGCAGAGAGCGACCATCACGATAGGCATGCGCATGAGAATGCCTATATCAATTTCATCAGAGAGAATAGAACTGAAATATTTCTTTTTCTGTGTGTGGTGTACCAGGACTATCAATATATTCATAATGCACCTATTTTGCACCTACTTTGTTTTACCTTTTTAAAGGGACAGAAAAGTGAGATAACATACGGTCCATTGGCCATAGATTCACCATCCCTACCAAGAACCAAGAAGCAGTCATCTATTAAATTCCTGCAGAATGAAAGAATAAAACTAAAGTAAATGCAAAGATATGAAAACCTCAGGCAATTAAATCTAAATGACATCATAAAGGCCAATATTCTTTAAAAAGATTTTTTTTAAAAAAAGAGCAGAAATACACTTTTGTTGCTGCTGAACAGTAAAATCTGTAGCAGTGTTCCAAGATCCCTGTGGGATATCTTAAAACTGGTACTAGGATTCTAGTTTATATCTACACAAATGTCAGTACTGTTGAGTTTAGGGAAATTTATGTTAGTATAAGTGCCCAAGTTGAATTCCTAAGTCAGGGAAAAGAAACTTATAGATGATAGATAAATAGATAGATGATAGATAGATAGATAGATAGATAGATAGATAGATAGATAGATGTTGATAGTCCTTGACTAACGATCCCAAGTGAGCCCCAAATTTTTGTTGCTAAGTGAAAATTTGCCCCATTTTATGACTTTTTGTGTCACCAGTTATTAAGTGAATCATGCAAATGTTAAGTTAGTTACATGGTTATTAAGTGAAGCTGACTTCCTCAAAGACTTGGCTTGTAAGAAGGTCACAAGGGGGGTGTAAACACATGAGCCTGGGACACTGCAGCCATTATAAATATGAGTCAGTTGCTAAGCATCCATATTTTGATCACGTGACTATTGGGATACTGCAAGGGTCATAAAGGTGAAAAATGGTCTTGAGGCACTTTTTTTCAGTGCCGTTGTAGCTTTGAACAGTCACTAAATGAACTGTTGTAAGTCAAGGTCTACCTCAGTGGTGGTATTCTACCGGTTTAGCCTGGTTCTGGTGTACCGTTAGCGCCAAAGATCAGCTGGCAGAGAACCAGTTCGCTGCGAGTCTCTCCGACGCTCTGCAGTTGGGCTCACCCGCCCACCCCTGCTATTAGGTCCTCTTTAACCTCTCAGCTGTTTGGTACAGCAGAGCGGATTGCTGTGCTAGTCAGCTGAGAGGCACAGTAGCTTAGTTTTTACTGTTTTAACGTGTGCACGATTGCGCGAGTCATGTGATCCCATCCCTGCAGCCACGCCCACCAAGCCATGCCCACCAACTTTTGATTCCCACCACTGGTCTACCTGTATACCTGTATACTTCAAAAAGCCTTCAACGCACCTTGGTTGATCTCAAAACATCTAGTAGACAGAGTTGGACCTTGGTTAGTACTTGGAGAGGACACCAGAAAACTCAGGATTCTACACCAGACCAGATAGTTCAAACATGAACAAGAAAAACTCCAGATGCCAGTGGCCAACCACTTTCATACTGTTGCCAAGAAAAATACAGAGCAGGGTCCATGAAATCACCAGCAACCAAACTTGATTCTGGATCTTTGTCTGTAAAATATTTTATATATATAAACACATAATATTTTTATAAATCCAATACCTTTCAGTTATTATTATTTTATAATACATCAGAAGTGCTCCTAAGAGCCAAAAATGTGGATTGAACATAAGAATGCTTGTAGGTGCCTTAATGATGCCAATGTTGTTTGTGGTCTGCTGCAATTTTACAGCTTTTCCCATGTAAAGGAAAATCAAAATTGAAGTTCTGAAGCCTATCATGATCTACTATACAGGTAAGTCCTCAATTTACAACCTCAACTGAGCCCAGAATTTCTGTTGCTAAAGAAGATATTTGTTAAGTGAATTTTGCCCCACTTTATGACCTTTCTTGGCGCAGCTGTTAAGTGAATCACTGCAGTTGTTAAGTTAATAACAAAGTTGTAAAGTGAACCAGGCTTCCCCATTGACTTTGTTTGTTAGAAGATCGCAGAAGGCGATCACGTGACCCCCAGGACACTTCAACTGTCATAAATATGAGTCAGTTGCCACGCGTCTGAATTTTGATCACATGATCATGGGGATGCTGCAACGGTCATAAGTGGGAAACCAGTCCTAAGGCGTTTTTTTCAGTGCCGTTGTAGCTTTGAACGGTCACTAAATGAACTGTTGTAAGTCCAGGACTCCCTGTGTTTGTGAGGATGATGGTTCACCCAATGAAGAAAGACTGAGAGATGCAGCAACTGGCAGAAGAATCTTTCTTTATGCTGGGATCACTGAGAAAGGAGTCTTTGAATGGGGACAGAGGGAGGGAGTTACAGAAACTGAGAGCATTATGAAAGTGACAGAACCTATGGATCCCATTTTCAATACATTCTTTAATCATTGCATTGCAACTGGGACTTCCCCTCCACTACAAAATGAGCAACAAGCGTGTGTTCTAGCCGCTTAATAGCAGCATGAGCATCAATTGGATGGCTTTCAGAAGGTCAGGGGTGGGATGCTACTGGTTCTGCCTGGTTCTATAGAACCGGTAGCTCTGAAGAGCAGCAGACACTGAAACCGTTCTGTGTTTGCTGCTGTTTGGCCCACCCACCCACCCGGGCTCTTACATGTCCTTTATTTCTTGCTTTTTCAACCTCAGCTGCTTTGCATGGCACAGCTGAGGTTGAAACAGCAGGAAAAAGGCTTTTCAAATGCTGCGCATCTGCGCGCAGCACTTTTCAGCTGTCCAGGCAGCACAGCTGAAGGTTTTTCTACACGTGCGTGCAGAACGTAGTCACTGAACCGGTAATAACACCAGTTGAATCCCACCCTTGCAGAAGGTATTCATAAAGACACCATTAATTAACCTAATAAATGACTGAAGTGAAGGATTAATTAGTTCCCTGATGCCTCTGATGGATGCCTTAATAGGGAATTCTTAAAGAGTTCCTTGATTGAAAGCTAATGTTCTCCTAACATACTTACCTGACAATGCTATTAAGCCCAGGCAGAGTAATGGCTAATGCAATAAAGAACCCATCAATTCATATGCAGAAATTAGGTGTTTTATATAAATATAGACTTTTTCCCCCCAGTCATGAAAGATCTGCAGAGGAAATGTCAGCAGATGTATATGTGAATTGCTCTAATAAACACCCACCCAAAAACACGGGCGGAAAAACAGCAATAAAGCTAGCATTGCCCTGCTTATGTCCTTCAAGGGAAATAAAGAAGACAGAAAGTTATAAAAACATTTGCAGAAATGTATAATCGTCGACCATGACGGTTGTTATGTTGAAAGACATTGTCCTCCAGATTTCTTTGAAAACTCTCATGAAAATAATTTTCTTTCCCTCATAAAACTGTTTACAGGTAGTCCTTGACTTATAACCATTCATTTAATGACCCATTGAAGTTACAGTGGCACTGGAAAAAAGTGACTTATGACCAGTTTTCATGTTGCTGACACAGCACCTCCATGTGCTCATGTGATCAAAATTTGGACCTCTCTGCAATTGGCATGTTTTATAACAGTTGCATTGTACCAGGGTTATGTGATCACCATTTGTAACCTTCAAGCAAACTTAGTAGGGGGAGCCAGATTTGCTTACTGACCAAATAATTCACGTAGCAACTGCAATGATTTACTGAACAACTGTGGCAAGAAAGGTCATAAAATGGGGGAAAACTCACTTAATGACTTGAAATTTGGGCTCAGTCATAGTTGTAGATCAAGGACCACCTGTATAACTCTGGTAGGGAGATATCCAGGGTTAGTTCCAGAATAGGGAGATAGGTAAAAAAGAAGTTGCCTCCTTAAAGCAACTTGTAAGTAGTCTGGTGTCAACCTTTCGAGGTAGGCCAAGTGAGGAAACAAACATGTCAGGGCTCTAAGTAATACACCCATAGCAAACAGAACTCTGAGGCAAGCAGATTTCTCAAAGAACAGGTTTATTGGACATATCATATTGACACAGACTGGTGAAAACCAACTCTAAAGATTTCCCCGGTTTTCACCTAATTAAAAATCCCCCCTTCCCCACACAATCAGTCACATGGTCCAATCAAAGTGCTGTCTGGTTGTTTGGAAACTTCACTCCTGCTCTTTCCAGTCACCTGAGGAATGCCCTTGGTTCTCAGGGGAAACTATTTTGTTTTAGCTACAAAACCCCAGCTATCTCAATCCCCACCCCCATCCCTCAGCACCATTGTGGCAACACTGAAGCCTCCAAGATGGCTTCAGTCAGGCCAGCTTTAGAGTTGACAAAATGACCACCTGGATGGTTTTCTGATTTATCTCTTCCTCAAGTCAGCGTCGCAACTATGCTATCTTTGAGATACGATCAATGAATATCAACAATCTGGCTCAATGGGCCACTAGTCCTTGTCTGATTGAGTTGATATCACACAGGACAAATCTGAATATCTTTAGTATTTGACTTAATGAATGAACAGCCTTGTCCCGGGTGGTCTTTCAGCTTCGCTGAAATCTTGAACAACCTAAAGTATTTTTCAGGAATTTTCCAGAAAAATGATATAATGCTTACTTAGATTGAATGTAGATGGTTTTATAGCTGTGGTGGCACAGTGACCAGAATGCAGTATTGCAGGCTAACTCACTGCCCACTGCCAGGAGTTCAGTCCTGGCCGGCTCAAGGTTGACTCGCTCAGCCTTCCATACTTCTGAGATGAGTAAAATGAGGATCCAGACTGTTGGGGCAATATGTTGATTCTGTAAACTGCTTAGAGAGGGCTGTTAAGCACTGTGAAGGGGTATGTCAGTCTAAGGGCTACTGCTATTTACCAATATTCTATGTTTCTGACAGCAGGAAAATTGAATTCAGCAATTCAGCAAGAGTGTCCTGCACCCAGAATACTACAATTCAAGAGGTGGTTCCTTACTTTCTTCTTTGCTTGTTTGTAATAATCAATTGATAATGTGTGTGTGTGTGTGTGTTTGTGTGTCTGTCTGTCTGTCTGTCTGTCTGTCTATCTATCTATCTATCTATCTATCTATCTATCTATCTATCTATCTATCGTATGTTCTACAAATGACAAATCTGGGGGCATAGGGTGCTATATCAATTTCATCAGAGGGAATAGAACTGAAATATTTCTTTTTCTGTGTGTGGTGTACCAGGACTATCAATATATTCATAATGCACCTATTTTGCACCTACTTTGTTTTACCTTTTTAAAGGGACAGAAAAGTGAGATAACATACGGTCCATTGGCCATAGATTCACCATCCCTACCAAGAACCAAGAAGCAGTCATCCATTAAATTCCTGCAGAATGAAAGAATAAAACTAAAGTAAATGCAAAGATATGAAAACCTCAGGCAATTAAATTTAAATGACATCATAAAGGCCAATATTCTTTAAAAAGATTTTTTTTAAAAAAAGAGCAGAAATACACTTTCGTTGCTGCTGAACACTAAAATCTGTAGCAGTGTTCCAAGATCCCTTGAAATCACATATTGGTATGGAATGATGGCACTGTACTATAACAAACCTGAGAAAAGATCAGAACAATAAGTTCTGATCACACATACTGTATATATATCTGTCCAGTTAAAATAAATCTGCAAAAATATATAGGAAACAGATTTTGAGCGTATGGTTCCTCTTACTTACTTATATACATTCCCACTCTAAACTCCCTTGTTGAGTTAGGAGGGTTATGCTGAAAGAATGCAGAAATAGTAAGCAATAGACATGAAAAATAGGAGATAAAAGAAAGCATAGTTCAATCTATTCTATGCCAAAATCATTCATCTCTCTCCATATTTTATCTTTGCTTCCATATGCAACCTCTCCTCATTTAGTGATCACAATTTGTTCTCTAAATCAAAAGCAATTTTGTCACTAATCAAACCATGTGACAAGAGAGAGAGAAAGAGAGAGGGAGAGAGAGATGCTTCAAAGATCGTTGTTGCAGCTGCCTCATTTATATAAAGTTAGTTTGACTCAGGTGCACTTTATTGTCAGGTACAGAAATTTTACAAGTGTATGCACTGATTGGAAAATGATTTTTAAAATATATGTTATGACATCATATTTATGAACAGTTGCTAAATGAGGTAGCTGCTAAACAAGGAGTGGCTGTACCAATTGATAAGTTGCCCTTTTGATTTTGAACTTCTTATATTTTTCTTTTTGAGGCCACCATCAGCTCCAACAACAACGACTCTCACAGAGTTGCCTTCCCCCTCAATCCATTCCCCCTCCTAACATACATTCATCTCCTCATTCATTCATTCTCTCTATGTGACCAAACTATCTCCTCATATTTCTTTGGTGCTGATCACTCACTTTCATATTCAATCTATATTCATTCAAAGCTCATTCATACTTGACCCGTCTCTTCTTGTTTTACCAACTTCATCATAAATTTCTTAAATAATTCATTCCCATGGCATTTAACTTATTTTTATGTTTCTTCTGATAGATCTGACTCCTTGCGTGCAACTAAGTGCTTAGAAGCATCTTTTATGCACAGCCTTTGTCAGGACTTTTTCTACTTTCACTTCTCGCAATATAGCATTTTTTTTCCTGAAATGCTAATTTTCTATGTGCGTAACTACAGGAAAGCAAATGTATATTTTCAACTATTCAAGAATAATATTTATCAGGTTTTACAAAATGCAGCAGTTCATCTTTAATATATTCATCTTCTATCTATATTAACATATATGTTGAATTTGATTTTTAAAAAAAGGCTATATAATACCTAGATGTGTATTAGAAACTCACAGTGCATAATAACTGGCAAAGCAATCATGGTCAGATTTTGGAATTAATTTTATTATTAACATTTTTATGGTTAATAGTAGGACAACACTAGAACAATAAAATAATGAAACAAACAGGGAAGAGGAAATAATTATATTTGTATTTATCAAATCTCATTTCTACTTTTGGAAATAATTAATGCACCATTAGGGAAGGACTAATTTTATTATTTTAAAATGAGATACAACATTGTGTGCGTGTGTAGTAGAAAGTATTTTGACTTTGCAGTAACTTTCCCTGTTCAACATTTAATTAGGTGTTTTTCTTTACTGCTGTTTGACTTATGTATAATATGACATTGCAACTTTGAAAATTATTTTATCAATACAATAGATGAGCAATTTATTTGCTTTCCCAGATCCATTTTATTTTTAAAATTAATTTTTATTCAGGGGAGTTTACCATCTCTTTGATGGAGAAGCAAAGCTTTGTCAGCTGTCTGCTGTATCAACAAAAAAATTCAAAAGGGAAAAACAAACCCTTCATAATTGATGCTTCAAGATGTCAAGGCCCTTGCTGTGACAACATACTTTCTTTTCCATGCCTGCATTTGCAAATAAAACTACAGATAAAAGTTGTTGTTGAAGAGCAAAATGTTAAACCTCTTGGAATCTTGGAGGAGAATTTCAAATAGTCCAGACTTCAAACCTCAGAGGAGATTTGAAATATGTTTTTCACTCTTTCATAGATTACCTGCAGCCATTCTAAAGTTGCTTTGCTGGCCTGAGGAGGGAGGGAGGAGAGAGAGAGAGAGAGAGAGAATGCAAATTTACCTTCTCCCCACATCTTTTTTCCTCCTATATAAGATTTTAATTTGATAATAGAACTCTGGGCTATTCAGCACTTGTATTTTAGTCAGTTGTATAGATAATAAATGACGAAGAGGAAATGAAACTCTTCCCAGCCAGTAGATCTGAAAGGCCTCCAAGAGACTTACCAGGGGAAACATTGTGTCTTATACCAGAGGTAAACATTTCCCCAGCAGATAGGAAAGTGTTCCATGCACATCTGTTTGGAAATTCACAGGTGCTAATAGGAAACAGACCAGAGGTGGTATTCAGCAGGTTCTGACCAGTTCTGGAGAACTGGAAGCGGAAATTTTGAGTAGTTCGGAGAACCAGCAAATACCCCTCTCTGACTGGAGACTTTACAGTATCCTTCCCCTGCCACGCCCACCAAGCCACGCCCACAGAATCGGTAGTAAAAAAAATTGAATCCCACCACTGAAACAGACATGTGTCTTTAAGGAGGAACATATTGTGCCTGCAACTCTCTAAGAAATATTGTTGCCTGCTATTTAATCATTTATCTTCTTGGTAATTGCAGTTAATCACCTTATGTTCTTGGGATAAAATGGGTTATAAATCAGGAGGAATGAATGTTTCATGAGTTGGACGTTTGCTTATGATTTTATCAAGAATTGTTGCTGATGTAACACAAGTATCAGAATGAACTCCTGGTCTCTACATGCACTGCAAATAAATGAAAAACACTCCGCCAATATGAATTATTTTTTTCACAGTTTAAATGGAATTATATATTTTTAGTCTTACATGGAATGTTCACCCAGGGACTCATGCACAAATACACAGAGTTTTCTGAAATAGATGGTTCCATCAAGCCGCAAATAAAGGAGGTTAGACTTTTTCTTACTGCTGTATTACTTTTATTTGAATAGAGATTATTGTGGCCTATTAACAGAGTATTAAAAAATGATACACAAATCTAAAAAGCCAAAATGCAGTCTACTGTGTTAAGGTGCTCCTACCTTATTATGCTGGCTGCAGAGAATGCAAATCCTCTTAACATACAATTTTGCACACGTTTCCCTCTGCTGAATACAGCTGGATTCAGTCACACTTATTTGCATTTGATTCCATTTTTGATGAATTAGAGACAGTCTTATTCTTGAGACTTCGGTTAGTTCACATGACAGAGCAGTTACCAATTTCCCTGGTAGAACACAACTTTTCTTTCTTTCTTTCTTTCTTTCTTTCTTTCTTTCTTTCTTTCTTTCTTTCTTTCTATCCTTCCTTCCTTCCTTCCTTCCTTCCTTCCTTCTTATTCATTTATTTATTTATTTTCCTATTATTATTTATTTGTATTACTACTACTACTATTACTACTACTACTACTGTTCCCCCTAATAATGAAAGGTCTCCAAATGGATTACAAACCTAAGTAAAATACAGAGGTTTAAAAAGAAAAGAAAACAGCAAAAGAAAAAAGAAAATCAGTAAGACAAATAAGATTAATTTATGATAGGGCAGTTCACTAATGAACAGCAGATGAGAGATAGAAAACATAACATCGACTATCCCAATGCTGAGCAATCAATTAAAACTCTACGGCATATTACGGTCTAACAGTTTCTGTCCATTATTGCATCTCATTCTGTTCCTCCTTCTCTTTCTTCCTTTTTTTAAACCTCTTTAATTCTCAGTGAGGATTGCATGCCCAATAATAATGCTGTTTTCTTTTTCTGCTTTTGCATGCTTCCTGGTTTATTTGGGGGTGCATGGATGCACTTATATGTATTTTGGATTTTTCTATTGAACGCTATGGTGGTATTTATTTCTCCCTATGGTAACCTCCTCAAAACATCAAGGTGAAAATCATCCATTTCAATATATATCAATATATGTGATCCTTTTTTTCCCAGACATCCTGTTCCATTCTTTCAACCATCAGTTCTGAATGTTCTCTTTCATTTTATTTTTTCAGGTGGCATCCTATGACCAATAAATTGTCACTTGTTTGGGTGTCGTCATCAAATCAAACCAACATTGGTATAGGTTAAATTATGTTTGCATAAACAGCATCTCCATAACACCTGAGGACAAGAGAAGAAACAGTGGGTGGGGGCTGGTCAGAGAGGAATTCAGGAAGAATTCCAGGAAATAAGGAAGAATTTCCTGACAGTGAGAATGATTAATCAGTGGAACAGCTTCTCTTTTGGAGTTGTAGGTGCTCCATCATTGGAGGTTTTCAAGGAAAGATTAGACAACCATTTCTCTGGCATTGTATGAAGACTCCTGCCTTTTTTTCTTTTTTATTCATATTTATATGGTGCCCTTCTCCGGAGACTCAGGGTGGCTTACAATTTTTGGAGCGCAACCCAATGCGCTCAGCAATAGCCTTCATTCTATTGTATATGCTTGCTTATTACTAAGCGGCATTTTTACAAAGTCAGCTTATTGCCCCCAACAGTCATGGGTCTTCAATTTACCTACCCCGAGAGGATGGAAGGCTGAGTCAACCTTGAGCCTGGTGGGATTCGAGCCTGCAGTAATTGCAGGCAGCTGGAATTAAGTGCTAGGCATTTAACAGCCTGCACCACCAAGGGTCTTGCCTTGAGCAAGGCAGGACTAGAACGCCTCCAAAATCCCTTCCAGCCAGTGCTCTATTAGCCATTAAGCAGACTAAGCATGTGCTTAGGGCACCAGGCCCAAAGGGGGCACCACAAAGTTGAGAATATAGCTTTGTTTGTACAGTATATACAAAGGAGGGGGGGCACCAAGATTTGTCAGTGCTTACACCACCAGTGAGCCTTAATCCGCCACTGCTTCCAGCCCAACAATTCTATGCATATGAAAACTTGAAATCAAAATACAGGGAAACAGATTCCCTGTTCAATATGCCCACCATTAGTTTTGTCCAGTAATAGACTGCTGGTTTTCATAAAAGAAATATCTTTTGTCCATTACTCATTTTCTGTTTGAAATTCTGTTATTTGTGACATTGTAGTGGCCAAGAGAACATTCTCCACCATCCCGTGCAGAAAAGGCTCGTGGGGGAAGTACAATGATCTGTCAGAATTTAGACGGCACCTTTATTATAGACATGACAGCTTTGTAAGATCTGTTTTTGTAGACTATCATTGTATTGCCAAAAACACCTGCTGCTCATAGATACTTGTTTACACTGAAAGAGATAAGGTGAAGGGAAATATTTCAGAACCTATGAAAGAGCAAGGCAAGAATAATAGCAAGATTGCCCATGTTATTGAAAAAAGCAATTCAGGTCATCAAGATGAATTAGTATCATATCTTCTCTTGACAAACTGAAACAATACACCCCCAAACCTGCCAACTCTTTTCTTTGTGATTCATGGGTATGCCATCTATTTTAAGGAACTCAAATTAATGAAATAGGATAACTATTGAAATGAAGTCAAACAAAAACAGGTTTCACCACAATGATGTAACTACATCCTAAATATGGCCAGGTTTACATAGTGTTACATAAATTGCTCTTTTATCATACCGACTGATTTAAAAAATGACTGATTTCTTATTTTCATTACTCAAACACTGGAAAAATTTTCATCCAGGATGGTAACTTAGGGAAGTTGGTAATGTTTACATCTAAGCAGTCGGTTAATAGATAGAATTTTCAGAAAACATACCAAAATACATTTATATTAATATCATCCTGTTACTACATAGGTCACAGGCCTTTGGTAAACTTTCGTTTCTATTTAGCTGCAGGCCAATAAATTTCATTGTTAATGGTTTGGCTTCTACCATTAGGCTTAATGGGGTACAAAGGCCATCTTGAATTTTCTTCCTAGATTTCTTGGCTGTTTCCTCTTCTTGGTTTGGAAAGTTGAATATGCCTACCACACTAGCCATCTAGTTGACATACAGTATGTGGAGAACACTATCTCATTATCAGTGTTCAAGGAAATCCATGTTTTTCATCACAGAGAATCCTATTTCCTGGGTCAGTTTATGGTTAGATGTTGCAAAGCTCCAAACTGAGCCTACAATGACTTTTTTTCTTTTAAACACACACCTAAAAGACATCCCTATTTTTTTAAGAAAAAAAAAACCCTAGACATTTTACTCATATCAACCTGCGTTCAGTTTTGTTTTACCTCACAAACCACGATTAATTCATAAGGTGGAAGAATCCTCATTCTGTGTGGTGATCTTGTAGAGGAGTAAATGCCTTTGCTAAGTGTGCTTTCAAGGCCCATATAGTGAATCTTGTTTGTCCTGTTCTAGAAATAACATTGAAAGCACCTCTAGTTCTACATCAGAAGTCTTGGCATTACATACAACATTCTCCTCCATGGTATGTTTACATCTTGCATAGAAAACTCAAACTTTATTTGTACACCACCCCTGAGTTCCTCTGGGAGGCACAAGGAAGGTTTCTAAAAGAGAGGGGGGGAGGGAGGGAGGGAGGAATGGAGGGAGAGAGAGAGAGAGAGAGAGGGACACAGAGAGAGAGAGAGTTGTTCTGGTCTTCCTATGGTAAGGAAAGAAGGCCAGATTCTCACAGCAAGTTTTGTGAATGTGTGCATGCACATGTGTGTTTCTCTGTGTGAGAATGTGTGCAAGTGTGGGTGGGTGAGGGCATGTTAAGAGCACTTGCCCAGACTGGTGTTTCCTCTGTGTTAAACTAACAACCAAACCAAGGACACAACAAGGAAAATATATTTTATGCACAGATTGCCTCATTATTAGACAAAATCTAATGACAGCATCCTCAAACTGCATCCGCTAATGTCTGAAAAATTATACCCAAAATTGAAGCATCAAGCTTTGCCATTAGACTTCCTTTACTGTCTCTTCTTAAATTTTTAAACTGCATTAGAGAGATAAATATTCACTGAAATATTGTTGAGGAGCTCATTTGCATAACACTGCTTAGATATGAGTATAATGGATTATAAACATGCTATCTGGAGTTAAAGCATATATTTAATATTTTGTCTGAGCCCGGCAAAATGCTTGTGATGAGAGTACTGGAAGATAAGAAAGTATAGAAAATTGCTATTTATTTTGGAAAGCCAACAGTGGTAAGGTCATTACATGAACAGACATTTGCATTGTCCATTCTTAACAGTATAAATATATGACCATATTGGAAAAGAAAGAAATTTAGCATACATAATTTAAATGCTAGGATTTTGTCAAATATCAAGTGTAAAGACAATTCATTTAAGACTACAGGTAGTCTTCAATTAATGACCATAATTGGGATTGGAACTTCCATCACTAAGCGATGTGGTTGTTAAGTGAATCACGCCTAATTTTATGACTTTTTTTGCAACACTCTTTAAACAAATCATAACCTTCTCCATTGACTTTGCTTGTTCAATGCCTCCCGGGAAGGTTGCAGATAGCATTCACATGACCCAAGGATGCTGCAACTGTGATAAATAATTCCAGTTGCCAAGGGCCCCAAATTTTGATCATGTGCCTGTGACAAAAAAACAATTGTAAGTGCACAGACCAGTTGTCCCAAAGATACTTTTTCAGGAGGCAACTGGGCTTACTTGTTTTTTCTTTGAAGGCATTTAACTTCTTATCCAAGAAGCTTCTTCAGTTCTGAGAGGATAGTGTAGAGTGGAAGGGTTTATATTCCTTGCAGACAGCTGGTCATTTGCATCCTTTTAGAGGGTCATTGAAGCACTTGGAGGTTTATCTATGTCCTCAGGGTCACTTGAGTAATGCCCCTGGTTCCTGTAGTCTGCAATTTTTTTCTCTGAAAATCCATTTCTACTCCCACACCATCCAAAGGGGTGAAATTCAACCACCTCGGCCCACCTCGGGAGCAGTGGTAGCAGAGGTGGTATTCAGCAGGTTCTGACCAGTTCTGGAGAACCGGTAGTGGAAATTTTGAGTAGTTCAGAGAACTGGCAAACACCATCTCTGACTGGAGATTTTACAGTATCCTTCCCGTGCCACGTCCACCAAGCCACGCCCACAGAACCGGTAGTAAAAAAAATTGAATCTCACCACTGGGTGGTAGGGATGATTTGAATTGGTAAAAAATCACCCCAGTTGCCCCTGGTTGCCATTACTATTAAACCAAGCCATGCCCACAACCACACCCACAAAGCCGGTAGGGAAAAATTTTGAATTTCACCCCTGGTGTCCATCCCAAATTGTATAGCTAAAAGTCTGACTGAGAATCTCTACAGACAAGGACCAGTTATAAATCACATTTTTCAGCAGAGTTTTTAAGGAATAGGCATAAGTCAAGAACTACCTGCAGTTCATTCTAGAATGATTACTCATCTCTAAGGAAAGCGTAATGCACATATTCATAGCCTTGTCATAAATATTAAATAATCTTAAATAAATAAATAAAATAAAATAATTAAATTAAATAGTCTTAAATAATCTTTGAATTACAAATTGGATCTAAAGCTTTGTTTCAAACAGGTTCCACTGTGTCTTTACTATACCTTTTCTGTTTCACTGGACTGATATTCAACATATGACCACATACATGGAATATGGTTTCAGGAATCCTGCCTAATCCCATCTGCCACCACTATACCAGTATGTTTCTGGTCATGAACACATTTTCTGAATATCATGAAGAAGACAATATTTTCTGTAATTTAAAGAACTTGTGTGGGTTGGCGGTTATGCAAAGTCACCAGAATCTAGTGTATAAAATAGAGTTTTCTTCATTGTGAGCCCTCAGCAATATCTTTACCCATAATAATACATTCATAAAATGGTAAACACATAGACTTCAAGATTATCTGGTATCAATTATAGATAACAGTTGCTTTGAAAGCCGACTTCAAAGAATAGCTCAAAAGTTTGGCTGGCTTGAACTCTTTTTTTGAACTTTTTTTCCCCATGATTATTCAGCATTCCATTACAAAGATGATAGATTTTTAGCTCTGCTATCATATTTCTAATATTTCTTTAACTCGCTTGATTCTTGATTTTTCTGCCTGAAAACTTTCTTGGCGGCATGGGGAAAAAAAAACCCACCTTCATTCATATTCGAAAGAAAACCTATAATTCGAAGGATTTATATGATAATAAGAATAAGGGACATGATGGCTCAGTGGATAAGACACTGAGCTTGTTGATCAGAAAGGTCGGCGGTTCGGCGGTTCGCATCCCTAGCACCGTGTAATGGAGTGAGCTCCCATTACTTGTCCCAGCTTCTGCCAACCTAGCAGTTTGAAAATATGTAAAAATGCAAGTAGAAAAATAGGGACCACTTTGGTGAGAAGGTAACAGCATTCCATGCATCTTCAGAGTTTCGTAATGCTGGCCACATGACCATGGAGACCTCTTCGGACAGCGCTGGCTCATTGGCTTTGTAATGGAGATGAGCACCGCCCCCTAGAGCTGGAAACGACTAGCACATATGTGTGAGGGGAACCTTTACCTTTACCTTAATAAGAATATGATCTTAAAAGAACAACAGTATGAGTTGGAAGGGACCTTGGAGGTCTTCTACTCCAACCCCCTGCTCAAGTAGGAAACCCTATACAATTTCAGACAAATGGCTGTCTTCTTAAAAACTTCCAGTTTGGGAACATCCATAACTGGAGGCAATTCATTCCACTGATTACTTGTTCTGTCAGGAAATTTCTCCTTCGTTCTATTATAAAAGAGCTAAGGTAGAGCAGTGGTTATAATGCAGTATTGCAGGCTAATTCTGCCCACTGCCAGTAGTTTGATTCTCATTGGCTCAAGATTGACTCAGTCTTCCATCCTTCTGAGGTCAGTAAAATGAAGGCCCAGATTGTTGGGGGCAATATTCTGGCTATGTAAACCACTTGAAGAGGACTGTAAAGCACTGTGAAGCAATATATAAATCTAAGTGCTATTCCTATTATTCTCTTTGATTCCATCCATTGTTTTTTGTCCTGCCTTCAGGCGTTTTAGAAAATAGATTGACCCATCTGGTGGATATACAGTGCAGTCCTGTCCATTGCTTGTACAAGTGTAAAAACCCTTGGATTCAATAGGCTGACTTCATTGCAGTCTTAAGTATTTTGTGTCTCATCTATTTAAATGAGAAGGAAGGGGGGAAGAATACCTGTTTCTTCATTGTCCTATCTAGTGAAATCAACAGGACGTGGGAGAACTTGGCTGCACAGAAGCTATTATGTTTACAGATGGGATGCCACTTTTGAAATCATAAAAAATAAAAACTACAATCCTCTCTGAGAGCAGATTTGCAGAAAAGTGAGATTGAAAAGGAGTGTTGTATACAAACACTGGTAATTACTTTTCGAAAAGGAGTCACAATGGGAACATATTTATTAGCATTTACATTTAAAAGTTCCTAGTCAATTTAAGTAAAAAAGGTAAATTATGGAATGATAGGCATAAGAATATTGTATGTTAGAGAAAGTTATTCATTAAAAAATAACAATAAAACCAAATGGGTTTTCTTTATTTTCTATGTTTGTGTTCTGCCTATCCTGATAGGATTCTAAATCACAAAGCATGGACTTATTGGAAAATTTATGAATAGGTGGGTCAGTTTTTTTCTGAGCTGCTGCTCACATTAATAGAAAAATTACTACATATATATTAGAGAGATACATAGCAGATATAGATGACAGGTGATAGATGATAGATGATAGATGATAGATAGATAGATAGATAGATAGATAGATAGATTTATAGATACATTGATAGATGATAGATAGATGGTATAGATGAAAGATAGATAAGATAGATAGATAGATAGATAGATAGATAGATAGATAGATAGATAGATAGATAGATAGATGACACACAGAGAGAAATTAACAATGGCTATTACTGTCACGGAGCAGTTAGAGTTAATGTTAGTTTAAGAAGGGAATTCCCTTTCTTATTTGAAGTTAAAACTGATTACTTTTTCCCTCTTCCCAATATGCAAATGTATATATTGATATTTAATTTAAAATAAGCTATTTAAAGCAAACTTTCACTGGAATGTTGTTGTTGCTTGTGTAAGTTGGATGGAGGGGCTTGTTTGTTTGTTTTGTTTTAAATGAAATGGAATAATTAGCCTCCTTCTTTAATATTATCATTCTATAGAGTGGCACTCGTGTTTTTGTCATGGTTATAAAAAAACCTAAAATTTCACAACTAATAATGTTGAATCTCATGAATATTAGCACCGTATTTTACCATAATTGCATAATTAAATAGAATTAGTCTTTATGTATTAGAAATTTGTTTGAGCCATGCTAAATGGAAGCAATTTGGTGGCCTGGTTTATTAAAAAAAAAAGCAAAAACATTAAGCAAATTAAAAACTGTGATAAAAATATTATTTTCCAAAGGAGATGAAATTCCATTCATTTATTCCGTTATTCTTATGGGGTTCAAGAAAGCTTTCATTCATTTATTTAGTTATTCTTATGGGGTTCATTAACAGATGAATCTAAACATTATGACTATATTTATTGTTATGTATGCAGGTTTGAATGTCATTGGTTTAGTTTGAACTGTTCTTGTAAAATGTCAGAAATGATTGGTTTAAAAAGTGTGGGAAAATCCTGCACTCTGATTGGCTGGCAACTGCGGCTGCTGGCTATAAGTAGCAGCCGCAGCCCAGCCAAATCGGGTCTGTTATGAGCTGTAGTCACTAATAAACTCTTTACTGAAGCACTCCGCGTCTGACTCTTCATGCAAACTTAATACTGGCGACGAAGGTGGGATCCTT
Organism: Naja naja; assembly: GCA_009733165.1. Lineage (NCBI taxonomy): Eukaryota > Metazoa > Chordata > Lepidosauria > Squamata > Elapidae > Naja > Naja naja. Next base: position 144,038,703 of record CM019148.1, read on the forward strand.
CCTGAAGAGAAGACAACGCGGAAAACAAGCTGAGAGAGATGGCTGCGCTGAACACCCCCCCAGCCTCGTTCGATCTGACGGCAGAAGACTGGGACTCGTACGCAGATCGTTTCCAAATGTATTTGGAGGGAAATGATCTCGCCGACATTTCTGAGAAGCGGAAGAGGGCGGTCTTTCTCACGCACTGCGGTCCGGCAGTTTTCAAGATGGCGAAGGCATTGGCGGGAGCTGCAGATGTGAAGGTAATGGAATGGCCTGATTTAGAAAAGCTTTTAAGAGCCCATTATGCCCCACAAATATTGTGCCTCATTAAGAGACATGAGTTTTACCGTTGGGATCAAGGGGAAAGCGAAAACGTTAACGACTTCATGGCAAGTTTAAGAGACATTGGTGGTGCATGCGAGTTTAACAACTTGGAAGAGGCCATGCGCGATCCATTTGTTCTAGGCCTCAAAGACAAGGTGCTTCAGAGCAAATTATTATTAAAACCTAAGATCACGTTGAAGGAAGCCATAGAAGAGGCCTCCTCAGCAAAAGCCACCAAGTCCTCAGCAGCAGCCATGAAGAAAATTAACAAGGCCTCAAGCCATCCTGATGTGGAAAAGTCCACAACAATTCATTGTGAGCAAATAGATTCTGAGTCAGACTGTAGTGAGGTGGAGGAAGGAATTTATAGACTCAGAATGGAGAGGAAAAAGAAAGACCTGGGAAGAAAGAGGCAAGATTTTTACTGTAGAGGTTGTGGGGGAACCACCCCCGCACTGAATGCAAGTTTCTTGATACCATCTGCCTCCGTTGTGAAAAAAGAGGTCATCTAGAAGAGTCTGCAAATCATCCAGAACTCCACCCCACAGAAGAAAGTTTCCTGACAAAGAATTCAAGCCCAACAACTTCAGTGAGAAAATGGGGTGCAACACAGAAGCAAATGGGAAGAATGAAACTCATCAAACAGTCACCATTGGTCATTCTTCACCCTTAAGAAGCAGAAAAGTACATGTGAAGGTACTAATTGAAGGAAGGCCTTGCCAAATGGAAGTGGACTCAGGCTCCTATTTATCTATGGTGTCATGGGACACTATTCACAGGCTACTTCCCAACATTCAGAAGAAACATTTCCAGAAGCAAGCACTGACTCTTAAAGACTACCAAGGGAACAAGATTCCAGTAGTTGGAACAAGAGAATTCAACGTGAAGTTCAAAGGCCACACCAAACGTTTGCCCCTGACCATCGTGGACAAGGATCGCCCAAGCTTGCTGGGACTTGAGTGGTTCAATCCACTAGGCATTGAGGTGACTGGCATCAATCACGTGAGCAACACTGAATGGGAGGAGGCCCTGAAGTCTGAGTTTCCAGAGGTCTTCAGTGACGGATTGGGCAAGTATATGGGGACCCCTATCACTTTTAACCTAGATCCCAAGGTGCCCCCAATTCGTTTAAAGCCCAGAAGGGTCCCATTTGCCTTAAAGGAAAAATTGATGCACAATTAGATAAACTAATAGCTCAAGGAGTTTTAGAGCCCACTGACCACTCCAGATGGAAGACACCCATAGTCACACCAGTCAAGACTGATGGGTCAGTAAGAATCTGTGGAGACTATAAGGGGACATTGAACCATGCACTTCAGCAGAGCGCATATCCAGTTCCAGTGGTGCATCATTTATTACATTCACTTGGCAGGGGTACTGTCTTTGCCAAATTGGATCTGGCCCAGTCATATCAACAACTAACAGTTGATGATGCCACTGCAGAGGCCCAAACCATTGTGACACATAGAGGTGCCTTCAAATGTAAAAGGTTACAATTTGGAGTAAACGTGGCACCAGGCATCTTCCAAAGCCTTATGGAAAGAATGCTCCAAGGACTGCCAGGGGTAGTGCCTTACTTTGATGATGTGTTAATCTCTGCTGAAAATGACACTCAGCTTCAAGAGAGACTCAGAGAAGTCCTTACCAGATTCAAGAAAGCGGGGTTAAAAGTCAAGGAAGAAAAATGCACTCTTAGAACTGACAAGGTTGAGTTCTTGGGCTACATGATTGACAAGCATGGCATCCACCCTACAGATGCCAAGGTTCAAGCAATCAAAGAAGCCCCTAGACCTAAATGCAAAACAGATTTGCAAGCCTTCCTTGGACTTATTAACTTTTATCACATGTTCCTACCTCAGAAGGCAACCATTGCAGAACCATTACACAGACTACTGGACAAAAAATCTGCTTGAGTCTGGGGCAGGAAGGAACTATCAGCATTTAACAATATTAAAAGACTAATCACGTCTGATGCTGTACTGATACAGTTCTCTGAGAATTTGCCTGTTGTACTGACTTGTGATGCATCCCCCTTTGGAGTGGTTTTTTTTTTTGAGCCACAGGCTTCCAGCGGGTGAGAAGCCCCTATTGCATTTTACTCTCACACTTTGACCAAAGCAGAGAGGAATTACAGCCAATTGGACAAGGAAGCATTGGCAATTGTTGCAGCTGTCAAGAAATTTCATGAATATTTGTATGGGAGAACATTTACCATTGTTACAGATCACAAACCTTTGTTAGGCATTGTGGCAGGAGACAAACCTACACCTACTATCCTGTCACCAAGAATGCTGAGGTGGACTGAATTTCTTGCTGCTTATTCATACAAACTTATCCACAAGCCTGGCAAGGACATTGGACATGCTGATGCACTGAGTCGTTGCCCACTTCCTTGCCACAAGGAGGACCTTGAACCTGAAACACACACCTTTTTCCTATAAACTGTTGCCAAGCTTCCAGTGCATGCTGCTGAAATTGCCAGAGAGACTGCCAAAGACACTATTGGCTCCTGTTATAGGCTGGATTAAGAAAGGTTGGCCTCTTCAAGATCTACCTCACCTGGCCAAACCTTTTAAGTCCAGGCAAACTGAATTTTGTGGGGTAACAGGGTGGTTATTCCCGCAAAACTGCAAAAAGAGGTTTTGGAAATGTTACATGAGGGTCATCCTGGTATTATAAGGATGAAGGGATTGGCCAGGAGTTATGTATGGTGGCCAGGTATTGACAAAATGGTTGAAAACTGGGTTGCATCTTGTCCCAACTGTCAGGTAGTCAGGCCTGCACCACCTCTCGCCCCCAAACAGGAATGGGAATGTCCTAGGGGCCCATGGTCTAGGAATCACATTGATTTCGCTGGCCCTACCAGAGGGCACACCTTTCTTATTATAGTAGATGCATATTCCAAATGGCTAGAGGTCATCCCTATGGCATCCACCACAACTGATGCTGTCATCAAGCAGCTCAGAAAACTTTTTGTAACCCACGGGTTACCTGATGTTCTTGTCTCTGACAATCCAACCTTTTGAATCCTATTTAGTATCAGACATTCACTGCATCCAACCTCACTTTGAACTTAGTCCACCAGCAGAGTTGTTGATGGGTAGGAAACTTAGGTCTTCCCTTGACCGCCTTCATCCCACTTACACACCCAATGCACCACTAGATTCCACTTCCAAAGTTCGCACATTCAGTGTGGGTTATTCTGTTTATGCTAAGAACCTTATGGGTGAGCCTTCATGGATTCCTGCTGAAATAACTCAAATCAACTGAGGTGACTGCGCATGTCTAAGATGGTGGTTTGGTGGTGAGAGGGCTCTCTCAGCGTTCGGAGGTTTTGTGTGATTTGTGAGTGAGAGGCTTGCCTGTTGTCTCTGCTTTCCCTGGAGTCATCCCTGGACAGTCGTGGGGTGTCGCTAGAGCAGTTCCGGCAGAAAATACGCCGGCGGTTTAGCGTTGCTGGGCTTGTTCCCCAGCTGCATCAGCTGCAGGATTAGGGGCACGGCAGCAATGCCGTTTGCCCTATGCCGCTGCTGCTTGCCCCGCTTGCTCCACGAAGCACTGGTGTCAGGAGTTTTTGGCGCCTGTGGCGATAGCGATAGCTTTTGAAGACCCGAGGCTGTCGCTGGCGGTGTTCGTCAGCTGTTTGCTGCTCGCGATGGACGTGGCGAGGCTGAGGTCTAACAGCAGCGGTGGTTACAGTGGCCTGGCAACTTATGATTCTACTGCAGCACCGGGCCTCGGCTATGTGGAAGACAGCAGCAACGGTGGTGGTCTGTGGTGAATGGTACCGCAGTTACCATGAAGGTAACCGCATGGAGTCCTCTGACAGTGGAACTGTTGGCCCAATGGCCCCCCCTTTTCCCCGGTTTACGGACGGGGGTTGCGTTTCTGCAGGGGTTTGGACTTTTCAACCCATCCCCGAGGAGCTCCCCTTTCCTTTTTCCCCAGAAGTGAGAGATCTGGGAGGAACATACCTACGGGGAGGGACAGAGGCCTGCAGGTCTGGAGGGCCCAGAAGGAAGGTGTTCGCGATCATGGCTGGGAGGACCCCCAAGAAGGGATGGCACCTTGGCTCTAGACCCGTGGTCATGGCGGTATGCAAGCTGTACTTTTCCTGGACTCCTACAGACCTGGCTGCCCTATGGTGCTTGGGTGTTCCATCTTTGACCATTGTTTCCTTGCCTGTTTATATCACCTTGGACTTGTTTGGCACTATTGAAGATGCCCGGTTCACCTATAGCACCCACCTGGTCTTGCATCTTGCCTCCTCTCTCTGGGACTTGGCTGCTCCACATTGCAGTGAGAGGGCAATGGGAGGACTTAACCCCCCTGCAGTGAGAGGGCAGAGGGCTGCTCGGGACCTTTGCCACAAGTCACTGTGGTGGCAGAGCAGTGACTGTTCTATTTCTACTCTGACTGTCGGCTGCTGTGAGAGAGCTGCTGATCGTGGACTGTTTCCTGACCATTATTATTGCCTGTCCCTTTGTACTGTATTACCATCTTTGCAATTTTTCCACCTAATCAACTACCCCCTGTATCGACCAGCCTTGAGATTTACTTGTCATGCCTGCCTCCTCCCTGCTAGAGTTATGGGCCCTCCAGATGGCTCCCCTGTCTGTGAAGTGGCCCCCTATGCTATCAAGAGCTTACCTTAATGACGGATCCTGGGATCCCGAGAGGTGGCATGTTGCGTCTAAGGGGTTCAATTTTAAATTTGATAGGAAGGGGAAACTTTTAAAATTTTTAATTGGTCGTCTTAAGGGGTTAGGGAGAGGGGTAAATGGGTCTTTTTGCAGCCTGGTTCATGGCGGAGGGGTTGGGGTTGGGGGCCGGTGGGGCCCGGGTTTGAGGTGGGGACCGCTGCATTCCCAGGGTGGTTGGGGTTGGCAGGAGACGTCGAGGCATAGGGCCATATCATGTGTTGGGAGTGCGCATCCGCCATCTTTGTGCGGTCACTCGCTCTGACCCTATGGCCTCCTCCCTAGGGGGCATGGGTACCAGGACCCCTGGGCTCAGGATGGTGTATTTTAATGCCAGGTCCATGGCTAACAAGTCCACCCTCCTCCGTGAGATCATTGAGGAGGAGGCTGCAGACCTGACTTGCATTACCGAAACCTGGTTGGGCCCAGAGGGTGGTGTCCCTCTGGTTGAGTTATGCCCTCCAGGTTTCCGGGTTGTACACCGGCCATGGGCCCAGGGAAGGGGTGGTGGGGTGGCTGTGGTTATCCGGGAGACCCTGTTTCCAAGGGAGGTCATTGTTCCAGAGATAGGTGGGAGTGAGACCCTCCTCCTGAGGTGGGGGCCTAATGGTCAGGTGGGCTTGCTGCTCATACCTTTCTCCCAGCTGTGTGACAGCAGCCCTGCCTGGGCTTTACATTCAGGGCCTGTCCTGGGGACTTCATGAGGGGGAAATTCATGGCTCTATGACCTAGTTTTTGTCTCTGAGCAGTGGCGTAGTGACAGAGGGCAAGCCATTTTTACGGCATTGCCCGTTCCATGGTCTGATCACTATCTCCTATGGCTGGTCTTCCAACAGGCCGCCCCCCACTGCTGGGATGAGCCACCTAGATGGTTCCGCCCCAGGCACCTTATGGACCCGGAGAGGTTCCAGGCGGAAGTGGGGTTTCTTCCCTCTCCCCTTGCCCACAGCTCTGTCGAGGATCTGACGTCTGCTTGGCAACAGGCCATGTTGGAGGCCCTTGACAGGGTTGTCCACATGTGACCCCTCACATGCCGTGGATCCCGGGTGGCTCCTTGGTATTCAGAGGAGCTCCGAGAGATGAAACGCCGTCGGAGGGGCTTAGAGAGCAGGTGGAGGTCCACCCGCTCCCAATCCGATCGAGCCCAGCTAAGAGCCCATATTCGGACTTACCTGGTAGCTATGAGAGCGGTGAGAAGGTCTTATCTCTCCGCCCTCATAGCATCCGCAGATAACCGCCCAGCCGCCCTGTTTCAGGCTACCCGCTCTCTCCTTCGTCCGGAGGGGGGGCGGACCCATTGCAGGGAAGGGCTGAGGAGTTTGGTCAATATCTGTTGGATAAGATCACTCGAATTCGGAGCGGGTTGTCCTCTGATTTGCAGTGGTCTGAGGAACGGGATACAGGCAGTCTGGCCAGTGTGATTTGGGATGAGTTCGATCCTGTTTCCGAGGATGAAGTGGACAGGACTATGCGACGGCTGAGTTCCACCACATGTTTATTGGACCCGTGCCCTTACTGGCTGGCCTATGCTGCCAGGGAGGTCACCTGCGGTTGGCTCCAGGCAGTGTTTAATGCTTCATTAAGGTTGGGTGTTTTTCCCTCTGCCTTGAAGGAGGCGGTGGTGAGACCCCTCCTGAAGAAGCCTGCCCTGGACCCGACCGTGTTAGACAACTTTCGTCCAGTCTCCAACCTTCGCTTTTTGGCAAAGGTTGTTGAGAGTGTGGTGGCTCGGCAGGTTCCACTCTTCCTGGATGAAGCGGACTACCTGGATCCATATCAATCGGGCTTCCGACCTGGTTTCAGCACAGAGACGGCATTGGTCGCGCTGATGGATGATCTCTGGAGGGCTCGGGACAGAGGTTTTTCCTCTGTCCTGGTCTTATTAGACCTCTCAGCGGCTTTTGATACCATCGACCATGGTATCCTTTTGCTACACCTTGAGGGGTTGGGAGTGGGGGGCACCGTGCTCCGGTGGTTCACCTCCTACCTCTTGGGGCGATCGCAATCGGTATTGGCAGGGGGGCAGAGGTTGATCCCGAGGATGCTCTCGTGTGGGGTCCCTCAGGGGTAGGTTCTCTCCCCCCTGCTATTTAACATCTATATGAAGCTGCTGGGTGAGATCATCCGTGGTTTCGGGGTGAGATTCCATCAGTATGCAGATGACACCCAGATGTACATCTCTACCCCGAACCAAGTCAGCGATGCCCTCTCTGATGACCCGTGTCTGGATGCGTACGGATTTGGATGAGCGGGAACATGCTTCGACTCAACCCGCCAAGACTGAGTGGCTGTGCATACCGGCATCTCGCCCAGTCAGGATTATCCATCTTTGGCCATAGGGGAGCGGTGTTGCCCCTGTGGATAGGGCACGGAATCTGGGGTCCTCCTGGATGTACGGCTCCGTTGGAGGAGCAGGTGGGGCCGCTTGCCAGGGGCCTTTGCCCAGCTCCACCTTGTTCACCAACTACGCCCATTTCTGGACCGAGATGCCCTGCGTACAGTCACTCATGCCCTTGTTACCTCTAGACTCGACTACTGCAACGCCCTCTATTTAGGACTGCCATTGCATACCATCCGGAGATTGCAGCTGGTGCAGAATGTGGCGGCGCGGGTGGTGATGGGAGTTTCCCGATTCTCCCATGTTACCCCCCTCCTGCGCTGCCTGCATTGGTTGCTGGTTGTGCTCCGGGTGAGATTCAAGGTTCTAGTTTTAACATACAAGGTCCTGCATGACATGGGTCCTCAATATTTAAGGGAGCGACTCCAGCCGACATTGAATGCCAACCGCCCGGTGCATGCACATAGGCAGGGACTCCTTGGGGTCCCATCAGCCGGCCAGTGCCAGCTGGCAGTCCCCCGATGATGAGCCTACGCTGTCGCGGCCCCCGGCCTCTGGAACCAACTCCCCTTGGGGCTCCGCCTGGCCCCTGACCTCTGCACCTTCCGCCATGATTTGAAGACCTGGTTGTTGGACCAACCTGGGCTGACACCCTTTTGGGTGAGGGTGGTTTTATTTTTTTAGTATGTAATTGTCTTTTGGGGCTTGTTTAGTTTAATCTTTTCTTAATTCACTATTGTTGTATTTATCGTTTTAGCTGTGAGCTGCCCCGAGTCTTCGGAGATGGGGCGGCATACGAGTCCCAAAAATAAATAAATAAATAAATCACAGGCCCTCGTTCTTACAGGGTACAAACAGGATGGAGTCCTCTGGAGCAGGCACATTGATCAGCTTAGATCCAGATTACCTCAGGAACATCGCAATTGTTCCTCTCTAGTTCCCATACCTAATGCCTTTTCTAGGGGGGAGGGGGAGGAGCATGAGGATAATCAGCAAGCAAGAATCAACCCCATGTGTAATGAGCCATTACGACAGGAACCATCCCAAAACCTGTCACAATGCCAAAATCCATCCTTACAAGTGGAAGATTGCACATCACTACCTGACTTGGGTGCTGACATTGGGTTGGAGATGGGTTGGGAGGAGAGATCAGATTGTTACAATCAAACAGGGTCTTCTTTCACTGGTAGCCCGTGTAGGGAAATGTCAACAGACACATTTCCTCCCTCACTGGGTGAGAACATTAAAACTTGTGAACCACGAAGGTCTCAACGCATTACGTAAGAGCCCCACCTATTTAAAAGAATACATTAGATAGGTTGGGGTTTGAGTATGGACTGAACCTAGTGGGAAGGGGTGTTATGTATGCAGGTTTGAATGTCATTGGTTTAGTTTGAACTGTTCTTGTAAAATGTCAGAAATGATTGGTTTAAAAAGTGCGGGAAAACCCTGCACTCTGATTGGCTGGCAACTGCGGCTCTGGCTATAAGTAGCAGCCACAGCCCAGCCAAATCAGGTCTGTTATGAGCTGTAGTCACTAATAAACTCTTTACTGAAGCACTCCGCGTCTGACTCTTCATGCAAACTTAACATTTATATTTAATCACAATGAGCTTTCATTGCATTTAAAAATCTGTCTTAATAAAGAAATGTAATTGGTAGTAGTTTTTAAAAAAATACTGAAACTATTTTGTAAAGAAAAAAAGAAAAAGAAATGCCTCCATTTGCATGTTACCATGGCTCAACTTTTTTTAAGTTTAGGGTTTTTTTTTCCTTGTTGCAAGTCATACTATAAATGTCTTTGCACATTGGTTGTGGTTGTTGGATGTAGAAAACAACCACATAAATGCATTTGCTTTTAAAGTTTCCCAAGAATCTTTGGGTTCTTTGCATGTATCCTATTTCCTGTTGGTTTGATTCCCATGGAATAATATGGAAATGAAATTGATTTCTTCTCCCGGGGTATTAGCAAGCTAACTAATGATTAGGTTCACCCACCTCATGAAGCAAGAATGTGGATAGTTGGTTTCATGTGTTGTGTGAATCCAAATGTGATTAGTCAGTTCTGCATATTTGTAACATGTCAAAGGGATGTAATTTGTTTAATAAACCACAGCTATACAAATAATGGTTTAGCACATTTAGTTAGTAAGTTAGGAAAATTTATATGGCCACCCATTCACACGCAGAGAGAAGTTCCCTGAGGAGGGGCTCCAGCACAAGTCCGAAACAGTGGTGGGATTCAAATTTTTTTACTACTGGTTCTGTGGGCGTGGCTTGATGGGCATGGCAGGGAAAGGATACTGTAAAATCTCCAGTCAGAGGTACGATTTGCCGGTTCTCTGAACTACTTAAATTTTATGCTACCAGTTCTCCAGAACTGGTCAGAACCTGCTGAATACCACCTCTGGTCCGAAAACTTGGAAGACTAAATCTCTGGTACCGGTTGGATCCTGCAATTTTAATCATTCATCTAATGAGTGAAACCTCAGCATAACTAGCATTCTATTCAACACCTGGATGAAGCAAGCACCACATATGTTGCTGTTCACTATGCTCCCCCACTAGAAATGCTGCAGAGGCTTATCATTGGTGCTCCCATTAAGTGTATTTTTATATGATATTTTTGAACAAGTGAAAAGAGAGAGAGAGAGAGAGAGAGAGAAATAAGAAATGCTTTAACTGGGCAAAGTGGTTAAAAATAATCTCTGCTTGCTCTATGAGAAGGCTATAGCACATAACCATTTGACATCTGACAGGAATGGTAAGAACGTTTTCCTTTTGTGGCGGGAAAACAATATTTCATCTCACACTGCCTCTTCAAATATCAATCTTCTGGTTTTTCCAGATTACAGGATGTTTTTTTCCCTCCCCTGCCCTGAAAGCAAGAAAAATGGGGAGGGGGTGGAGGTGGGAAAGGAAGGGGCAATCCAATTCAATAATACATCTATTTTTCATAACTGTTTTGATTTTGCTCAAGGCACCCCCACTGGAGCCAAGCAAACAAATCTTCAAGCCGCTGTTTTGCTTTGACAAAAGTTTGAGCGAAGCATCCCCCTCAAAGCTGCTTTGAAGAGAAATGCCTCCCCCCTCAATCCCTGCACTTCATTTCTAATATCAAAAAGAAACAAACGGGTTGTTTCTCTGCTTCACAGTTTTATCTCCTGACTCCTCTTGCATTTGCTGTTTTGTCAAGTGCTGGAGGACATGAAGAGGAAGCCAAAATACAATGCTTGCTGTTCAAATTCTCTTGCATTCACAAATACTGGAAAAGGCTGCATCTTTTCGAGGACTGGACTCCTGCTAAGAGGGGGCCTTCACTTAGGTGACTTGCCAACAAACAAACTTTTTCTGTGCTTCTTAGGCTTAGCGTCTGCTTCCTAAAGTAACTGCAGGAAATCCATTGTTTCCTTGAAAATCCATTATTTTGGTAGAGGTAGGACCAGGCTCAGAATATTGGATCGATTTTATTGGCCAGGGATTGGTAAAGATGTGGCCCAGTACTGTAGGTTAGTGTGTGATCAAAAGTGAAATCAAAAGGAGAACACATTAAACTTATTAAGTGCCTGTAGTCCCTGTTTCTTTATCTAAAAAAGCCATGGACATTGTAGGCCCTCTACCCTGATCCAGTAAAGGCAATGAATATATCTATTTATTTATCTGTGATTGTGCAACTAGGTATTCTGCTGCAAAACTGTGGTGGCCAAAAGAATTGTAGAGAAGCTGATCGTCTTCTGGAAATGTTTGCAGCAGTAATTCTGGGGCTGGACCTGATGAAACCACTGTCATGCAGAAGCTCCACTCCCTGTATGAAAGATGTAAAGTGTTATGTATGTAGGTTTGAATGTCATTGGTTTAGTTTGAATTGTTCTTGTAAAATGTCAAATAAGATTGGTTTAAAAAGTGTGGGAAAACCCTGCACTCTGATTTGCTGGCAACTACGGCTGCTGGCTATAAGAAGCAGCCATAGCCCAGCCAAGTCGGGTCCATTCGAGCTGTAGTCACTTAATAAACTCTTCACTGAAGCTCTTCGCGTCTGACTCTTCATGCAAACATAACATAAAGCTTTCCATGAAGTCTTATAAATGCTGCTGTTTAGCTCTAAAGCAGGGCTGTCAAACACCCAGCCCACAGGTCAGATGAATCACACACTGGCCATGCCCACGCCCGGTTTAGCAAAGGGGAAAAAAGTCCTGATACCTCATGTGATACTGCCATGATGACGTGAATTTGATACCCTTCTAAAAGGTAAAGTTACTCTTAAGGGAAGCTTGAAGAGCAAGTTATTGATGAACTAAATAATAGTCACAGATCTTAGCATCCCATAGAAAGTAAATTACGGTAAATGAATAGGAATGTCTGTTTGTACTGCAAGATGATGGAGAACCAGTTGATGTGTCCTTAGTGTTAGCATTGCTCTTGCAGGAAAATGCATCCACCAACTTTTCTTTTTGCAGTAACCTTCCCCCTGGAGTGGGAGTGGGAATAGAGATTTTGCAGTATCCTTCCCCTGCCATGCCCACCAAGCCACGCCATGCCCATCAAGCCATGCCCACAAAACCAGTAGTAAAAAATCCCACCACTGCCTCCAAGGTCTTGATGTTAATTTTAAAGACATTTATCTGACATTGATTTACAATATTGTTTTGTTTACCTAACCTACAGTAAAACATTTTAATTGTTACTAAATAGGTTTTAAAATTTTTAGTTGAGAAATATTGACTATTTTGTAGTATTCTGTGTATGTGGTATTCCAGTTACCTTTGGCTAAATATAAATAATATAGGAACACTTTTTGTAGTCCTGATTTCATTACTAGAGTTTCCAAGTTCATTCATGCTTTCATCTAGTTTCTCTATTTGTAATTGTATTTATTGTTACAATCATTTAACAATAAATACAATTTATTACCCTGACCTTGATTGAAAATTCAGCTAGGAAAGTAAAATAGGTTTGATATAATCTAAACAAAGAACAAAAGCTTTTGCATGAAAGCAAATCCATTAAAATTAATAAAACCAATGAGTGTCCTCTGGGTAGAAAGGCGGGATGTAAATCAAATTAATATTCATATGAAGAACAGCAATAATAATGGGAACTTTGGAATAAACCTTTCTACCAAGAATGTTTTCTAATATCTTTCCATAATTTTCCAAAGTAACTGCACCTAGTTTTGCACAGACTTACTCTATATTTACATTTATGACTATTTAACACAAATACACACAAAAGTACACATGGACACACATGGTCACACACACAAACAAACAAATACAAATACTGCCATATTAATCTGTTCATGTGTTTGTTTTCTACTTTAATATTCATTTCAAATGCATGCCCTGTTCAGGAGTTCAGTTTCTGCAGTCACTTGAAGGATAGTGCAGGTAATCCTCAAGTTATGACCACAACTGAGCCCAACATTTATGTTGCTAAGTGAGGCATTTGTTAACTGAGTTTTGCCCCATTTTACAACCTTTCTTGCCACAGTTGTTAAGTGATCACTGCAGTTGTTAAGTTAGTATCATGGTTGTTAAGGGAATCTGGCTTCCCCACTGAAGATCACAAAAGGGGATCACATGACCCTGGATACTGCAACCATCATAAATACGAGTCAGTTGACAAGTGTCTGAATTTTGATCAAATGCCCATGAGGATGCTGCAGTGGTCATAAAGTGTGAAAAATAAATAACTTTTTTCAGTGCCGTTGTAACTTCGAACAGTCACTAAGTGAACTATTGTAAGACAAGGACTACCTGTAATGTAATCAACATACCATCCACATGCATCCAAGAATTTAGAATTACTGAAATATTTTTGTCACTCTATAAAAAAAAAATACGTATTTTCAATAATATAACAATTCTCTATCTGGAAAATAATCCAAACATCTCAAGAATTAGGGAATATGTCTGTCTATCATCATCATCATCATCATCATCCTAGTCCTTATCTATCCACTGCAGAATGAAGGCTCTTCTGCATGTTTCCAACTAGTCTTGAGTTTTCCTTTGCCAATTGGGCCCGCAATACTTGCTGATGTCGTGGATCCACCTTGTTTTAGTTCTCTTTCGTGGACGCTTTTTATCGAGTGGGATCCATTCTATTACTCCCTTGGTCCACCTGCCATCAGTTCTTCTTGCTATGCAATTGGCCCATTTCCATTTCAATTCTTTTATCCTCTTGATGATATCATGTAATTTTGTTTGTTCTCTAATCCATGTGCAGGTCTTTCTATCTTGTCTTATAATGCCGAGCATGTATCTTTCCATGGCCCTTTGTGCCACTCGTAGCTTTTGTATCAATGGCGAGGTTAAATGTGTCTATATATCTACATACATTATATATTAGGGATGAAAGTGGGATGAGAGTGGTATAGCTTTGTCATCCCATCATAGTGGTGTCTGCAGATAAGCAAGATGGTACTTGGAGCATAGGGACAGAAAACCTGTGCCTTTTGTATGTATGTTGATATTACACTCTCTGAAAAACAGGGTTTGCATTGTAATACTTCCTTGTCCCATCTCATCCTGCAGTTGCTGCCACCTCATTGTGCCTCATTAGTTTTTTTTCTCATATTCCCCAAATAATTTGAAAAGGGATTTGATCTACTTGTGTAGATTCTCCATGTTTTTCATCTGCCAAATAGAAATCTTTCATCTCTTGTTTGGACTACTGCAAAGCCTCTACATGGGTCTATCCTTGAAGAGTTTTCAGAAGCTACAGCTGGCACAGAACTCAGCTGCATGACTTCTCAGTCAGACACCCAGCTTCAAGGACAAAATACACAGGGCAAAATACCCATTAAGCCAGGGGAAGAGGAAAGAGAAAGAAGCACCAGAATTAAGCTAACAGTAGTTACAGAAGGGAACAGGTTGACAGACGGCAATTAACTCTTCTGGTGGCTTCTTTCCAACATACAATAAAATTACTTCCCCAGGCTTGCCATATGTCTGACAGCCTTAAGCTGAGTTGGAAACTAGAGCTAAGTCCAGCTATGTCACATCGAGGGTCTTGCAATTTTGACTAAGGTCTTGCCAATGAGCCTGATCCCATCCAAAAGGTAACCAGGGCCAACTACTAAACTTTCCAGATCAGCCAAAGTTGGCTAGTGGTTCCCATCCTGCTGGGATGCTATTCATATCTACAGCAGAGGTGGTATTTAGCAGGTTCTGATCAGTTCTGGAGAACCGGTAGCGGACATTTTGAGTAGTTCAGAGAACCAGCCAATCCCACCTCTGACTGGAGATTTTACAGTATCCTTCCCCTGCCACGCCCACCAAGCCATGCCCACAGAACCGGTAGTAAAAAAAAATTGAATCCCACCATTGATCTACAGGTATGTAAACATACCAGTTCCTTGGACATTTCCTACTTTTTAGCATGAGTGAGAAAGAGAACGACATAAATTGAGGGCTGGGAAAAGTGGTGTTGTGTAAATGTACTGTGGCTTCCCCTTTCAGAGCAATTGTTTTGTCTGGATATTACTAATGTAGATTTATAACTTGAATTTTCTTTCAAAGGGGAAAAAAGATTTGAGGATAATATTATTATACTGTTATCAGGTGTCCAAATGAGGCACAATCAATTCATTGCAAGATGTGTTAAGCTTTAAAGAAAACTGCCCAACATTCAAAGAGGATTGATGTACTTCTACAAATTGCCTATTGCAAAAGTTAGCGTTCTTCATTTGATGCAAATCCATGAGATCAGCCATCAGTCTTGATTCAAAAGAGATTTAAGAGAAAAGTAGGGATCAAAGGAGATAATTGCAAGCTCAGGTATGTCTTTAAACCCAGAGCTATTCTTCCATAGTTATGACCAAACGCTGCACCTGTTTGCATTTTCTTTAAATCGATTTTATTATTCATGATTTGGGATACAGGGGTTGGCAACTCTCCCATCAAGGAGAATCTGTGCTCTCTCAGATTCTTCAGCAGCACTGCTGTTGCTGGCAGCTGTGGCTTCCTCTTCATGGAAGGTAGGCTTTGTAAAAAGCATTTGGTGCATCTTTAGAGCTTCTTCTAAGTCCACATTGATATACTTGAATTTAGAAGAATGCAGGCGGAGACTGAGCCTGAGACCTTTGGAACAGAGGAAAAGAAACACAAAGGGAAAATGCTGAGGGGAAAGGATGCTGTTGTAGCCACTGGATCCTCCTCTAGACTTCTTAGAGAAAAGATCAGATGATGATGATGATGATTGTTATGTATTGAATGTATAGAGTTGTGTTAACTGTGCTAAAGTGAAACTAACCTTTAGATGACCCTAACTGTTAGCTCCAACTATTTTGGAGGGAAATTTAGAACATTTATATTTTGGCAGGCTTTTTCTAGTTCTAATTGGTTAAGGCCCTGTGGGCCTAGAATATAAATCACAGGCATTTGCCTGCAGTTCCTCAGTTCCAGTTTTGAGTCAATAAATGCTTTTCCAGCAATGTAGGTCTGGTTTTTGCCCACTGAAGCCCACTACATGATGATGATGAAGATGATGATGATGATGAAGAGGAGGAGCAGTGCCTCTACCTACAGTTAGATTCACAGTCTAAGGCTGATGGAAACTTAAGAATTCAAATCCTAATCGAGGACCTAAAAATTATTAAGGCAGCATCTAAGAGTGTAGCCAGTTCCAAGTAGGATGGTTTTTGTAAAATTAGTGTGTTCAGGTCCAATAAATTTAATATTTCCAGATATCAAGAGAGTCCTTTAGGTATTGTTCCAGGGCTCCAATCATGATTGGTATAATAAGGAATTTCAAAATTTTTTGCAAGTTCTAGTAGCATGCCCTTTTAGTAACCAGAAAGTGGTGAAGCATCATGAAATCATTTAATGCTGCCAAAGGAGATAGGCATCCATTAGTTGATCTACATTATCCATATTTTAGTCAGCATATGGTAGAAATCCATACTATGCTCATGTGACACATGCCACACAATGCCCATGTAAAGACAATGCTCCATGAGCTGCATTATTTAAAGCTGTAATATGAGGTGCCCCTAGAAAGCTCTTTGTAGTATTGGGCCTGATTGAGGTATGCCCTATCTCCAATTATTTCTGCCTGTCTAGTGAAATTGAGTAGAATGGGTGCCCTTCAGATCCTTTAAATAAAGCACTTCCATTTTGTGGGGGGGGGAGTCCAGGAAGTATGCCCATTGTAGGGGAAAGAATGGCAGAACCTGGCAGCAGAGTTAAAGGAAGGATCAGCCTAGAATCCCTACATAGCCATAGGCAAACTATATCCAACCTCCCTTAAATTCCATTAATAACTTTATCTAACACCCAGCAAGTACTGACTGTTAGTTAAGAAGATTCCTCTGTCCAGGCATGGGTAAACATGTGGACCTGATTCTTCACACCTGACACCTATGCTCTCATATTACGTGTAACAGCATCCCCTGCAGATGTCTGTATAGCTCTCATTCTCTTAACATTCAGGAAGTTTACTGTATACTTAACTTCTCTCACTCCTTGGAGCAAAATAATACTTAAGCTCATATAGGGTTGTTGTTATAGGGAATTTGCCTCCCAGACACTTATAACATGTTTCTCCTAAAAATGTTTTACTTTTGTATTTATTCTTTTATTGATTTTAAGTTATAGGAGAGGAAGACAAAAAGAATCCTCAAAGATAAAAACACATGTATTGTTAAAGAAAAGAAAAAAAATACATTCAAAAGTGATTTTTAAGGAAAAGTAAAAAAAAACAATAAAACAAAAGAGAAAATCTATTTCAGCTATAAAGCAATTCTGTATTTATTTATCTAATGCAATTATTATTCAAGTATGCGTGTGTATGCATGTGTATACCTATACTTGTACATGTACAATACATTAATATAACCAGGTTGTTTAACCTACCGTATAAACAGGGGTGGGATTCAAAATTTTTAACAACCAGTTCCATGGGCGTGGCTTAGGGGTGGGTGTGGCTTGGTGGTCATATGACTGGGTGGACATGGCTTGGTGGTCATGTTATTGGCTGAGTGTGGCCAACTCAATATCACTCACATCGAGGCATGCATCTCCTCTCCTGGCCTCTCATGACTGTGGGGATGCTACAACAGTCGTAAGTGTGAAAAATGGTCATAAGTCACTTTTTTCAGTGCCATTGTAACTTTGAATGGTCACTCCACACAAGCAAAGTACCAGCAAAGGAGGGAAAAATAACTCCAGAGAAGTTCCAGAGACAGGAAGTCTAATCCTGCCAATAATGTAATAAGGATTAACAGAGAGGCGGTTTCTGTAAGCAACACCAGAATGTTTCCTTCCTGCCTTCCTTACAGGATTAGGCCAGTAATTTCTTCTAACAACCGGTTCTCCGAACTGTTTAGAATGTTAACAACTGGTTCTAGCGAATAGGTGCAAACTGGTAGAATCCCACCCCTGCATATAAATGAATTATACTATACAGTGGAACCTCGGGTCATGACCGTAATCCATTCCAGGACTTCGGTCGCAACCCAATTTGGTCGTGACTGGAAACAAGATGGACTGTGCATGCACAGACAAAAAAAATGGTGCAGAAGGGGAAATCGCTGTGGCAGGGAAAATCTCTGCGGCAGTGTTTGGTCACCACCCAAGGATTTGTTTGGATTTTTTGGTAGGGACCTGATATGGTCGTGGACAAAAACGTTCATGACCCAAGGTTCCACTCTATTTGTTCATACAAAGGCTACATCTATAGGCAACCTGCTCATAGGCAGTAAGTGCAATCCATTGAGT
Source organism: Naja naja (assembly GCA_009733165.1). Taxonomy (NCBI): domain Eukaryota; kingdom Metazoa; phylum Chordata; class Lepidosauria; order Squamata; family Elapidae; genus Naja; species Naja naja. The sequence continues at coordinate 144,056,768 of CM019148.1, forward strand.
GAACATGGTTATACATTTATCTTTCCAATGCTGCACTATCAGTCTTTGGGCCATAATAAGAGCATGGATTGGAGAATCCATTTACATTGTTCAGTTGTCATATTCCAAGTGTTAGGTTCAAACTAATATTATCACCTGAAAATGTTAGCTTTTTTTGCACAATTATACTTACATGAACCAATACTTTCTCCCAAATATTGATAAAGGACACTGTAAAATATGTATTTTAGAGAAGCATTATCCTTATTACATCTCCAGCAAAATGAAGCTTTTGACAGTCGTTTTCTATATTATCTGTTACTATTTAAGAACTTCTAAATACTATTTTTGTTGTATAAGTTGCAATTTGAAGTCCAGTGACATTCTTGCTATAGAAAGTTAAAACACTCCCATTAACTAGGCATTCATTTCTTAACATTTCCATATCAAATTGAGTTATTGATAACAAGTATCTATAGAAATTGATATAAGCTTTTTTTTTAGTTTTACAGGATTTAATTTAAATTTTTCTAGTATCTCAGGGGTCTCAAAAGCTGAAAATGCTGCTGGTCCAAACAGTGTTGTTAACAGAGGTTGTCACTGAAAACATTGCCATTGGGTTACACCTGGTAGAAGATAATTTTTTGTTAAAAATTCATCTTCACATTGATCAATTGGTCCAAAGTCAATATTGCCTCTTCCATCCAATTTTTCCATATCATCAATTTTTAAAGTTGGGTTTCCCATAAACTCAATTTAACATCAGAAAAGGGGTTGTAATTGTTTCCAAAGATACTAAAATTTTAGTATATTTAGATCCTAATACTCTCCATCCAATCAAAGATGTTATGTACATATGCATATTGCAAACTTGCTCAAATCAAAGGTGCTTTTTCAAAAGGCAACTGAACTATTTTTCCTTGAGGAGAAAGAAAAAGAAAGAAAGAAAGAAAGAAAGAAAGAAAGAAAGAAAGAAAGAAAAAGATGACAGTTGTGTCAAGCTTCACAACTGATGAAACTTCTTGGATGAGAAGTGAAATATCTTCATCTTCTTCCTCCTCCTCAAGGAAAAACAGTCCAGTTGCCTTTTGAAAAAGCACCTTTGATCTGGAGAACCTGCATAGACATTTTGTTCAAATCAGAAATTTAACATTGATCACTGGCTTCCAGTATTTAATACCTAACAATATGTAAGGATCATGATATAGCTTCCTCATTAATTGGTAATTGCATTTTCTGCACAAATAATCTTGGAATTGAAGAATCCCATATAAATTTTCTAAGCAAAGAATTTATTCTTTAAAAAGAACTCCAGATACATGAACTGGAATTCCTCTCAGAATATGAGTTAATCTGGAAATAATATTCTTTTTGACAGCATTTGCCTTCCCCAAAACATTAAATTTAATGAATCCCATTGATAGATATCTGAAGAAATATCTATATTTTATTTATATTACATGTTGCTAAATTGTGTTTTTTTTAATGTAAGCTACTCTGTGATCAGGTGACCTCTCAATTGCATTAAATAAAACAAACAAATAAACCTAGCCTGGCTGGTACTTTGTACTGGCCGTGCAAAGTCAGAAAATTTGACTAATACAATAAGCTTTGATGACACTAGTCATAGGTAAGTTTGTTAAATAAGCAACATTCTATTGGAACACCAGCTATAAAATGGAAAATAAGATTTGAACATTATTTTGTTCTAAACATAGTAGCTAATCATTACATTTAATGCAGTAAACAAGCATTCGATTCTAACCCTCAATGTTTGTAGTAATTAAGTGCAGGCAATCTAATTAAATGTAAGACATCCACATTCTTTTCATAAGAATCGCTTCCTGAGAAAAAAATTAAGATGGCAAGAGTGCTTCATTATAATTACATATTGTGTTGTATATGTTAGGAGTATGAATTTCTGATACATTTCTTATCAAAGGCTTCTGAATAAATTTAGTAACAATGGGTTAAAGGACATCCATCTATGGGTTGTTGATGAGTTAAAGAATAAGAAATAGAGTATAAATAAATATGCAAATGTTGCATAGAAGGGTAGAAGGAGTGGGGTGTCTTAAGAATCTGCAGTAGAGAAAAATTATTTTTAATTCATTCGTAGATGATCTGGAATTAATGTGAAAACCAAGCAGATTAAATTTGCTTAGCAACAACCAATTATTCAGAGAGAGGAAAATAAAAAGACATTTTAAAGATTTTCAAAAGTTATCTCTCTAAATTAGTTGCATACACAACAAAATGGTTCATAAGAATTAGTGTTGGTATATAGCAAATGCAACTCGTGAACCCTTGCCAACTAACCAGGAAAAAAGTTCTTGAACTTGGTATGACAAGTTCAACAGAATATCTCATCTGAAACAAGGAATTAGAGCCTGATTTCTGGAAAAAATATCATATTCCCGAAGCTTTTATATAAGCATGGGGCACTGCCACATGTGGGGTTTAGCTGTGGTGGAATCTGGTGCTAAGTTTCAGGGGGAGACATGAAGAAAGAATCAGTATTCAGTCATTGGTATGAAAGAAGAGACTCAAAAAAGATCCTCCCTAAATCTACATGGCATTTATTGGATAGGTATGCAAAGAGTACTTTAGTCTGGCAAAATCCCTGTCTATAGACAATCTTACATGCTGCTAAATTGTGTTTTTTTAATGTAAGCAACTCTGTGATCAGGTGACCTCTCAATTCCATTAAATAAAACAAACAAATAAACCTAGCCTGGCTGGTACTTTGTACTGGCCGTGCAAAGTCAGAAAATTTGACTAATACAATAAGCTTTGATGACACTAGTCATAGGTAAGTTTGTTAAATAAACAACATTCTATTGGAACACCAGCTATAAAATGGAAAATAAGATTTGAACATTATTTTGTTCTAAACAAAATAATCATTACATTTAATGCAGTAAACAAGCATTCGATTCTAACCCTCAATGTTTGTCGTCATTAAGTGCAGGCAATCTAATTAAATGTAAGACATCCACATTCTTTTCATAAGAATCGCTTCCTGAGAAAAAAATTAAGATGGCAAGAGTGCTTCATTATAATTACATATTGTGTTGTATATGTTAGGAATATGAATTTCTGATACATTTCTTATCAAAGGCTTCTGAACATATTTGATAATTTTACCTATCCTAATTGCAATGACATACTCATAATGAATATGGAGTCCTTTTGTCCATAATGAATATGGAGTCCTTCAGAAATGCTGAAGAGAGACCATCACAGTGGGCTAAAGTGTGAAGGCCCTTCTTTGATTTGGGATGTTAAGCTGTATGAGATACATAGTTGGGTGCCAGAGTATATCTCTGGCCATCTGAATGTTATTACCAGCATCCATTTGATGGTCTATGCCAAACAACATTGCTTTTGGTTGCTCATAGTACAGAGATAGAAAGTGGGAAAAATTCCTAGGAGCATGAGCTTGTTGTAAATTGCTCATTTTCACCCATTTTGAAATCTGCCTTCTAATGTCAGTGGAGCTAAGCCTATAGGGGAAACTGAAGTTTCAATCAGTAATGTAACACAGCTTGCCATATTCAAGTCTTCATTTCCATCAATCCAGCCTTCAAACATAGTGAAGCATTGGGGATACAGCAAGGACCTTGGAAAGTTGCTCTTTTTTGTGGGTGGAATGTAGTTCAGATTTCTAGGAGGGAGGAGCAAAGGCAATGAGATTTAGGTAGTTTGAGTGGAAGGAAGAGAATCAGAACATCTCCTTCCTAAGAGTTCTCAAAGCACTTTTAATGGTACAAGAAGTCTGCTTTAGGTACAAGAATTCTGTCTTTGAGTGAGGAATAATAAAGGAAACTGCTTAGAAGAACATCAACATGTGTTTCTTGATTTTCAGAGTCTGACATCTTAAAATTTTAGATTGAACAAATTCCAGTGGTACAAGGTTGGGGGAAATCATCCAAGTTGTGTAACATATGGTGTATGTATAGTGTAGTGTATAGTGTATAGTGCGTAACATATAGTAATTGATCTAAGGGTTTGGCCTTAGATGGCTGCAGATATCTACTGACTTCCTCTGGAATGAAGAAATCTTCATATAGCTGTATGCATTTTGTAAAGCATAGTTAGCATGGGCCCTTTTACTTCCATCAGCCTGGAAATTTACCCCCAAGTACTGAAAACATTGCACTTATTCAGCAACATGGTTGTTAATAGATCAGGAATTCTTTTTGGGCTGATTTGCAAATGCCATTATTTTAGTTTTAGAATGCTTGATTTCCAGCTGGTTCTTTGCACAATGAGAACTGAGTTTGAGTCAAAAGCATGTTTACTTTTCAGGTGAGGGGGAAAAATCAATTAAGAAGAAAAACATGAAAGGTCTATAAATATTCTAAGACTTTAAATGAGAGAACATTGGGAAATGATGGCTGGTTTTTAGCCTGTGCAACATTTATGGCTATGCAGGCAGAGCTTGATGGAAGCAAATGGAGAAGCACACAATGCTGCTTCCTAAGTTTAGTAAATTGTGAATTAAAACTTTCTCAACAATGTTTTATAAATACCAGAATAACAGCATTGGAAGGTACATTTGAGGTCTTCTAGCCCAACCCCCTGCTCAAGCAGGTGATCCTATACTATTCCAGACAAGTGGCTGTCCAGTCGCTTCTTAAAAACCTCCAGTGATGGAGCACTCACAACTTCTGGTGGAAAGCTGTTCCACTGGTTAGTTGTCCTCACTGTTAGGAAGTTTCTCCTTAATTCCAGGTTGCTTCTCTCCTTGAATAGTTTCCATCCATTGTGTTATGTATGTAGGTTTGAATGTTATTGGTTTCGTTTGAATTGTTCTTGTAAAATGTCAAATAGGATTGGTTTAAATAGTGTGGGAAAACCCTGCACTCTGATTGGCTGGCAACTACGGCTGCTGGCTATAAGAAGCAGCCGTAGCCCAGCCAAGTCGGGTCCATTCAAGCTGTAGTCACTTAATAAACTCTTCACTGAAGCTCTTCGCGTCCGACTCTTCATGCAAACTTAACACTGGCGACGAAGGTGGGATTCCCCTGAAGAAGAGACGACGCGGAAGACAAGCAGAAGAGCAAGATGGCTGCCCTGAAGACCCCCCCAGCCCCGTTCGATCCAGTGGCAGAAGACTGGGAATTGTATGTGGATCGCTTCCAAATGTATTTGGAAGGAAATGACCTCGCCGATATCCCCGAGAAGCGGAAGAGGGCGGTATTTCTCACGCACTGCGGTCCGGCAGTCTTCAAGATGACGAAGGCATTGGCAGGAGCTGCAGACTTGAAGGTAATGGAATGGCCTGATTTAGAAAAGTTTTTAAGAGCCCATTATGCCCCACAAGTATCGTGCCTCATTAAGAGACACGAGTTTTACTGTCGGGATCAAGGGGAAAGCGAAAATGTTAGCGACTAAGTTAAGGGACATTGGGGTGCTTGTGAGTTTACCAACTTAGAAGAGAATCGGTTTGTTTTAGGCCTTAAAGATAAGGTTGGAGCAAGTTTACTAACCAACTTAGAAGAGGCCATATCGGTTTGTTTTAGGCCTTAAAGATAAGGTCTTACAGAGCAAATTACTAATGAAACCTAAGATCACGTTTAAGGAGGCCATAGAGGAAGCTGTTTCAGCGGAAGCAACCAAGTCCTCAGCAGCAGCCATGAAGAAAATTAACAAGGCCTCAAGCCATTCTGATGTGGAAAAGTCCACAACAACCCTTTGCGAGCAAATAGACTCTGATTCAGATTGTAGTGAGGTGGAGGAAGGAATTTATAGACTCAGAATGGAGAAGAAAAGGAAAGACCTTGGAAAAAAGAGGCAAGAATTTTATTGCAGCGGCTGTGGGGGGGGCACCTCCGCACTGAATGCAAGTTTTTAGACACCATCTGCCTACGTTGTGAGAAAAGAGGTCACCTAGCAAGAGTCTGCAAATCATCCAGAACTCCACCTAGTAGGAAGAAATTTCCTGAGAAAGAATTCAAGCCCAACAACTTCAGGGAGAAAATGGGGCGCAACTCAGAAGCAAATGAAAAGAATGAAACTCATCAAACAATCACCATTGGTCATTCTTCACCCTTGAGAAGCAGAAAAGTACATGTGAAGGTATTCATTGAAGGAAGGCCTTGCCAAATGGAAGTGGACTCAGGCTCCTATTTATCTATGGTGTCATGGGACACTATTCACAGGCTACTTCCCAACATTCAGAAGAAACATTTCCAGAAGCAAGCACTGACTCTTAAAGACTACCAAGGGAACAAGATTCCAGTAGTTGGAACAAGAGAATTCATCGTGAAGTTCAAAGGCCACACCAAACGTTTGCCCCTGACCATCATGGACAAGGACTGCCCAAGCTTGCTGGGACTTGAGTGGTTCAATCCACTAGGCATCGAGGTGACTGGCATCAATCACATGAGCAACTCTGAATGGGAGGAGGCCTTGAAGTCTGAGTTTCCAGAGGTCTTCAGCGAAGGATTGGGCAAGTATATGGGGACCCCTATCACTTTCAACCTAGATCCAAAGGTGCCCCCAATTCGTTTAAAGCCCAGAAGGGTTCCATTTGCTTTAAAGGAAAAAATTGATGCACAATTAGACAAATTAATAGCTCAAGGGGTTTTAGAGCCCACTGATCACTCCAGATGGGAGACACCCATAGTCACACCAGTCAAGACTGATGGGTCAGTAAGAATCTGTGGGGACTATAAGGGGACACTGAACCATGAGCTGCAGCAGAGCGCATATCCAGTTCCAGTGGTGCATCATCTGTTACATTCACCTGGCAGGGGTACAGTCTTTGCCAAATTGGATTTGGCCCAGGCATATCAACAACTCACAGTTGATGATGCCACTGCAGAGGCCCAAACCATTGTGACTCATAGAGGTGCTTTCAAATGTAAAAGGTTACAATTTGGATGATGATCTAAGCCTTAATGCTCTGCTGAAAATGAACTCAGTTACAAGGAAGACTCAGAGAAGTCCTTACCAGATTCAAGAAAGCGGGGTTAAAAGTCAAGGAAGAAAAATGCACTCTTAAAACTGACAGGGTTGAGTTCCTGGGCTACATGATTGACAAGCATGGCATCTACCCTACAGATGCCAAGGTTAAAGCAATCAAAGAAGCCCCTAGACCTAAATGCAAAACAGATTTGCAAGCTTTCCTTGGACTTATTAACTTTTATCACATGTTCCTACCTCAAAAGGCAACCATTGCTGGACCATTGCACAGATTACTTGATAAGAAGTCTGTTTGGGTCTGGGGCAGGAAGGAACAAGCAGCATTTAACAGTATTAAAAGACTAATCACGTCTGATGCTGTACTCATACAGTTCTCTGAGAATTTGCCTGTTGTACTGACTTGTGATGCATCCCCTTTTAGAGTGGGGGGGTTTAAGCCACAGGCTTCCCAGTGGGAGAGAAGCCCCTATTGCATTTTACTCACACTTTGACCAAAGCAGAGAGGAATTACAGCCAATTGGACAAGGAGGCATTGGCAGTTGTTGCAGCTGTTAAGAAATTTCATGAATATCTGTATGGGAGAACATTTACCATTGTTACAGATCACAAACCTTTGTTAGGCATTGTGGCAGGAGACAAGCCTACACCTATTATCCTGTCACCAAGAATGCTGAGGTGGACTGAATTTCTTGCTGCTTATTCCACAAGCCTGGCAAGAACATTGGACATGCTGATGCACTGAGTCGTTGCCCACGTCCTTACCACAAGGAGGACTTTGAACCTGACACACACACCCTTTTCCTAGAAACTGTTGCCAAGCTTCCAGTTCATGCTGCTGAAATTGCCAGAGAGACTGCCAAAGACACTGTGTTGGCGTCTGTTATAGGCTGGATTAAGAAAGGTTGGTCTCTTCAAGATCTGCCTCACCTTGCCCAACCTTTTAAGTCCAGGCAAACTGAATTATCTGTATTAAGAGGATGTATTTTGTGGGGTAACAGGGTGGTTATTCCTGCAAAACTGCAAAGAGAGGTTTTGGAAATGTTACATGAGGGTCATCCTGGTATTGTAAGGATGAAGGGGTTGGCCAGGAGTTATGTATGGTGGCCAGGTATTGACAAAATGGTTGAAAACTGGGTTGCATCTTGCCCCAACTGTCAGGTAGTCAGGCCTGCCCCACCTCTTGCCCCCACACAAGAATGGGAATGTCCTAGGGGCCCATGGTCCAGGATTCACATTGATTTTGCTGGCCCTACTAGAGGGCACACCTTTCTTATTATAGTAGATGCATATTCCAAATGGCTAGAGGTAATTCCCATGGCATCCACCACAACTGATGCTGTCATCAAGCAGCTCAGAAAACTTTTTGTAACCTACGGGTTACCTGATGTTCTTGTCTCTGACAATGGCCCTCAATTTACATCCAACCTCTTTGAATCCTATTTAGCACAACAGGGTATCAGACATGCCCTTACTGCCCCTGGGCACCCTTCGGCTAGCGGCCGGGCTGAACGCATGGTACATTTTACCAAGGAGAAGCTTCAGCAACTGGGTCCTGGGATCATCACTGAGGAAGTTGAAAAACTTCTTAGTGTTCAGCACATCACTCCTAACCCATCTAATAACTTATCCCCAGCAGAGTTGTTGATGGGTAGGAAACTTAGGTCTTCCCTTGACTGCCTTCATCCCACTTATGCACCCAACGCACCACTAGATTCCACTTCCAAAGTTCGCACATTCAGTGTGGGTGATTCTGTTTATGCTAAGAAACTTATGGGTGAACCTTTGTGGATTCCTGCTGAGATAACTCAGATCACAGGCCCTCGTTCTTACAGGGTGCAAACAGAGGATGGACTCCTCTGGAGCAGGCACATTGATCAAGTTAGATCCAGGTTCTCTCAGGAACATCGCACTTGTTCCTCTCTAGTTCCCCCACCTGATGTCAATTCTAGGGGGGAAGGGGAGGAACAGGAGGAAAATCAGCTAGCAAGAATCAACCCCATGTGTAACGAGCCATTACGACAGGAACCATTCCAAAACCTGTCACAATGCCAAAATCCATCCTTAGAAGTGGAAGATTGTACATCACTACCTGACTTGGGTGCTGACATTGGGCTGGAGGTGGGTTGGGAGGAGAGACCAGATTCTAACAATTAAACAGGGTCTTCTTTCACAGGAATTCCCAGTGGGGAAATGTCAGCAGACACATTTCCTCTCTCACTGGGTGAGAATGTTAAAACTTCTGAACCACAAAGGTCTCAACATGCAGAGCCCCACCTATTTAAAAGAATACATTAGATAGGTTGGGGTTTGGTATGGCCTGAACCTAGTGGGGAGGGGTGTTATGTATGTAGGTTTGAATGTTATTGGTTTAGTTTGAATTGTTCTTGTAAAATGTCAAATAGGATTGGTTTAAATAGTGTGGGAAAACCCTGCACTCTGATTGGCTGGCAACTACGGCTGCTGGCTATAAGAAGCAGCCGTAGCCCAGCCAAGTCGGGTCCATTCGAGCTGTAGTCACTTAATAAACTCTTCACTGAAGCTCTTCGCGTCTGACTCTTCATGCAAACTTAACACATTGTTTCTTGTCCTGCCCTCTGGTGCTTTGGAAAATAGGTTGACCACTTCTTTGTGGCAGCCCCTCAAATATTGGAACACTGCTATCCTGAAATTTTAATAGCAAGTTTGTTTCTATCTCGCTTTGTGATCCTCTTTCAAAGTGTAAAGCAGGGGTCTCCAAACTTGTCAACTTTAAGATTTGTGTACTTTAACTCTCATGCTGGGAATTCTGGGAGTTGAAGTCTACAAATCTTAAAGTTGACAAGTTTGGAGATTCTTAGTGTAAAACATTGATGTGGGTGTGGCTAAAGCCATTAAAATCTACTGCAGACTTTGTAATTCTCTGATAACCTACAGCAGGGCTGTCAAACACACATCCCACAGGCCGGATGCATCACACGCAAGCCACACCCACGCCTGGTTTAGCAAAGAGGGAAAAAGTCATAATATGTCATGTGACGTCGTGACAATGTGAGTTTGACACCGCTGACCTACAACAACCATAACTGAAAGGAAAGATCCTGTTCTCACCAAGGCTTCCTGAGACACCAACAAACATACGTTAAATCCAAAACCCTTTTATTTTAGTTCAATGGCTGTGAATTGTCATCATTCACAGCCCGTAATGAGTCTCAACCAGTTACAAATAGTCCCATGGAAGTCTGCCAAAGTTCTTCAGGAGAAGTCTGACAAGAACACATCTTTATCTTACTTGAAGTGCTGCCAATGACTAAAGTACCAATTAGTCTTTCAAAACCAAACAAAGAACAAATTCACGATAGAGCTTTCAGGTTCCAAACCAACCAGAGCAAACAACGTTGCTTCCTGCAAAGGTTCCTGTCCCTTTGCACTTCCTTTATATCTTATGGGAGGGGCAATCACCTCCAAGCCTTACATCTGAGTCACCCCTTTTGTCTTAACCACTCTTGCCTTCTGGCAGCTCTGCGTACATGCACACTGGGAACAGGCTCCCCTTGTTCCTCTGCCTTGCTACTGTCAGATTCTGGAGGCTCTGGAGTCAGCACATAACTCCCAGATGGCCCTGGCTCCATCTCTGTATCGGACGCAGGACCATTGTCCGAGTCCTCCCCAGACTCCTGGACTTGCCCATGTTCTTCCGCACTGTCTGATTCTGCTGCCATCTCTGCAGGCTGCCAGTGGACCACAACAGATCCAGTCATAGGAAAAGAAACAGATTTGTAGAAGCCTTGGATCAGACCTCAGTCCATTGTGGAATAACCCACCTTAAATTTCAGTGGGCTCCAATATACACGGAGCAATGACAATTATAACAAAAATACACAGTAATTCTGCACATTTTGCTCTGAAATGTAATCCAGGTTCTGAGCTACAAAAACAGATGTCCTTTATATTGCAATGTGTTTCATGAATTCTACTAAAGAGACTGCAAGTAGCCTCAAGATTGTCTCAATATTCTTTGCACATTCCTGTATCTAAGTCTCCCCACAGATAAAGCATTGGTCCAGGTTAGAAGAGGTAGTGTGGGGAAGCAAACAAACCAACTTTTGGTGCAACAAGGAAAGTAATCCATAAAATGTAAAGGTTGTATTCACAGTATGCTGTAAATCAGGCATGTGTATTTCTATATTTTTATATTGCTACCTCCTGAGCCACAAAGAAAGATCCTAAAACCAGATCCTTAGCCATATATCATACCAATCTTGGCTCACCTGCCTTTAGTGTTTTTTATTTTTTATTTTACTTTATTTTATTTTAGTGATGAGTCGTAAAGTCAGTACAAACATTGCAAATAAGGGACTATCACATAATAACTTCAAAAGCCCTACCTCCTGCAAATAGTAAAAGTTTGTTTTCAAGAAATCACTTCTTACTTTATGGGAGAGGGAATCCAATTACCTGTAATTAGAACTGAGACCTTGTTCGGATATAGTAATAACTTAGATAAACAATAGACCTGCTCCAGAACATTGGGTCATTATATTTCTTTTCCTTATCTTACCAGCTCTTTCCTCTTCCTTCTTTTTTTATTTTCTGTATGAATAACTTGTCTCCATCTTCCTGGCTTGTCTTTTCAAAAGGTTTTTTTCCATTTGCCATTAGGGAGAAGGTTTTTTTTTCCCCCTCATCCACTACATGTGTTGTGTAAAATAAAGGGGACAGTCACTGTCTTAGCAGATAAATAAGACTTTGAGGCAGGGCATCTGCTAAACCGGTCTTGAAGCAAGACAAAAATGAATACCTACTTTGATGCACTACATGGGGAAATCCTTCCAAAAATGAGATAACTTTCAAAAATAGTTTGTAATATGAGCAGAGAGGCAAGGGTGAAAGGCATTTGAAATGGATGGAGTCATGAAATATCTAAGGAATTCTTGGAAAAGAACACTTGTTCCTTGAGTTGCTCAGATCACAAATGGTTAAAAAGATGAGACCAAACTTTTGAATCACCACACACACAAAAAATCCCCTTCCTTTCTTCTTTCTTTCTCTCTCTCTCTCTTTTCTTTTTGTGGTTCTCATTTGCTTTTTCCCTGTTGCTAGTTCAGAAAAACAGCTCGAGGAGAGGCACAATGCTCTCAATCTACATAGCATGTGATCTCAGAAGGGATTCCTTTTGTTTATGTTTTTCAAAGTTTATTATGAGATAGAATATAAATAGAAATGCAAGACAACAAAGGTTGAAGAAAAAATAAGGGTGCAAAGATAAGGAAGGAGAAAATAAAGGTTGTAACTTTTTCAGTGCAACAGAGTACAAGAAAAGTTACAACTTCAACCTTTTGCTTTAGATTTCTCATTATTTCAGACCATTTCTAACAACAGCTTCAGAGGTCATTCCTATGGATCACTGTGTGCAAGTGAACCCATCAAAAAAGTTGTAGATATGTAGCCAATAGAATTTCCCAACATAACATAACCATATGCATTGAAACCACTAAACCAAATTATAGCTTGAAAAACAATATAATTCATATCTATGAAGATTCTCAGTCATTCAGGTCACAGTTGTCCCAAAGATGTTTTTTCAAGAGGCCACTGGACTTCCTTGTTTTTCTTTGAAGATGTTTCGCTTCTCATCCAGCATCTCAGAGCTGAAGAAGCGAAATGAGAAGCGAAACATTTTCAAGGAAAAACAAGGAAGTCCAATGGCCTCTTGAAAAAGCACCTTTGGAATATAATTCATAAGATGAATTGGAAGGTTTTCCAGGAGAGGAAAAAAGGATGAAAACAAGTCCATTGATTAAGTAAACGTTTCCTCACATATCAGGATTCAACATTTCATGAAGACCTGCCCTGGGACATAGTCATGATTTCCTGTAACCAAAACTGAGTTTGGTTTTATTTTAAAAAATTCTTTTATAAACTAAACACAAAGCATCCCATCACATGTTAGCAAAATAGTGCTTAGGGTCATCCAATGCATATTATTATTACCTTTATTGTCAGAGTACAACATGTATACAATGAGATTGGCTGAGCCTCCCTTCGTGCAGATTAGAACTCTGCATGGAAAAGGAGATGCCAGATGTTCAGGATGGCTTTAGAAAAGGCTGAGGAACAACAAATGACCAGGCTCAAATTACGCTATTTAGGAGTTATGATGTGAAGACCCAGCTCTCTGGAGAAGGCTCTAATGCTGATAAAGATAGAAGGAAAGAGAAGAGAAGGAAGACGATCCATCCAAGATGGATGCACTCAGTTACAGTTGCAAAGGGTGAACCTTTGGAACACCTGAAGGACCAGGTTATGACAGATCATTATGGACAAAATGTATCTGTATGGTCACTAAGCATAAATACCAACTTGGTGGCACATTGTCAATCAAGGTGTCCCAAGTTAAAGATATCAGGGATATGATGATGGAAACTGTGCATCCATCCTTGAACACTGCCCCCATGCAGGTTTCTCTTTCAACAATATGTTTTTTTTTTAAACAGTTTAAAATTTTGATGCAGGAAGGTTTGTATTTATGTGTGGGTGTAGTATGTGCCTGTGTGTACACACACACACACAGGCACATACTACACACAGAGAGAGAGAGAGAGAGAGAGAGTATACCTGCACAACACACACAAAAAAAACACACATATACAAACACATTTTAAAATGTTGGATAATTAAAATAAAATTATTATGGATAATTAAAGTGTGTTGGCTTATTGAACTCTCAGTCTTTGAAAGCAATAGTTGCCCTGCTTACAGTCTTCTCATGGCAGAAGAGATCCTACAGCCAGAATCAATTATTTATCATGTCAATGGGAACAAAGTAGCCTTATATTTTTTATGAAGCAGCTCTGCAATTCTGTTTTAAGAAAAGGAGCTTGACCTGACACAAAACCAGAGAGCCTTGCTTTAAAGTGATAAGGTAATCTGGGGCCTTTTATTCAAATGAGGCTTCCTGATCTCTCTCTAAGGAGTCAACCATGAGAGTTGGAGAAAAAAAGCTTTAATGTAGAGGAGGAATGTTTCCAACTTCCTTTGGAACTTCTAGGCATTGAACTTGAAATTGCTAAATTACCCTTTGAAACTGGGCAAAGTAGACATTAGTCTGTCATATTCAACATGTCATAATGTGTTTGTGTGTGTGTGTATAGAGGACATCTGTGGCAGGGTCTTTGGTATGTGACATTCCAGTGCTGTTTTTCTTGAATGCATATTTTAATGTAATTGTGCCATTCTGTGAAAGGATGGACAGAAGTACAAAAAGGGAGCTAAGTTGAATCTGGCCTGAATTGACCAACTCAGATTTTCAACTTGACTAAATTCCCAAATATATATTCCAGCGCTCATCTGTTCTCTCCACTTTGAAGACTTACTGGTTCTTCTTGATCTAATGTTTTCTCTGCTTTCTACAGCAGACTTCCCCATCCAGTTATCCACCGAGCGTATGGATTTTAATTGAAGTCCTCACTTTTGGAGGGTGCATAGACTGGGGAAGGCTGATCTAGAAACTGAACACAACATTTTTGTTTTCTTTGCAAATTTATGATTGCATGATAAGAGTCACACCATTGGGGTTTTTTCCAGCTGTTGTCCTTCTGGGCTGACATCTGCCGGATACATCAAATCCCTGTTCTGATAACTAATCTTAAAATCCTGGTGAGTTTATATTGCAAAAGTGCTGGTTATAAAGCTCTTGCAGGAAGAATTAGGCACAGAAATTGGAAAAGCCCACAACACATTCTGGAGAAACAATGAGTGGAACTGTTGGTCTCTCCGTTGGCAGCTTTTATAGCATCTAGAAGTAACTGAAGTGAAAATAAGGCTTCCCTTGCAAAGATAAAAATGCAAAGAATAATGAATCAGATATAACAGGGATTAAAATAATCTAAGGGTTGAGAAAACCAATGAAGCATAAACTAAACATTTTCCTTTTTTCTCTTTAATCAGAATCTCTTTCAGGTTCATAGGGTAAATTGAACAAATTCCCAGTGAACCTTGTTTATCTATTGAATTAAACGCTAAAAGGTGACCAAAGAACTTTTCATACCAAAGTTCTCAAGATGTTTCATGAATTCAGCTTCACACATTTTTCTGAACAATGTTCTAGTTAAAAGTATTCAAGAGAAAAGAGTTCTTAGAAAATAACTTTTCTGGCATCTGGGATGGCATTTCCAGAAGTCGTATGATTGTCCAGATTTCTCCTTTGGGATTAGAGTAGGAAATTGGCCTTGGAAAGAAAATCCTGTGTTGAAAATCCTCCTTCTTTATCCTGCCAGCCGCAGCCACTGGCTTTTCCTGAATTTTGTAAGTTCCAGTATAGAGACAAAGTGGGGGTGTGTGTGTGTGAAATCTCAGAAAGTTCTGACAAAGAATTTCCAAGAATGAGAAATGGATTCAGAGCTCTCTCATACTTCCTATCTAGACATAACTTTAGAGCTTCCTGGTGATTCTCAATTAATTGTAGGTGATGGGAAGGGTAAAATAAAAAACAGAGGAAAGGGGAATCTTAGCATATAATCTATGCCAGGTTTAGAGGCAGCTTTCATGAATGTGTCATATTAGCATATACTTTGTTGCTCCCGGTGCTTTTATTTATTGAAGGTCAGTGAAATGGTCACATAGGAATATAACTAGCTAAGGCATTTATTCTATCCAGTAGATGATAAAAGAGATGATGCTGTTTATACAAAACATGTATTAAATTGATTAACCACATGTTATAGCTATATACACAAGGAAGGGAGGGAGGGAGGGAGGGAGGGAGGGAGGGAGGGTGGATGGAAGGAAGGAAGGAAGGAAGGAAGGAAGGAAGGAAGGAAGGAAGGAAGGAAGGAAGGAAGGGAATCTTTCTGAACCTAGATGGCATGTTGATTATAGTCAAATGGAGGATTTGTTGCTTTGGAAAAAAACTCAAGGGGAAAGGAAATATTCAGTGTAAAAATATAACCCATTGCTTGTCAACATAGCTCACATCTAAAGAAACTTGCAATTTAGGAATTATGTGATTTGGCTGCATAACCTACTGTACTTACTTAGTATGCCCAACTAATCCATAACATTTAAAAATATTTAAAATCATATTTAAAAATATGATTTGCCACAGAGGTTAGCTAGCAGTATTCGAGGCACCACAATTTATTTCTCTTTCAATGAAACAATAAAACGAGATGCCTTCATTTTAATGTTATGATACAATTGCAAGTTTGTAGTTTTTGTTTTATTCTTAGTTATTCTGGCCACAGTTCCTAACACATTTGCCAGGGATGTTTAAATGCGTTTTTCTTCTTTCTAATCCCCATTAAAAGAGGATGAGTTTTAGAAAGCAGATGATTGAGGAAGGTTTAAACTTTCCCTGGAGCTTTGCATATATCTTGTCTATTTTCAAAGTTTGCAATTTGCTCTTTTGATATGCATTGTGTAGAATTCTGCATACCTTTGAAGTGCCTGAAAGATGGAATTTTTGTTGGTGTTATGGCTGTGGATGGTCTTCTTCATGGATCTATGTCAAGGGGACTTGTCTGCATTCCCCTTCATAGTATTCTCAAAATTCTCATACCTGATATTTTCAGTAGAAAGCTAAGTAAAAAAAAGACCATCATTTTTTCAATCTTAACTGTGGTACATCTTAAGAATTTCTTGCCATGCCAAGTTTGATCATGGTCTTATGGAACACTTGTATTGAGTAGTTGTCATTTCTGTTTAGCAGCATTTTTTTCAAAAAAAAAAGCTGGGCATCATAAAAAGAGAACATCCAAGCTATTAACAAACTAGTAGGACCATTACTCAAACAAGTGCATCTACCTATTGTGCCAGATTACTTCAGAGGCATTAAACTATTCAACCTTCATTTAGCCCAAAGGCCATAAATGCAATAACGTTTGAAATTACCTTATGTAAAAGCTGTCAAGCAATATAGATATAGAAGACATGCATTTGCACATCCCAATAAGTCAAATATTTCCCTTCTGGAACTTTTCAGACTTGAGATGGCTATCTCGGTGACAGTCAGTAGCTCAGGGAGAATCACTTCTGTAGGAAGTCATTTCTAAATGCTTGGGCTATCAGGAAATCAATGTGGTTTTCCATGGACCATTACGTAGTGTTGTATTTTAAAAACTTCCAGTCTAAAATCTCATTCCTGGAAGGACAGACTTTTGTGATGATCACAGAGCATAGAAAATCCCAGAGGCACTTCGAGAAACATGTTTATGTCTGTTACAACAACTGATTTAATCTCTAGGTGATATGGAGGACAAGCAAGAAGGCTCGTGATGCACTGGAACGGCCCACAGCTCAAATTCCTTGCAATGTGGTTGGACTCCATGATGAGTTCAGATATTTTGCTGTAGACACACCCATTTGTTCTTTTATTTCTGTCCAGATTGTCACAGTTTCTCACTCTTTTTGTGCCTGATTGGCTGGCAAGCTGTAAAATACTTGGATGGTTTGTTTTAACAAATGGTTAGATGATGCATTTGTTAATTTTCTTGACTGTGGCATTTTCAAGAGTTTTCTCCAACATCACATTTCAAATTCCTATCCTGCTTCTTCAAAGCTCAACTTGTAAAAAGTGTCAAAGTTAACTCGATTCTTATCTTTGTAGGAATATACACATCACAGTATGTCAAGTCTTTTCCAAGGCCTTCATGGCTGTTCTATCAAGTATGCAACATTATACTGTTCATTACTTTAGAACTGATAGTTAATCCTAAATCCATCACTTCAGTATCTTACTATCACCTTTATGACTCTATGCTTGTTGTCTTTAGTTTGGTCTTAACATTTTAACTTCAATGCATTTTTCACTGTGCTATGCAAACTGTTGCAGGTGTACTGAATGCCATTTAAAAAAAAGAGTATTCTAAGAGTTTGTTAGGAATCAAAGTTCAGTTACGCAGGACATGCTACAGATTTTCAAAACATTTTCATCTTAATTAAATGCAAATCTCTCTCTTTAATGATAACCAGGTGCTATCATTAAACATATTTCCAGTATGACTTAACTTAAAAACAAGATTGAGCATATATCCTCATCTAGTTTATACAGTACAAGCCAACTAAATATTCAAATTTATTTCCACGGATGTTAAAACCTACTCTCGTTTAGTTTCTTAAATGAAAGCTTTCTTTCTATCCCATTTTAGCCTTGGTTTGAAATTTAGAATTGGGAATTCTCTTTGTTAAGTTCCTTTAGTTATGCTTTTATATATGCTTATGTTTATTTCTATAAATCTGACTATAAAATAAAGTACAAAAAAAATTCAACTGGCTGTACTCCTTAGTCTTGTTGCTAGATGTCAAAGAACAATTCCAAATTTAGGCAGTGAACTCTTGTAAGAGATGGTTGTACATGTGCTTGAATAAGTTGATAGTGAATTTAAAAAACGAAAATGTGTGACTCCAAATGTGCCAGAGAAACAGCAATTACATTTTTAGATAAAAAATACTAACAATATAGGTAGTCCTCAACTTACAAACACAATTGGGACTGAAACTTCCATTGCTAAGTGATGTGATTGTTATGTGCATCACGCCCAATTTAGAACCATTTTTGAAATGGTCATTAAGTGAACCCAGCTTCCCACATTGACTTTCCTAATCAGAAGACCACTGGGAAGCTTTTAAATGGCAGTCATGTGACCCCATGTCACTGCAATTATTGTAAATATATGTTGATCAATAAGCACCCAAACTTTGATCATGAGACCCCGGTTGAGCTGCAATGGTCATAAGAAGGAGGACTGGTCATTACCAGTGATGGTATTCTACTGATTTGGCCTGGTTTGGCCGAACTGGTAGTGCTGACGATCATCTGTGAGCAAACCAGATTGCTCTGATGATCAGCTGTTGGGCCTTCTCACCCGCCCTGGCTCTATACTGACCTTCATTTCCTGCTTTTCAACCTCAGCTGCTTTGCGTGGCACAGCCCGATTGCCATGCATCAGCTGCTTTACACACAGGACTTGCAGCAGAAGGTGAATTGCAAACCGAACCTGTAGGAAAAATTTTTGAAACCCACCACTGGTCATGACTCATTTTTTCAGCACTGTCATAATTTCAAACGAATGCAAACAAAGGAACAGAATTATAGAGCTGCAACATGAACATTATAATAGTGCCTTCTATGTACATGGAGTCCTCAATCTATGACCACAATTGAGCCCAAAATTTATGCTGCTAAGCAAGACATTTGTTAGTCAGTTTTGCCTCATTTTATGACTTTTCCTGCCACGTTTATTAAGTGAATCACTGCAGTTCTCCAATTAGTATTAAATGAATCTGGTTTTCCCCATTGACTTGGCTTGTCAAAAGGTTGACCCTGAGACACTGCAACTGTCATAAATGTGAATCGGTTGTCAGGCATCTGAATGTAAATCATGTGCCCATGGGGATGCTGCAACAGTCATAAGGGTGAAAAGCAGTCATGAATCACTTTTTTTCAGTGCTGTTGTAACCTTGAATGATCACTAAGCAAACAGCTGTACGTCGAGGACTAACATTTGCACCCATTTACATACCGTAAAGAAATATCACCTTTTTAAAAATTTGAAATAATTTCTGTCCAGAAGTGGGCTGCAATGGATACACTAGAACTAGTTGATACAGAGATATAGAAGTTGCTTGAGCACCTGTGACAAACTGCAAGCTTGTTCATTTAGAGAAATGCAGCTCTGTCCAGAGCAAGCAATCCCCCAGTTTCCTGTATCTGAGCAGCATCCTTCCTATCTTCCCATATCTGATCAAGATTTGGTATCAGTTTAGAGGCTCTTGTTAGTGTATATCTCCGTGAGGAGAAACGAGTGCAGCCAGGAAAGCGTGAGTAGAGAGGCAATGAATAAGACACTGGACACGAGGAGTAAAACTGAATACAGAAAACGTTGGTTTTACTATCAGTGAGGATTTAGCAGAGTCCAAAAACAATCCGAGTCATACACGAAACAAGTCAGTCAAATATCAATATGTCCTTGTCCTTACCAATCAACAGGCACAGTTCGTAGTTTGTCAAAACAGTAGTCAAAACACGGAGAACCATAAACAGTAGGTAATCAACACAGTGATAGAGCAGAGAACAGGGGGGAAGAACCAGGTTTCTGGCTCCATCCCTCCCAAACGTTAGCTATACTAACAGCTCTGATTAAGTACATGCCAACACAAGCTTAAATTGTTCACAGCTTCTTCAGAGTCTGATATCACAGAGAAATACAATCGGCTGTTATCAACGTGCCACTCACACCTGATGGCAAATGACCACATTCAGTGGCCTCATATAGACATTATATAGCATGGGAGTTACAATTGTGCCTTAAGGCACCTGTGTAGCAGCAGTAGAGCACCCAACCTCCTATTTCCCATCTGTCTAACTTAGAAACAGAACCCCTGCATGCCATTTCCCTTAAAATTCCAAGCCACCGAGCTATTATTGGAGTATACTCTGGTCTAAAGACACCAAGACATTGAGTAAGAGTTACACAGATGGCCTTCCTCTGTCAGCTTCTTTGTCAAAATCATCCATCACCAAGGCCATTTCCATTCCAAACCCAAACTGGGATAGACCAAGTATCCTCCAAGAACGCATGCAGTGGGGTTGCAGATAGCATCTCGATTACCTCGTCCGAGGAGACAAGAAGATCTTGCCTGTCACCTTCACTATAACTATCATCTGATCTGTTTCCTTGCTCGAAGCAATCTGGGCATTGAGAACCACAAGCTCGGAACAGCACTCAGGAGAAACTGTCTCAACGGTCTATTATTGTGTCTCCCCACTCAAGTGTGGAATCGCAGATTTGAGAAGATCACTTGCTCCAGCCACTGGAAAATCCGCCGCAGCTAATAATACTCATTTGCATTATCTATTCAGCCTTTGGGAGCTTTGGCATAGCCTCAATGATTACCTTTCATTCTACTGTGAATAAAATCAAGTAATGAAAAAGATTGCAATAGGCTTTTATAGATGAAAGAAAAGATCTCAGTGATATTTTAAATTCTTTTCAAACTTCCTAGCATATAACGTAGAATAAAATAAACTTGGACCAGTGGTGGGATTCAAATTTTTTTACTACTGGTTCTGTGGGCATGGCTTGGTGGGTATGGCTTGGCTTGGTGGGCGTGGCTTGGTGGGTGTGGCAGGAGAAGGATTCTGTAAAATCTCCATTCCCCCCTCACTCCTGGAAGGATACTGCAAAATCTCAATTCCCTCCCCACCCCAATAACCTGCTTCCCATCTCCGTTCTCCTGTGCAGGGCAGCAAAAGAAGAGCCAGCCAATCAGCTGGGACTTGGGAGACAGAGAATAAATGGGGGTGGGGCCAGTCAGAGGGGATATTTACCGGTTCTCCGAACTACTCAAAATTTCCCTACTGGTTCTCCAGAACTGGTCAGAACCTGCTGAATGCCACCTCTGGCTGGAAGGCAATAAACATGTACAGTATTCTTCCGAAGGCAACTTTCCTTTTTTTTCTCCCCTTTTTGGTTTTTCCTTTTGACTTACAACAATTGGAAATAATTTGCAGCATACATTCTTCAGTTATTCCTTGTCACTGTCATTCCTATTGGATCATTTACTAATAGGAAATGCTCCGGGACTGAAGAAATTCAGATACCAGAAGCAAGGTCTTCATAACATCTAGGAAAAGAAAGACATCTGTAGGCTTCCTACCACTTTCTTTCCCTGAGATCAGGAGCAGGAAAGTCCTGTAGTTTGGCTACTATTTTATCCTACAAAAATGGCCTTTGGTCAATCACCCATTATGCAAAAATAGAAACAGTGAATTATTATATAGCACATCCAAATAGTGATATGCAATATATTATGGAATCTGCACTCAGAAGTATTATCTCTAGGAATGATAAAAACTGCTTTGGAATTGGCAGGTCTGCTGCAAAACAGGAACCTAGCCTTAGACAACAGGGCCAGTCTAGAAACCAATGCTTGGATAACAACAATTAATTCCTGGTCTAAAAATGACTCCATCTGGGCTGCTTTAAAGTTTTTATTTTTTTCCCCTTCTCTCGTTTTAACTTTAATCTCCAGAAACAATACGAGGAATATTCAGACAAGACATTTATCCAGTCAATTCTGTTTTGGGGCAATGGTATTGATTACATTCCATCAATCTCCTGACGCTATGCATTGAATGGTAATTTCCAATTCAGTGGGAAGAAGACAGTTATCTAGAAAATTACACATGACTGGACCTATTCCCAGTTGATTTATGATCAGGCCAACAATTGGTTGTATGATACCTCCTGAATTTAACACACTTTCTGCTTGGATCATTGCCAATAGGACCACTCAGTACTTCTTGAGAGAAGGATTGGAGGAAGTTGCCCTCCTGCTACTCCTGGACCACTCCCAATGGTCCCTGTGCCCATGTTCTCTGCCCTTGACTCCTAATTATTGTCTGCCAACCTGCTCTGATGTTTTGATGGTGGATGATGTTTTGGTCAGTGAGACTTGTCTTCCTTGCATTGGGAAGCAAGAAGCAAGGGAATTGTACTGGTTCTGGCTCTGACTTAGCCTGCGCCTCATTGCCAACTCAGTTCAGACCAGATTAGAATTTCTGAAAGTGGTTTAAGACAACCAGGTGCAGCACAGAAGACTAGCAGTTTAGACCAGGGGTCTCCAACTTGACAACTTTAAGACTTGTGGACTTCAACTCCCAGAATTCCTCTGGCTGAGGAATTCTGGGAGTTGAAGTTCACAAGTCTTAAAGTTGTCAAGGTTGGAGACCCCTGGCTTAGACGACAGTGAGGAACTGAAGCTGCTGTTCAGTCCACACAGTTGCTTTAGAACCTGACAGCATTTGATGGGAAGGGTGCTTATATTTACACCGTGGCCTCTTCAAAATATGGATAGGGTTTTACACAGACATGCTACAGTAGCCTTCCTTCTGTGCTGGTGCAAAACAAAGATTTTAATGTTCCTCTCATCTGCCCCTTTGTGATTTGGAAGAAATAGGAAAAATTAGGCCTATCATTGGTAATTTAATATATCTGTAGGCAAACTTACACACTTTGCAATGCAAAGAAGACATATCATAGGGAAAGGAAGGGGAAACAGCTTTTAAGAGAGAAGGCAATATTTTAATTCATCATTTAATTCTCTAATCAACCCCCCAAGTTTATGGTTGCTGATGGTGAAAAATTAGATGATAGATGATAGATAGATAGATAGACAGACAGACAGACAGACAGACAGACAGACAGACAGACAGACAGACAGACAGATGATAGATAAAACTTCCTGACTGTGTTTGTAGAAATGGAAGCAATTGGAAATATTACATATTTCTCTTTGATTTTATACCAATCTTTTTTCTTTTTCTTTTTAAAATAATGATGTCAGGTCTGATGACTCTTATACAGTCTTTCCATTAGCTGGGAAGAATTTTCAGGTCTCTTATAACATTGCCAAAGACTATAATTTAGCTTCCAAAATGTATTAAGTAATGCATCTTGTAGACTAAGTTCATTTCTGTTAATTACTTGTCTGCCTGTTTGTATTTGTGGTTTTTTTTCCTGATCTGTGGCTGTAACAAAGTTTGGGTTTGAGTTTCAGAGTTTCTCCAGTTGCTGTCAGATTTATGGTGACAAGAATTGACTTGGTGGGGAGTGGCTGGTTAACTTTCTTTAGCAGAAACAAAAGCAGTCCCAGTTTTAAATGGAATCAAACGTAGCCCAGGTCCCGGGTTACCACTTTCCTTATCCTACCCCCCACTTTCTTGTAAGAATGGGGTTGTGAACACCTGTTACACATGTCCCCAAGTTTGCCTTATGGTCCCTCACTCACACACTCACAATCCTGGAGAATAGCCACATTCAAATCACTTTCAACTGAATACGGAGGCACAACTGGTTCTTTAAAATATGCAGAGACTCAGTAAATTTAAAACAACAGCTAAACTTTACTGGTTACAATATATGTATTTGCTCTTTCTTACACGTATACACCCACACACATACACCCATGTCCTTCTCATCTAGGTTGGCAGGCATTAGTTGAGATGGAGGCTGCCAAGTCTGGATCCAAAGATGAGTCCAAGAGTGGGAGAGCTCCAAGATTTCTTGTATCCCTTCAAGTCCTTGTTTTGTTGATTGAGAAGACCGGCAGCTACTCTTTCCTCCTTGATTTACAATTCTGATAGCTGTTGATAGGATTTGGGGAGGGGTTTCCCATGTGTCAGGCCCAACTTCTTTTTCTTGTTTTTTGTGACATTTGTGATGACCCAGGGTGGGATACAAAACAAATACAGTCACAGAAAACAGGTAAAGCCCCTTTTATTCCTTCACTTTGCTTCCAAGCTCCGAATATCTTTGACAGAAGATAAAAAAACTCCCACAGAAACAGTTACACAAAGAAGGAAAAAAGAAACACAAACCAGGCAAGATAAGGGCTGGAGGATGTCCACAGATAACACACACTGGGAAGGATGCCAAACTCAGAGAGGAACTATAAACTAGAGATATTTACACACTTTGTTTCCAGTGTTTGCCAGTACGCAGGTCCAAACTCTTATTCAGTTGTTACACCTACAGCCCATGAAGAGGATCAAGGCCCTCTCCTCCCAAGGAGACACATCTCTCCCTGATCCTCTCCACCCTGCGTGCCCTAGGATGGATAGGGGATGGGCCTGGGTCCTCCTCTGACTGCTCAGCCGGCCACTGCCCTTCCCCAGCCTCCTCCACAACCTCCAGAGCCACACTTCCACTCCCTGTCGGCTGTTCCTTCTTTCCCTCAGAGTCAGTCTCCATCAGGGGCATGACAACATTTTTCTTTTGTTTCCATAACAACTTCTTATCTATCCTTCTTATCTATCTTCCAAAGGGATCTTTTAGCCAAGATTCCTGGCTTATCCACTCTGCTTATGGGCCTGCTTCATTTTTAGATACGGCAGCTTCAGACTAGTCTCACACACCTACTTGAAGGACAACCGAAGCCCCAGGAAAAAAAAATAAACCTTCATAACTGGGCTCCAAAATATTCACCATCTATTGAGAATAAAGTAGGTCAGTGCAATGGTGCAGAAACGGCATGTTGTTTCAACCGTGTATACAGCACAGTCAGCTTTTCCATTAGAAACAAAATCTTACGACCCTATTGAGACTGTACAGTTTTCACAATACAATCTTTATGGCTCACACTTATCTTTCTCAGGTACAGGAAGCATTATTACCGGGATCCCTGGTGTCAGAATAATAATTTGGGGTACCAGTTCGATCTGGAATTGTGCAAGAACAAATCAGTATGAAATCCAGACATGCTATGAGGAAAGGAGATTTATTTATTTTATTTATTTTCAAAAGCAAAAAGGTTCACTTGTGGGGACAAAGAAAACGAGGTACACACAGGTTGTTTTATAGGGGACAATAGGTCCTTGGTGTGGGCTTGTAAGGTGTGTGTGTGTGTGTGTCTGCTGGTTCTATTGTGTGACTCTATCAAAAGGTCAATCAATTGTCCTTCCTTGTGTCTGTTGACTTGCCTTTGTTGTGTAGACGGTGTGTGGGCAGCTGATTTGTGGTTTTGGGGAAGTGTGAATAAACAGGTTCTTTGTCTGGTTAGTTACTCTTGCCCAAGGTAATTGGTTTTACTATTTATCCATTGATTGAACAATCTTAGCACTGGATCTTTGTTAAAACCTAACTATTTGATTGCAACATATTTTCTAGTCTCGGTCAATTGAGATAGTGGGGAAAATAATCTTCTATGATTATTACTGATTATTAAAATTCTTCCCATGCTGGAATCAGGTAGGAAAAGATCAGTGGTGGGATTAAATTTTTTTTACTACCAGTTCTGTGGGTGTGGCTTGGTGGGCGTGGCATGGCATGGCTTGGTGGGCATGGCAGGGGAAGGATGCTGTAAAATCTCCATTCCCTCCCCACCAACCTGCTTTCCAGCTCCGTTCTCCTGTGCAGGGCAACAACACTTAACAAATGTCTCACTTAACAACAGAAATTTTGGACTCAATTGTGGTCATAAGTTGAGGATTACCTGTACTTTTAGAAATTAATGCTTTGAGTAAAATAATGAAAAACACCTTTATTCCTCCCGGATTTGCTGATAGATGATGAAATTCTTTCCAATATGTTAAATGCATCATTATATTAGTATCCCAGGCTGTGAAGCAGGAGCTTTATAAAAAATAACAGAGCAATGTTATGGTACATCACTATCTTTTTAAAAAAACAGTTCACCCTACTTCCAGCCACTTCTATCTGTCACTCTCTTTTCAAAGACAGGGAAGAAATTACAACTCTCTTGTCAATATAGTGATTTAATTTCTTTTTAATTATTTATTGTATTTGTATGTTTTAACTGTGAGCCGCCCCGAGTCTTTGGAGATAGGGCAGCATATAAGTCCAATAAAATAAATAAATAAATAAATATGAGCAGATGACAGCTGAAAAAACAAATACAGATAACTGATTTATTGCTTTTATTTTAGATCTTCTTTGAAGTAGCTGGTACCAGAGGGTTGTACTGAAGACCTTGCTTGAGGCTCCACTCAAATATTTTTGCTTTTGGCCTCAGAAAGAGAAAACCTCTTTTTTTCCACCTGCCCTTCCTTCCTCTTTAAAGAGGTTCCAGGTTAGGAAACCACAAAAAGGAAACTTTAAAAAAAAATTAAGGAATGTTAAACTATATTAGTTTCCTGATTCATGCAACAATTGAATGTTGATTCTGCGTTTTATGTAAGAGAAGGACATCATGAATTTTATGTTCAAGAAGGATAATGGCGCTATTAACAAGCAATTAGATGCATGTACAGAATAAGGTAGAGGAAGGATATGACACCAAACAAAACCCTCTGGCTGGCATCTTATGAAGAAGCTCTTTTAAAATTTCCTGATACCTGAAGAACCAGGCTGTTTAAAAGCACACAGTATGGAACGTCACATATTTTCTTGAGGGTCCCATTTGTACTTTTGAAATGTAAACACGATAAAGATGTATGCTGCTAGTACAGAAAGATCACAACACACGTATCGATTCTTAGAAGGAAGAGGTTTATTTATTTATTAGATTTATGTCCTGCCTTTTCTCCAGGAACTTAAAACTGCCTATGTAGCTTTCCTTCTACTGATTTTTCCCAACAGAACTATCTCTGAAATAGATCAGGTGGAGAGAGAGAGAGCATAGGCCCCAATCTGAGAACTATCTCAAGAGGTAGTTGGAAGGAAAAATAACTAATAACTGTTTTTTCTATGTGTAAAATAGGTTCTACCGAGGCCCCTTCTTTGACTTTAAAAAACAGAAAGAAAGTCAAGGGAACATTAGGCAGAAGGGAGCCATAGATACCAAAATGGATATCTCTAATGGACATAAATATATGTAAACAAGTATTTTGCTCTTAATGCCTCTGAAAGAAAAGATTGGAAAAGTATGTCTTCCCAGCTGCTGTTTGCCATGCTAATGGTCCACATTTATGTATCCATGCCTAATGGGTTTGCAAAGAAATTGGTTTGTCGGGAACAGTCACGATGACTCAGCTCTTGGTATGAAAAAGGGAATAAAAATACCTATTACCTTTGGCTTTCTTTCTTGGTTTACCAAAATTATCTAAATAATACTAACATGAGGTGAAAAATTGGGTGCTGATCGCCATCGTTAGTGCTGGGAGGTCATTTCTACAAATAGAAGCACATTTTGGAATTTGCAAGCCATAGAATGAGGAACATACCAAAGCAGATTTAAATTTCACCATTAAATTCAATAGTTCAGTTCAAAAGATATCATATAGGCAATAGACTATAACCACATCCTATGCAATCTGCACACTCTTAAAAATAAAATATAGTTTAAGCTGAATATATGGATCTGGCATCAATGCTTTTTCTTCTGTATGAGAGACAAAGGATAAGTATTATGAACTAAAATATGTACTGCCCACAAAATATGTACAACATAAAAAGGCAATGTTTTAATTTATATGTTCAAAAACCAGAATTTCACATCAGCTATTTATTAATCAGCCTCAGAGAGTCCAATGGAATCTGATAGGATTCCAAATGGCTTCAGTGGGAAAGAGGCATCCTACCTTTACTTGGTTTTGCTTATTTTCTTACCTGAAAACTGTATTTATCTAAACTAGTTTTTAAAGAACATCTTTAGTTTGTAAAGTAGTGTCTTTGCTTCTATTGACAATATATTATTATTATTATTATTATTAATAATAATAATAATAATAATAATAATAATATTTCTGAATCACTGAATGATTGAAAGATGCTAGATATATCTATCTATCATCTATCTATATATATCTATCTATCATTTATCTATCATCTATCTATCTATGTATAGAGAAGATAGACAAACAGACAGACAGACAGACAGGCACCCACATACATTATTATTATTATTATTTATTTGACTTGTATGCCGCCCTATTCCCTAAGGACTCAGGGCGGCGAACATTAAAACAGAGAAAAATTTACAATAAAACAGAATTAAACAACTAAACAAGCCAAATAAAGTTAAAATAAAACCCAACCCCGGGTCATTCGAGGCCGGCCCGTTGAAACAACCAAGTCTTCAGGTCCCGGAAGGAGCGGAGGTCAGGGCCAAACGGAGATCCACGGGGAGCTGATTCCAAAGGGCAGGTGCTCCCACAGAGAAGGCCCTAGCCCTGGGGACCGCCAGCCTACAATGTCTGACTGACGGCACCCCAAGGAGGCCCCTCCTATGAGAGCGAACAGGGCGATCGGAGAGTGATGCTGCATGATACGTACATAAGACATGAAGATACTGATAGCTTCTGATGGACTACAAATATGCCCTAAGTGATCTCAAACTCTGGAACCAACTTCCCCTGGGGCTCCGCTTGGCCCCTGACCTCCGCACCTTCCACCATGACCTGAAGACCTGGTTATTTGACCAATCCGGGCTGTGACCTATGGGTGGGGTGTTTTTAGATTTTGGTGGTTTTTTAAGTTTTGTATTAATTGGGACCATTAGTTTAATTCTTTTTTAAATATTTATTGTGTTTGTTTTTATTGTAAGCCACCCCGAGTCTTCGGAGATGGGGCGGCATATAAGTCCCATTAATAAATAAATAAATAAATAAATAAACAATGTCATCAATTCTTCATTGCAATCAGATCTATCAATCCTACCTAGAAACATCTTTTTGAGCCATTCTGCATATTCTTTCCAGCTAGCCACCCAGATACCTAAGGTGCACAACCAGGGGTGGGATTCTACTTGGTCGGACCACTTCTATAGTGTTAAGTTTGCATGAAGAGACAGACGCGGAGTGCTTCAAGCTCTTTGTTTATTAGTGACTACAGCTCAGAACGAACCCACTTTGGCTGGGCTGTGGCTGCTACTTATAGCCAGCAGCCGCAGTTGCCAGCCAATCAGAGTGCAGGGTTTTCCCGCACTTTCTAAACCAATCATTTCTTACATTTTACAAGAACAGTTCAAACTAAACCAATGACTTTAAACCTGCATACATAACATATAGAACCGGTTGTTACAATTCTGCACTGCAAATCATTCTGCAAATCATGCCACTGGCTGGCCCCTTCCCTCCTCACCCACTCACTCCTTACCTGGCATACGCACCATCCAACTTGTCTGCGTTTTGGTAAGTTGCTATTTTTCCTTTTTCCCCGACCATCAGCTGTTCTGACTATCAGCTGTTCCAGGAGATTTAGATTAGCTAGAAAGCAGGAAATTGTTGGATTTCTTGCTTTCTAGCTAATCCAAATGCAGAGCTGAACCTTAGGACTGAAGCTTCTATTTTTCAGTACAGACTCAGGTAGCAGATTGCAGAAAGATAAATCTCTGTGTGAATCTGTGATTCTGCAAGCAACTCAATCTGCCTGACTGCTTTGCCTGATTTTGGGGGAAAAGTTGATCTTTTTTTAAAATAAAAAAATTCAATATTTGCATACATGGTGTGTTATGAGTTAATTTTGTGAGTTTGCTTGCAAGCAAATTTTATGTGACAGACTCAGGCAGCAGATTGCAGAAAGGTAGATCTCTGAGTGAATCTGTGATTCTGTGAGCAACTCAATCTGCCTGCCTGCTTTGCCTGATTTTGGGTAAAAGTTGCTCTTTTTAAATAAAAAATTTGATATTTACATAAATATTTACAATATTTACATACAAGCCACACCAGCCAGTCACATGACTACCAAGCCATGCCCAGTCAGCAAGCCATGCCCACCAAGCCATGCCCACAAATTAGGCCACACCCACAGAACCAGTTGTTAAGAAATTGGACTCCCATCCCTGTGCACAACGATCCTGAAACTTAGAAGGACTTTATCCTCAGCTAGATTTAATGCCCTCCCAAGCAACTGTTACTGAGGGGAGATGCTGAAATATCCCTTCTGAACAGGAATAATTGAAATGGTAGAATATGCTATATTGTTTGGCTTCCTCTATGCAGAAGCTCACCAAAAATTATTCTCTCCATTCTTCTCTAAACATCTTGATCATTCGGATTGGCTCCATCTTAAATTTAAAACAGTTAATCCCTTTTAATAATTTAAACAATACAGTCAAAAGATGAACAGAGGTAGATGTAAGCATTTCATATTGACTCATCAGTACCTACATTACAAGAACATGGTTAGAAATCAGCCTCAAATATAAGATCTAGCAAGAGTATTAATTAAGCCTATAACGTATGCAAAAAAGCAACCAATGACAAGCCTTACGGCCACAGGAGGCACATATTGACATAAAAACAACCAATGACAAGTTGTGTGCCCACAAGAAGCGTAGATTGACATAAAGCTGCTTCTACACACATAAGGGAGGCTTTAAATGGTTAATGGCAACAGCATTATCATCATCATATTCATCATCATCATCATCATCATCATCATCATCATCATCATCTCATTTTATTTCATTGACCTCAGGTTAAATAGCGCTCTATAGCTTTTTAAAAAAATTACATTTATATGCCGCCCTTCTCTGAAGACTCAGGGCGGCTTACAATTTTTGGGATACAACCCAATGCGCTCAGCAATAGCCTTCATTCCATTGTATATGCCTGCTTATTACTAAGCGGCATTTTTACAAAGTCAGCTTATTGCCCCCAACAATCTTGGTTCCTCAATTTACCTACCCCGAGAGGATGGAAGGCTGAGTCAACCTTGAGTCTGGTGGGATTCAAGCCTACACTAATTGCAGGCAGCTGGAACTTAAGTGCTAGGCATTTAACAGCCTGCACCACCAAGGCCCTATAGTTGTACAGTTGTATAGTTGTACAGTGTATAGTTGTGTCCATAGTATCTCCTGTAATTTTCAAGGCAATATTTCAAAAGTTATGCATTTCTCTTTTTTATCTTAATTAATTGTGATTTTTGTTTTATTGGCTGAATAAAGATTGATTGAATGACAGGAAGGATGCAGGACAGGTAGTCCTCGACTTATGACCATAGTGAATCCCAGTATTTCCATCATATGTCATGATGACCATAAGTTGAAGCATCATGTGACTGATCCAATTTTATGACATTTTTCTATACCCATCATTAAGTGAATGTGGCAGTTGTAAAGCAAACAATTAGTCCGGCACAATGGGTGTTTTTTTTTTGTCAGAAAGCAAAACTAAATGCCAGTTTCCAGCAAAAAAGTGCAAATTGCAGTTGTGTGGCTGTGGGATGTTGTGACTGGTTGCCAAGCACCAAAATGTGATCATGTGACTGTGGGGGGTGAGGGTGGCTGTTGGAACAGTGAATTCAGGTCATAAGGACCTTTGGGGGAATTCATTGTAACCAGTAATGGGATCCTACCTTAGTTGCTACAGGTTCAGTGGGTGATCGTGCATGCACGCCTGTAATATGCATGCACCTAACAAGCCAATCAGCTGAGAGGATCAAGAAACAAAAAGCTAGGAGCAACCCTCCCCCCCATGTGCTTTTTATCCTCTCAGCTGATTGTTGGAGGCTTTTTTTCTTCCTCTCAGCTGATTGCAGGCTTTTTTTTTTTACTACCGATTGGGCCGAACTGGTAGTGATTTTTACTACCGGCTCGCCCAAACTGGGCCAAACCGGTAGCATATCACCACTGATTATAGCTTCAAATAGTTGTAAGCGACTATCAGGCCCAAAATCAAGAATGATATGTAGTGATTCTTCCAAACCAATTTTTTTTACCATACCTGCAGACGAAATCTTGCCAGACTGAAGACTACTTTTTGCAACTACATTATATTTAGAGAACTATTAAGGAGAGGCTGTCTTCACTCTCTTTCTCTCACATAGAACATCTGGATTGAGCTGCCTCTTACGCCTCTGGAATGTGCCCCTCCCTCCTGGAACTCCACCTCCTTACTACATTCCCTCACCTCGACCAGTCATAAATTGAGAAATATCTGTGAAACATGTTTAAAAAGCATTAGTTAATATGCTGCAGGTGTTAAAGGGATTAATGCAATATTGTTAAAGTTTACTATCTCCTTCTAGTTCAGTCTTTAAAATAAATACCTTGAAATATTTTAATTCCTTCTGAAAATACATCTGCATTCTTACTTCTGAAGGCACTCTAGAGGTAGACAAATAAACAAGCATATTTGCAGCCCTTTCATCTGCCACATGGCACTCTGATTCTTTTTACAAGGACACTTTCTTTTGCTATGGTTTTTGTCAGTGCTAGGAATCCGCACTAACTGCTTTAATTAGTTAGTGCTTGACTTACAACCATTTCCTTAGCAAAAGTTTGAAGTTACGATGGCACTGAAAAAAGTGACTTGCAAATGGTTGTTGAACGTAATGACTTCAACATCCTCCATCGTCAAATGATGAAAATGTAGGTGCCTGGCAACCAGTGTGTAGTTATGGTGGTTGTAGCATCCTGAGGTCTGTGCTGCCCCACTCATTCAGACACACACGTAAGTGTGGTTTACAGAGTTTATTAATGTTCCCCAGCAATTCCCTTCACTCAGCCTCAGAACTGTCCCAAATAAATCCAACCACAAGCAGGCCAAGGTTAGTCCACAAGGCAATGGCCAATAGTCCATAAAACATTGAAATGTGGTTCCAACTAATTAGCCCACCAAACAAACTTAATCTATCAGGCCACTAGGAGCTCACTTGTCAAGAGAAGTTCAGAGTCTCCAAAGTTCAGCAGGAAGCATGAGGAACAAATGCACACAGCCAGAAACCAAACACGTTGTTCCTAGCAGAGTCTCTCTGTGCCTGCTGTGATAAATAGCTTTCCGGTGCAGCCCATCAAGATGAGCCGGCCTTCTCCTGAGTAATCTGGAAGATCTCCATTACTCTTGTCTTTTCTCTGCCCTGTGTGCTTTCGGATCCACCATGAGGCAGATCCTCCTCCTCCTTTCACTGACCATCTGCCCCTGCAATCTGTCTCCAACTGAACCCCCCCTGTAAATTTCTTTCAGCTGGCTGTTCAGAGTCATTAGATAACCTAGTTCCTGAAGTGCCAGGAATGAGCTCATCTTCCCTTGAGGCAACCTCTGAGGAAGAATCTGAGGAATCGTCCAAGGGAGACATCAAATGGTCATGTGATCTCTATTTATGACTTTCCCAGATAGTTTCCAACAAACAAAGTCAATGGGGGAAGCCAGATTTGTTTAACAATCATATGATTCACATAGCAGCTACAGTGATTTGCTTAACAAACATGGCAAGAAAGGTTGTGAAATCATGCACAATTCAATTAACAACCACCTTGTTTAGCAATGGAAATTCTGGTCCCAACTGTGGCTATAAATCAAGGACTATTCATATAATCACTTCCCAAACAATTACATGGTTTGTAAACAGAGATAAGCAAAGACTGTTTCTGTTTCTGCCTATCGCTGTAAAAGGCAGATAGAGATAAAAGAGCAGCACACATCACAATTTAAATCCAGTGGGCTTTTTTTTGATATTTCTGTATTTCTGTTGATAATTAGATAACCACTTTTCTCCTGCCAAATTAGCTCAGTGGATAATGGGGTGAGCGTTAGAGCTGGAAGTGTTGGCATGTGAGCATTCCTGTGAATGGAATCTAAACAAAATAATGACCAGTGAAGCAAATTTTATAACTATTAACAAAAGGTATTTGTTTACAGGAAATATATTATGGGGTAAGCAAAGTCTGACCCCACCCCTGCTTAACTGTTAAAGGTAGTTCTCAACTTATGACCACAATTGAGCTCAAAATTTGTTAAGTGAGTTTTGCCCCATTTTACAACTTTCTTGCTTGTGGAAAGGTTGCAAAAGGTGATCACGTGACCACTGGACACAGCAATAGTTCATAGCAATAGCAATAGCACTTAGATTTATACGGGCCCTCATTTTACCGATCTCGGAAGGATGGGAGGCTGAGTCAACCTTGAGCCGGTGAGATTCGATCTGCCAAATTGCTGGCAGCCGAAGTAGCCTGCAGTACTGTATTCTAACCATAAATATGAACCAGTTGCCAAGCACCTGAATTTTGATCACATGACCAGGATGCTGCTGCAAAGGTCATAACTGTAAAAATGGACTTAACTCACATTTAGCAGTCCCATTATAACTTTGAACAGTCACTAAACAAACTGTTGCAAGTCAAGGACTACTTGTAATTACTAGGAAGAATCTCTCTCTCTCTCTCTCTCCCCTCCCTTCCTCCCTCCCCCCTCAGTTGACTGCATGCATACTTGGGGAAAAAAGAGGAACTGATCTAATGTTAGCAGTCTCTTAGACATACAGGAGGAAAAACCAATGGTACAAGTACAGATTAATTGCAACTTGGTTCAAAAACAGTAACTGAAAGAGAGACCTTCGAGTTCTAGGGGATGATCATTTAAACATGAGCCAGTAGTGTGGTGCGGCTGCCAAAAAATGCTTTGGTTATATAAACAGAGGCATAGAATCAAAATCATGTGAAATATTAGTACTGTCATGCCCCTGGGGGAGACTGACTCCAAGGAAGAGGAGGAACAGCCAACAGGAAGTGGGAGTTGGCTCCAGAGGTGGTGGAGGAGGCTGGGGAAGGGCAGAGGCCGGCTGAACAATCAGAGGAGGATCCAGGCCCATCTTCTACCATCCCACGGCACGCAGGGAGGAGAGGATAAGGGAAAAGCGTGGTCTGCTCAGGAGGAGAGGGCCATGATCCTTCTCAGGGCTTATAGCTGGAGCTATGTATATAAGTTTGTAACTGCGTAGTCAGAATTGCTGGAGTCAAAGTTAGTGTTTCCTTTGAAGGAGGTTTATATTTGTTGATATTTTTTCCAAGGACTTTCCCCAGTTATCTGCTTGGAATGTATGATTACTTATCTTGGTTTGCTTCAGAACTCTCACCGAGACGGTTTGTTCTTGTTTTCCTTTTGCCTCATTATTTACTTTTGGGACTTTAAACTTTGACTAATAAAACAGTTAAGTTGAAGGCATTGCCAGACTTTAATTCATGTTTTGGGTTTGGGGTAATTTTGAGAGACTACTGGTCCTCACAAGTACTGCTTTATAAAGCCTTAGTAAGACCATATCTGGAATACTGCATCCGGTTTTGGCCACCACATTACATAAAAGATGTTGAGACTTTGGGAAAAGTGCAAAGAAGGGCAACTAAGTTGATTAGGGGCCTGGAGACAAAAACATTTGAAGAACGGATACAGGAATTGGGAATGGCCAGTCTAGAGAAAAGAAGGACTAGGCGTGACATGACAGCAGTATTACAGTATTTGAGGGACTGCCACAAAGAAGAAGGGGTCTACTTTCCAAAGCATTAGAAGGCAAGACAAGAAACAATGGATGGAAACTAATGAAGGGAAGCAATCTGGAATTAAAGAGAAGCTTCCTAACAGTGAGGACAATTAGCCAGTGGAACAGCTTGCCTTCAGAAGTTGTAGGTGCTTCATCACTGGAGGTTTTTAAGAAAAGACTGGACAGCCACTTGTCTGAAATGATATAGATCTCTTGCTTGAGCAGGGGGTTAGACTAGAAGACCTCCAAGGTCCCTTCCAACTCTGTTCTGATTGCTAGGCTAAGCAGCTTTAGATGCTAAAGTATTATTAACTTTATATTCATGCCACTGACAAAGAGCAGACGTCCTAAGAACCATAGATTTAAAAAAAATAGCTCCGAGTGCAGCCTAACTTGCTTAGCAAATCAACAGATGTTGTACTCCAGATGGTTGTTGAACTACACTCCCAGCATCCCACCTTATTGGATATTCCAACAGGGGTTGCCAGACATTGCAGATCAGCAACATCTGGATAATCACATGCTCTCAATCTCTGCCATCAATTTGTGGCAATGCTAATTAATCACCAGCTTGTAAAATGTAGCTGTCAAATGAGAACAAGAAAAGTTTAAGTTAGTAATCCTACATGTAGATAGAGTTGCTATGTTTAGACTGCAGATATCTGGACAACCATCAGTTGTAGCCAAGAGATATCTGGAGCAGTGGTGGGATTCACATTTTTTTTACTACCAGTTCTGTGAGCATGGCTTGGTGGGCGTGGCTGGGGAAGGATATTGTAAGATCTCCATTCAGAGGTAGTATTTGCCGGTTCTCCAAACTACTCAAAATTTCTGCTACCGGTTCTCCAGAACTAGTCAGAACCTGCTGAATACCACCTCTGATCTGGAGGATACTTATCTGGATTTTGCAGTCCGCTCCAATAGGTCTGATTTTGGCTTTTCCATTGAAACATTAAGAATTCTCATCATTGCCCAACCTAAATCTAAATAAATATATAAATAAACTGTATGTCTACATTACAAAGACATTACAAAGACTGAGGAAAGAGCCACACTTCTGCAAGTGTTATATATGGAGGTTTGGCTTCCCTTTTTAAAAAATCTTTTCCTGCTGCCTTCAGTCTTTATATAAATGATAAAATACTAACCATTAATAGTCGACCAACTCATTCTTTCCATAGAGTTCTTTGCTCCTGTAGTTCTGTAGAGTTCTGTTGCTCAGTTATTCAATGTTCATTCAAATGCCAAGTTGTGTTACAGTATTTTAAATATGAGTCACATTTTATAATGCCTAAACTTTTCATACAACTACATCTGGTTCCAGAGAAAACCAAAATACAAGTCATTTTTTTCAGATCAGGAATCTTCTTCTGTAGTATAAAAGAAAACAGACTAAACAATACAACACAATATCATTTAGGATTTTTTTGATGTATCTATATTTTAACAAATTATAAAATGGAAACAATGCTTATCTAGCTCGGATGATTTGAGCATGAGGGCCAAGCAATGTAGCCGCTGTGGCATAAAATGCTTAGAACTATTCTGTTCATGTAGAAATTCTATTACTATTCTAATATTTTTATGTATTAAAGAGTCATCATCAGTGACTACCCCATTCTTTACAACGTTGAATACATTTTCCAAAATGTTGTACCAGCAGTCAAGAGATCATCTGCTCTTCCAAGTTTTTAAAACTTCAGTCCTATTCTAATTGGGTTTAGTGGCAAGGGAGAGAAGGAGAGAGGAAGCAGAACATTTCCCTGATATTGCTCTGGTTAATTTCTGTATCTTGTGAGATGTCCAAATATTAGGATTAGGCAAAAGAGACTTGGAATTGATGTGTCACGATTCAGTATTGCAATTAATAAGCAGCACTGGTACTTGTCAAGTCCTTTTTAGATTCCTGAGGAGATGTCAGGTTCCTCAGGAGAAGGTAATCAGCATCCAGATGTTATGATCTTGGATGGGTTTCTACAATAACTAGTGTTTGCAGCTGGGGAAGAAATCATAAAATGGAGACTCTGAGATCAGTGACTGATCCACTGCAAACATAAAGTCTATCCTTCAGCAGGATATCAGGATCCCAGTCCTCACTCAAATATTTACTGAGGACAGGAAATGGCACCCTAGAGAAGTAACCTTGGCATCCTTCTTAATGACTGATCCTACTAGAGGCTGTAAACCTTTCTTCTGGATGAAGCTGATATATTTGGGTGGGATATTTTTGTTTTTCTCTCTCAAGGCCCCAGTGAGCATGGCCTGCCATAGAACTGCATTACAAATTGGTGAAATTTCAGTCTTTTAAATGGAAGAGCCTTAGGTGGATCTTCAGCAGCAAGATCCAGAAGCATCCGTTAGCGCATTAAGTCTCTTTTGTAAGGGCACCCAACAATAGGAGTAATGTTGTTGCTGAATTCCAGCACCATCAACCAGAAGTGCTCTGAAAAGCAACTCTGGAACATGTAGGCAGCTTGCAGGCCATGAGCTTACCTGTACTAAAGGAATATAAGGTACTCAGCATATAAAGCCATGCATGTCCATGGTTTTATAAATAAATAAACCTCTTGTCTATTTGTTTATTTCTTATCTACTATTGACCTCACCCCTTTCCTACGAGGTCTGTAGGGGGCGTGCATAAGGGCACCAAAGTGCCTACCGTCCCTGTCCTATTGTTTCTTTTATTTTCTTATATGTATCCATATATTTATAACTATGTTTATACTTATACCTATTATCTTGTAAGCAATTGACTAATCAAATAAATAAAAAAATAAAAAAATTTGCATATTTCTTTTGAAATCAACATTTCTTTCACTCCTCACTGTTTACAAATCTAGCCTAGATCAATGTACAGGGTGGAAAAAAAACAATCTTGGCAAAATATAAAATAATAGATATGTTGGTTCCAAGGGACACAAATATCTGCTCTCAAAAACATATTAGAGCTTAAATTTATTTATATTTCATGTTTCTAAACTGCCCATCTCCTTCAAAGAGGTCCAATTGCTGGTAATTAGAAGTAGCACTTGAGGCTCCATCTTTGGAATTTTCTCTCTAAAGAACTTTCGTTGATTGAACCTCAGTTTTATTTTGGAAACCTGATTTTTTTTTAAGAAAAAAGAACAAATAGACAAAGAGAACAAGAAACCTTAAGCATCGGGGTAATTTGAAAAGGCAAGCAAAAATAAAATCCAAATTCTCTGAAATTGGCCAGGTAACATAGCTCAATTGCCTTAATTATAATCTTAGCAGTTCTGCTCACTAAATTTAAGAGGGGTGACAGTCTAATAAAATATAGGTAAAATCTTCAGTAGCTAGAGCACCGTATATACATGTCCTCTCATAATATGGCAAGTGGTGGACATGCCCATATTTGGCCATGGAATCTATCCAATAAATTTGTTATAAAAAAAACCCCATATCTTGCTCTAGAGGCTAAGTATATTGACTTCTGCTGAAATAAAACATCAAATCTGTGTGAAGTGTTTGGGGTTAAAACATAATGGAGATCCTGTTGCTTTGTTTATCTTTGGGATGGGGAAAGATTAAGCATGCCTGTTTCAGAAAATCCCTCCCCTGGAATAACAAGTGGCTCTCCCCACCTGGGCATCAACCAGGTGTGTTAAAGTATAACGCCTGCCATTCTCCTAGTCAGCATTCTGATGGTTGGGTTGAGTAGAAATGGTATGGTCTAAATTGGATACAACGGAGCCTCACCTTTTATGTTATTCGCATGCAAACATGTGAAGGAGGCTGTTGCATCTGAAATATCATTTTCTTTGGTTTCCTCCTCTCTTATATTTGTCAAGGATGACAGATACAAGACAAAAAGCTGTGATGCCAGATGTTTGAATTGTTTCCATGCTGGTCCTTCCGAGGAGCTGTGGTGGCGCAGTGGTTAGAATGCAATATTGCAAGCTAATTCTGCCAACTGCCAGCGGTTCAATCCTGACTGGCATCAGCCTTCCATCCTTCCGAGGTCGGTAAAATGAGGACCCAGACTGTTGGGGGCAATATGCTGACACTGTAGACTGCTTAGAGAGGGCTGTAAAACAGCGGTCTATAAGTCTAAGTGCTATTAGTCTAAGTGCTATTCCCAGTGAGAAGCAAAATAGGGGAAAGAGTAATAATAAAGGAGACGACAGCATTGTGTCCTGCTAACAGGGACTGATAGGATGTTCCAATATGTCCTATAACCATACTTACTGGTCCTATTTGGGGATTCCATGTTTTGAACTGGGGACCTTTTGATGCAAAGCATGTTGTGGGGTTAATGTGTTGTTGTTCTCCAGGGCAGCGACATGTCAGGTGAGGAAATGAAAAGGTACAAAGCAGAGGTTAGAGTATTAGCTCTGCTGGTATATTGCCAATATTGAGAAGTAAATCCCCAGCATGTTTACACTGCATTGATTTCATCTTATATATTATGTTCTTTATAAAGCATTAAAGCATAGAGATTTCTAAAATAAAGGTTGAGCTTTCCTCTTTTTTTTCATAAAAAGATCCATTTGCAGCAAATCAGGGCATTAAACATCATGTTTTGACACAACATATAAGTATTTCACAAATGATAGCAAGAATCTGCTTTAGAATAAAAGATCATTGATTAAACATACATGTAACACATACTTATGAGCCTTTGCTGCTGCAGCTCGTGAGTTAAAAATAAATCTGGAACTCAGGAATCAAATGCAAAGATCACTGGGTAAAAAAAAAACCCAAAGAATCCTGAAAGCAAAGGGGTAGAAAATGAAAAGCAAAGAAATAGAACGTGGGGAAGATATTTTTAAAATTTGTTCCAGCCTTGGCGACATCAAACATAACAAGCTTCTCTCTCTTCCAACTTGACAGAAAGTGTTTGATTGACTTCTGCGCACCAGGCAGAGTAGAATTTGTTCCCAGGGGAAGAAAAGCTTCAGCATTAAAGTGGGGGATCCTTTCAACCTCACCTATCGTAGGAGTAGCTTTCTATCTGACATCCTTATTCCTTACCAGAAAGCAAGAGGGAAGGAGTGGGCAAAAGACTGCCAAAATCTATTTTAATTCCATAGAAGTTCAGCAGCGCTATCAGCAGCGTGTTGAAGCAGTGTACAAAGTAAAACCAGATTGTGAGCCTTGGAAATGCTTAATTGGGCCTTCTATATGTGACTCCTGATGAAAGTTACTGGTTTGGGTGACAAACTAGAGATCTGGCTGGTTCAAAATAAAGCAGGCACCAGACTGATCCCCAGTTATCCAGGTTGTAGTCTGTTCAGGTGCATCTACCCAAGCACTGTTTGTGGGAATAATTTCATTTTTTTTTTTTTGAAGATCTGGCTCCCACTGTTATGTTTGCATAGAGAGACGAGACGCAGAGTGCTTCAGCTCTTGTTTATTGTGACTTCAGCTCAGAACGGACCTGAATGGCTCAGCTGCGGCGGCTACTTATAACCGGCTGCGCTGCTGCCAATCAGAGTGCAGGGTTTTCCCGCACTTTTACAACCAATGATTTCAAACACTTTACAACAACAACCAATCATTTTAAACTCTGCATACATAACACCCCTCCCCACTAGGTTTGGTCCATACTCAAACCCCATCTATCTAATATACTCTTGTAAATAGGTGGGGCTCTTACGGGTACGTTGAGACCTGTGTGGTTCAGGTGTTTGGGGAATCTCACCTTGTGAGGAAGGAAATGTATCTACCAACATTTCCTTATTAGGATTTCTTGTAGTGGTAGAACCTTTTTGGTTACTACAACCTGGTCTCTCCTCCCAATCTATTTCCAACACAGTGTTATCCTCTAAGTCTGGTAATGATGTGCAATCCTCCATTTGTAAAAATGGTTGTTGGGACTGTGACAGGGTTTGGGATGGTTCCTGTCATGTTAGCTCATTACACATGGGGTTGATTCTTACTTGCTCATTACCTGAGGTAGATCTTGTAGTGGCCAACCTTTTTTAACCCAACCTACAACAGGAGCCAATACAGTGTCCTTGGCAGTTTCTCTAGCAATTGTAGCAGCATGGACTGGGAGCTTGGCAACAGTCTCTAGAAAAAATGTGTAAGTTGCAGGAGCAGGGTCCTCAGTGTGCAAAGGAAGTGGGCAGCGACTCAAAGCATCTGCATGCCCAATGTCTTTTCCCGGTCTATGG
The DNA here is from genome assembly GCA_009733165.1 of Naja naja. Lineage (NCBI taxonomy): Eukaryota > Metazoa > Chordata > Lepidosauria > Squamata > Elapidae > Naja > Naja naja. The sequence continues at coordinate 144,098,454 of CM019148.1, forward strand.
ATGAGTTTATATGAATAAGCAGCAAGAAATTCAGTCCATCTCAGCATTCTTGGTGACAGGATGGTTGGCGTTGGTCTGTCTCCTGCCACAATGCCCAACAGTGGTTTGTGATCTGTGACAATGGTGAATCTTCTCCCATAGACATATTCGTGGAACTTCTTGACTGCTGCTACGAGTGCCAAAGCTTCTTTGTCCAGTTGACTGTAGTTCCTCTCTACTTTAGTCAAAGTGTGAGAGTAAAAAGCAATGGGAGCTTCCCTTCCACTGGGAAGCAAGTGGCTTAGCACCCCCCCCACACTCCAAAAGGGGATGCATCACAAGTTAATATTACAGGTAAATTCTCAGAAAACTGTATCAATACACAATCAGAAGTTATTAGTCTCTTGATATTGATAAATGCAGACTCTTCCTTTCTGCCCCAAACCCATGCATATTTTTTATCCAGTAGTCTATGTAAGGGTTCTGCAATGGTTGCTTTCTGAGGTAGAAACATGTGGTAGAAATTAACAAGTCCCAGGAATGCTTGCAAGTCAGTTTTGCATTTTGGTCTGGGGGCTTCTTTGATTGCCTGGACTTTGGCTTCTGTGGGGTGGATGCCCTGTTTATCAATCATATAGCCCAAGAATTCTACTTTGTCAGTTCTTAGTGTATACTTTTCTTTTTTTACTTTCAACCCTGCTTTTCTGAACCTGGTCAGGACTTCTCTGAGTTTCTCTTGTAATTGAGTGTCATTTTCAGCAGAGATTAAAACATCATCAAAATAGGGCACCACCCCAGGTAACCCTTGTAGCATCCTTTCCATAAGGCTTTGAAATATGCCTGGTGCCACACTTACTCCAAATTGTAACCTTTTGCATTTGAATGCACCCCGATGGGTTACAATGGTTTGGGCTTCTGCAGTTAAATCATCTACTGTTAACTGTTGGTATGCTTGGGCCAGGTCCAGTTTGGTGAAGACTGTGCCCCAGAGAATGTAATAAATGATGAACCACTGGAACCAGATATGCTCTGTTGAAGCGCATGGTTCAATGTCCCCTTGTAATCCCGCAGATTCTCACAGACCGTCAGCCTTGACTGGCGTGACTATGGGTGTCTCCCATCTGGAGTGGTCTGTGGGCTCTAGTACCCCTTGGGCTATTAACTTATCTAACTGTTCATCTATTTTTTCCTTCAAAGCAAATGGTACCCTCCTGGGTTTTAAACGGATTGGTTGTACCTTGGGATCTAGGTTAAAAGTGATAGGGGTCCCCAAGTACTTGCCTAATCCGTCGCTGAAGACCTCTGGAAACTCAGACTTCAAGGATTCTTCCCAATCAGTGTTGCTCACGTGATTGATGCCAGTTACTTCGATGCCCAGTGGGTTGAACCACTCCAGTCCCTGCAAGTTTGGGCGATCTTTACCCACGATGGTCAATGGCAGGCGCTTGGTGTGGCCTTTGAATTTCACGTTGAATTCTCTTGTTCCAACTACTGGAATCTTGTTCCCTTGGTAGTCTTTAAGAGTTAGTGCTTGTTTTTTGAAGTGAGTCTTCTGAATGTCTGGTATCAGTCTTTGAATTGTGTCCCATGACACCATGGACAGGTATGAACCTGAGTCCACTTCCATTTGGCAAGGCCTCCCTTCAATAAATACCTTGACATGCACTTTTCTGTTGTTTAGTGAAGAGGAATGACCAATAGTTACTGTTTGATGAGTTTCATTTTTTCCATTTACTTCTGTGCTGTGCCTCATTCTCGCACTGTTGTTGTTTGGCTTGACTTCTCTGTCTTTGTTGTTTGCAACAAACTTCCTTCTGTTGGGTGGAGTTCTGGATGATTTGCAGACTCTTGCTAGGTGTCCTCTTTTTTCACAACGGAGGCAAATGGCTTCCAGGAATTTGCATTCAGTGCGGGGGTGGGTTCCCCCACAACCTATGCAGTGGAAATCTCGCCTCTTTCTTCCCAGGTTGTTTCGTTTCCACTCCATTCTGAGTCTGTTAATTCCTTCTTCTTCTCCACTATATTCTGACTCGGATTCAAGTTCATCAAAATAAGTTGTAGTGGTCTTTTCCCCATCTGAATGGCCCATAGTCTTGTTCATCTTTCTCATGGCTGCTGCTGAGGATTTGGTGGCTTCTGCTGAAGATGCTTCCTCTATGGCTTCTTTCAGCGTGATCTTGGGTTTCATCAGTAATTTGCTCTGCAAAACCTTGTCTTTAAGGCCCACTACAAAACGATCGCGCATGGCCTCCTCTAAACTGCTGAATTCACACGCCCCCCCAATGCTCCTTACACTTGCCACGAAGTCATTGACGCTTTCGTCTTCTCCCTGATCGCGGCGATAAAACTCGTGTCTCCTAATGAGGCACGATACTTGGGGCGCATAGTGTGCCCTTAAAAGTCTCTCCAGATCAGACCATGCCATTACCTTCACGTCTGCTGAGCCAGCCAATGCCTTCGCCAACTTGAAGACTGCAGGACCGCAATAAGTGAGAAAAACTGCTCTCTTCCGCTGCTCAGAAATGGCGGCCAGATCGTTTCCTTCTAAATACATCTGAAACCGATCTGCATACGACTCCCAGTCTTCATTCTTCGGGTCGAATGGGGCTGGGGGTGTTCAGTGCAGCCATCTCGCTCCTCTTCGTTCCGCATTGTCTTCTCTTTGGGGAAATCCCACCCTCGTCGCCAGTGTTATGTTTGCATAGAGAGACGAGACACGGAGTGCTTCAGCTCTTGTTTATTGTGACTTCAGCTCAGAATGGACCCGAATGGCTCAGCCGCGGCGGCTACTTATAGCCGGCTGCCGTGGCTACCAGCCAATCAGAGTGCAGGGTTTTCCCGCACTTTTACAACCAATGATTTCAAACACTTTACAACAACAACCAATCATTTTAAACTCTGCATACGTAACACCCACCTTCTCCAGGATAACCTCAGATATTGGCTAAGAATATCATCAGTCAGATCTCTGCTTGAGCGACACCCACCACCACCACCTAGGAAGTTAAGAGAATGAATATTTTGCCATGTGATTGCAGATATCGCTCCCTAATATAGCTGCCTAACATGTCACGGCAATCTTTCTTATATCAAGGGAAACAGTTTTAATTAGTGAAGCTTTTCATCTGTTTTAATTTTGCTTCGAGACATTTTATTGCCGCAACTTGATTACATGTTTATTTCTATCGGTTTTTAATTTCCATCAGGCTCCTTGAACACCACTGCGACAGAGAAGTCGGTGCCACGTTTTATGCACTCAGTTGAGTGAGCAGCATTTGGAAGGGGACTTTAAAAGATGGTTTTTTTTTCCCCCTGCATGATCAGGTTCAAACGCTCATGCAGCTCTGGAAAAATCAAGACTTCGATTCACTCCTTTCCACTACATAAAAGAAATTATAATCAGCAGAGTTATGCAGAAATATCGGGGAGGAATTTCCCAATGATGAAGGTTTTCACCTTCTTTTTATCCTCCGAAAAGTACAGATGTGCTGCTGATATGCCAACCGCTCATACTTTTAATTTCTATTGTATTTGCATCCCAAAATATATACTTTCTGAGCCCCTGTAATAAAGTATGATTTGGAAGTGAGGAAGAGGTTCGTCCTTTGTTGTTGCGTCAATCAGAAGAAGAAAGGACTGTGATCACTACACATATTCTTTTGAAGCTTTTTCTTGCTGTACTTTTGTCTGAAGATAACAGAATCTCTATGACAATTATACATTACCGTCATTAAACGCTGGCAGTCAAGTCTTCCAGAATCTTGCTAGACGCATAGCAATATACGGCATTCAGAAAAGAAACAAAATTAGCTTCAAAACAATACCCAGTATGGGTTTTTTTATTCTTCATTTGTCAAAAAAGAGGCTGCAGGGCTAAAAAGTTCCATTTATCCTGAACAGCAAGTTCATCTTTTGTCAACGGTCCAAAAGATATGTGCCTGAACACAACTACCAGCTTCTTTTTACACAAATGCCATTCTTTTGCTTAGGGACCGACAAATGTTCACAATGCCTATTGCATGAAGTATTTCTTGCTTTCTTAGAAAAGACTGACCCGAATCTCAGTGTTGGTTGGCCACAAGTTAAAAAAAAACCCAGCCCTGACGGCATTTGGCATTTATACAACATAATTTAAGTCTTCTCAGGATGATAAATGGGTTCAGACTGCCCTGTTTTCTAAGAGAAGTCAGAAATGAAGCTCTTTATGGTTGCCAAGTGGCAGATGCCCCACCAAGACTGCATCAAGAGCAAAAAGAAGCTTTTGCTGAAACAACCTTCATGAGGCTTTCTAAAGGAAAAGGATATTCCTAAAGCTGTCCCATTTGAAATGTTCTTGTTTCAAACATTAAAAACAAAATGACATGCTCCAATGCTCCCTGTGATTTTCAAGCTCCTGGCATTTATGCTGGCACATGGCCCTTGAAGAGGTTATCTCGGAGAGGAAAAAAAGCAGGGGTGGGATTCAAAATTCTTAACAACCAGTTCTGTGGACATGGCCTAATTTGTGGGTGTGGTTTGGTGGTCATGTGACTGGGTGGGCATGGCTTGCTGGCCACGTGACTGGCTGGGTGTGGCTTGTATGTAAATATTGATTTTTTTATTAAAAAAAAAGAGCAACTTTTACCCCAAAGCAGGCAAAGCAGGCAGGCAGATTGAGTTGCTTGCAGAATCACAGATTCACTTACAGATCTACCTTTCTGCAATCTGCTGCCTGAATCGCACAGCACAGCTGATAGTTGGACAGCTGATCATCGGGGGGGAAAGGAAAAATAACAACTTACCAAAAATTAGGTGAAGGTACAATGCATACAAGGTGGATGGCATGCATGTGAGATAAGAAGTGACTGGGCGGGGAGGGGAAGGGTGGGCAGGGAGGGGAGGGGCCAGCCAGTGACACGATTTGTCGCACTGAACTGTGCAGAAGCCTAACAACTGGTTCTATAGAACTGGTCCATACCGGTAGAATCCCACCCCTGAAAAAAAGCCAAAAGTTGACCAGGTGAACTTGTGATCTGTCCCTTCTTGAATATTGTTGAAGTGAGGAGGAGGAGGAGGGAGAAGGAGAAGAAGAAAGAAGAACTCCTTTCAGGCAGTTTCCCCCATCTTATGAACAATTCACCCAACCAAACAGAACCCTGTTCTCTTTGTATGGATGATTACGGTATTTGTAGACAACCCAAATCTTGTCAAACTCTGGGTGGTAAATAGACATAACAATCACAAGTACATAAATCATAGAAATGACACATAATAAAAACTGCTTGCAATAAGCAGTCAGAATCATCTAGGGCCAAAAGCACAATGGAATAATACATTTTTTCCACTTGATTGCAGAATACAAGAGTGGATATGCTTCTGGAAGAAGTGAATTTTAAAGCACAGGCTCTACTACTGAGAAAGACTGCTCTCTCTAGCCTACCTGCCCTCCTCCCGCTTCCTCCAAACTCGTCCTGAGCTCTGTGTAATATCAACAAGCCCTCCATAGATGTCTGCACTCAATAGACAGGTTTGGTTCTGGCAAAGACATTTATGATGAACTACAGTGCCATAACCCTGTAGAAGGCAGTGGCATTAAAAATTGAGTTTTTTTTTAAATTACATTTATATGCCGCCCTTCTCCGAAGACTCAGGGCAGCTTACAATTTTTGGGATACAACCCAGTGTGCTCAGTAATAGCCTTCATTCCATTGTATATGCCTGCTTATTACTAAGCGGCATTTTTACAAAGTCAGCTTATTTCCCCCAACAATCTTGGGTCCTCAATTTACCTACCCCGAGAGGATGGAAGGCTGAGTCAACCTTGAGCCTGGTGGGATTTGAGCCTACAGTAATTGTAGGCAGCTGGAACTTAAATGCAGGCATTTAAGAGCCTGAGCCACCAAGGCCTTTGCAGGAGTTATCCTGCAAAGATGCCCTACTGGTAATCTGGCTACCGTATTCTGCACCAGCTGAAGTTAATTAGTTGTCTCAAAAGACAGATCCATTAATTGCAGTAAGCAATGGTACATGTGCCCCAGGGCAGGCCTGAATCCTCCAGGAAATCATCTCAACTGTACTTGATTTTCTAGGCCTTCTTTACAATCTTCCCTAAAAGGAGATAACTTTTTCCCAGTCTCCAACTTCCTACCTTTAAGGGGAAGCCTTCTTCAAGAGGAAGCCTTCAAATAAAACAATATTACATATAACGTAATGTCAGAAAAGTATTGGCTATATTCTGAGTTGTCTGCCTCTGCCTCACCTAGTCATGCAAAGGAGCCAAGCTATGACTGAGTTCTAATTACAGAGGATCCTAAAAACTTCCTTGGGTTCTACAATTATAAAAATATCTCAGGTGGCATGCCACCTTGCTTACCTGATTCTACCCCTCTGCTAAAAAAGAGCCAAATATATCCAGCAAGCCTATCCAGCAATCTTTCCCTAGAATCTGTAGATTACTTTGAATCAAATGGGAATCTGCAGACACCATAAGCATAGAGTTGCTTATGCTCTTATTGCTTCTATATCTGCTCAGATGTGAGCTCTTCATAGCACTCACTTCTGCATCCACTTCTGATTTTATGCCACCATCCTTCCTTCTAGGTACATTTGGTTTGCTTCCCAGAACTGCCTGCCATCTTTCAAGGAATTCACCAAAGCATTATCTGAAAACTCTCAGGATTCATTAGGCATCTGGAGCAGATGGCTCTAAAGGACCTTCTACGCTTGTGGCAGTCCAGGGCTATGATTACTTGTAGCAAGTCTGTTATGTATGCAGGTTTGAATGTCATTGGTTAAGTTTGAACTGTTCTTGTAAAATGTCAGAAATAATTGGTTTAAATAGTGCGGGAAAACCCTGCACTCTGATTGGCTGGCAACTGCAGCTGCTGGCTATAAATAGCAGCCGCAGCCCAGCCAAAGTAGGTTCGTTCTGAGCTGTAGTCACTAATAAACTCTTCACTGAAGCACTTCGCATTTGACTCTTCATGCAAATCTAACACTGGCAACGAAGGTGGGATCCTTCCCGAAGAGAAGACAATGCGGAGAAGAAGCCGAGAGAGATGGCTGGGCTGAACACCCCCCCAGCCCCATTCGATCCGACGGCAGAAGACTGGGACTCGTATGCAGATCGTTTCCAAATGTATTTGGAGGGAAACGATCTCGCTGACATTTCTGACAAGCGGAAGAGGGCAGTCTTTCTCACCCATTGAGGTCCGGCCGTTTTCAAGATGGCGGCATTGGCGGAGCTGCAGACGGAAGGTAATGGACTGGCCCAATTTAGAAAAGTTATTAAGAGCCCATTACGCGCCACAAGTAATGTGCCTCATTAAGAGACACGAATTCTACTGTCGGGATGAAGGGGAAAGCGAAAACGTTAATGACTTCGTGGCAAGTTTGGGACATTGGGGTGCATGTGAATATATCAACTTAGAAGAGGCCATGTGTGATCGATTTGTTCTAGGCCTAAAAGACAAGGTTTTGCAGAGCAAATTATTAATGAAACCTAAGATCACGCTTAAGGAGGCCATAGAAGAAGCTTCTTCAGCGGAAGCTACCAAGTCCTCAGCAGCAGCCATGAAGAAAATTAACAAGGCCACAAGCCATCCTGATGTGGAAAAATCCACAACAACCCATTAAAGCAATTAGATTCTGATTCAGACTGTAGCAAGGTGGAGGAAGGAATTTATAGACTCAGAATGGAGAAGAAAAGAAAGACCTTGGAAAAAGAGGCAAGATTTTTATTGCAGAGGCTGTTGGGGGCACCTCAAGACTGAATGCAAGTTTTTGATACCATCTGTCTCCGTTGTGAAAAAGAGGTCACCTAGCAAGAGTCTGCAAATCATCCAGAACTCCACCAAGCAGAAAGAAGTTTCCTGACAAAGATTTCAAGCCTAACAACTTCAGTGAGAAAATGGGGCAATACAGAAGCAAATGGGAAGAATGGAACTCATCAAACAGTCACCATTGGTCATTCTTCAACCTAAGAAGCAGAAAAGTACATGTGAAGGTACTAATTGAAGGAAGGCCTTGCCAAATGGAAGTGGACTCAGGCCCTATTTATCTATGGTGTCATGGGACACTATTCACAGGCTACTTCCCAACATTCAGAAGAAGCATTTCCAGAAGCAAGCACTGACTCTTAAAGACTACCAAGGGAACAAGATTCCAGTAGTTGGAACAAGAGAATTCATCGTGAAGTTCAAAGGCCACACCAAACGTTTGCCCCTGACCATCATGGACAAGGACCGCCCAAGCTTGCTGGGACTTGAGTGGTTCAATCCACTAGGCATCGAGGTGACTGGCATCAATCACGTGAGCAACACTGAATGGGAGGAGGCCCTGAAGTCTGAGTTTCCAGAGGTCTTCAGCTGATGGATTGGGCAAGTATGGGGACCCCTATCACTTTCAACCTAGTTCCCAAGGTGCTCCCAATTCGCTTAAAGCCCAGAAGGGTCCCATTTGCCTTAAAGGAAAAATTGATGCACAATTAGATAAACTAATAGCTGCTGAGTTTTAGAGCCCACTGACCACTCCAGATGGGAGACACCCATAGTCACACCAGTCAAGACTGATGGGTCAGTGAGAATCTGTGGGGACTATAAGGGAACATTGAACCATGCACTTCAACAGAGCACATATCCAGTTCCAGTGGTGCATCATTTATTACATTCACTTGGCAGGGGTCAGTTTTGTAATGGATCTGGCCCAGGTATATCAACAACTAACAGTTGATGATGTCACTGCAGAGGCCCAAAACCATTGTGACTCATAGAGGTGCCTTCAAATGTAAAAGATTACAGTTTGGAGTAAGCGTGGAACCAGGCATTTTCCAAAGCCTTATGGAAAGGATACTCCAAGGACTGCCAGGGGTAGTGCCTTACTTTGATGATGTGTTATCTCTGCTGAAATGACACTCAGTTACAAGAAAGACTCAGAGAAGTCCTTACCAGATTCAAGAAAGCGGGTTGACAAAAGTCAAGGAAGAAAAATGCACTCTTAGAACTGACAAGGTTGAGTTCTTGGGCAATGACATGATTGACAAGCATGGCATCCACCCTACAGATGCCAAGGTTCAAGCAATCAAAGAAGCCCCTAGACCAAAATGCAAAACAGATTTGCAAGCCTTCCTTGGACTTATTAACTTTTATCACATGTTCCTACCTCAGAAGGCAACCATTGCAGAACCATTACACAGATTGCTTGACAAAAAGTCTGTTTGGGTCTGGGGCAGGAAAGAACAATCAGCATTTAACAGTATTAAAAGACTAATCACGTCTGATGCTGTACTCATACAGTTCTCTGAGAATTTACCTGTTGTACTGACTTGTGATGCATCCCCCTTTGGAGTGGTGGTGGGGGTTTGAGCCACAGGCTTCCCAGTGGAGGGAAGCCCCTATTGCATTTTACTCTCGCACCTTGACCAAAGCAGAGAGGAATTACAGCCAATTGGACAAGGAAGCATTGGCAATTGTTGCAGCTATCAAGAAATTTCATGAGTATTTATATGGGAGAACATTTACCATTTAGGCTGCCTTGCATACCTCCGGAGACTGCACTGGGTGCAAAATGCGCGGCGCAGGTGGTCCTGGGGAGTTTCGGTTCTCCCATGTTTCCCCCTCCTGCGCTGCCTACATTGGTTGCCGGTTCGCTCCGGGTGAGATTCATGGTCTTAACTTTAACATCAAAGTCCTACATGCATGGGGCCTCAGTATCTAAAAGGAGCACTGCTGCTGCAATCGAATACTAACCGCCCTGTGGGCGAACTCATGACAGGGACTCTTGGGGTCCCATCGGCCGGCAATGCCGCTGCTGTCCCCCAATGATTGCCTACTCTGTGCAGTCCCCTGACCTCTGGAATCAACTTTCCTTGGGGCTCCGCCTGGCCCTGACCTCCGCACCTTCCTCCAGACCTGAAGACCTGTTGTTTAACCAATCCGGGCTGTGACCCTTGGGAGGGGGTTTTAGATTTTGGATTGATTTTAAGTTTTGTATTTTGTAATTATGTTTTTTTGGGCTGGTCTATTTAATTCTTTTTTAAAAATATTTATTGTTGTTGTTTTTTTAACTGTGAGCTCCCCGAGCTTCGAGATGGGGCGGCATATAATTCCCACTAATAAATAATAAATAATAAATTGTCACAGATCACAACCTTTGTTCATGTGGCAGAGACAACCTACACCCATTATCCTGTCACCAAGAATGCTGAGGTGGACTGAATTTCTTGCTGCTTATTCATACAACCTTATCCACAAGCCTGGCAAGGACATTGGACATGCTGATGCCTTGAGTCGTTGCCCACTTCCTTGTCACAAGGAGGACTTTGAACCTGGCACACACTTTTTCCTAGAAACTGTTGCCAAGCTTCCAGTTCATGCTGCTGAAATTGCCAGAGAGACTGCCAAAGACACTTTATTGCCCTGTTATAGGCTGGATTAAGAAAGGTTGGCCTCTTCAAGATCTACCTCACCTTGCCCAACCTTTTAAAGTCCAGGCAAACTGAATTATCTGTATTAAGAGGATGTATTTTGTGGGGTAACAGGGTGGTTATTCCTGCAAAACTGCAAAGAGAGGTTTTGGAAATGCTACATGAGGGTCATCCTGGTATTGTAAGGATGAAGGGATTGGCCAGGAGTTATGTATGGTGGCCAGGTATTGACAAAATGGTTGAAAACTGGGTTGCATCTTGTCCCAACTGTCAGGTAGTCAGGCCTGCCCCACCTCTCGCCCCCACACAGGAATGGGAATGTCCTAGGGGCCCATGGTCTAGGATTCACATTGATTTCGCTGGCCCTACCAGAGGGCACACTTTCCTTATTATAGTAGATGCATATTCCAAATGCTAGAGGTAATCCCTATGGCATCCACCACAACTGATGCTGTCATCAAGCAGCTTAAAAGCTTTTTGTAACCCACGGGTTACCTGATGTTCTTGTCTCTGACAATGGCCTCAATTTACATCCAACCCTTTGAATCCTATCTAGCACAACTGGGTATCAGACATGCCCTGACTGCCCTGCCCCTGGGCACCCTTCGCTAACGGCCGGGCTGAACGATGGTACTTTTACCAAGGAAAGCTTCAGCAATTGGGTCCTGGGGACTGAGAAAGTTGAAAAACTTCTTAGTGTTCAGCACATCATTCCTAACCCATCAACTAACTTATCCCCAGCAGAGTTGTTGATGGGTAGGAAACTTAGGTCTTCCCTTGACTGCCTTCATCCCACTTATGCACCCAACGCACCACTAGATTCCACTAGCAAAGTTCGCACGTTCAGTGTGGGTGATTCTGTTTATGCTAAGAACCTTATGGGTGAGCCTTCATGGATTCCTGCTGAAATAACTCAAATCACAGGCCCTCATTCTTACAGGGTACAAACAGAGGATGGAGTCCTCTGGAGCAGGCACATTGATCAGCTTAGATCCAGGTTACCTCAGGAACATCGCAATTGTTCCTCTCTAGTTCCCATACCTAATGCTTTTTCTAGGGAGGAGGGGGAGGAACATGAGGATAATCAGCAAACAAGAATCAACCCCATATGTAACGAGCCATTATGACAGGAACCATCCCAAAACCTGTCACAATGCCAAAATCCATCCTTACAAGTGGAAGATTGCACATCACTACCTGACATTGGGCTGGAGATGGGTTGGGAGGAGAGACCAGATTCTAACAATCAAACAGGGTCTCTTCACAGGAAGTCCAACTAGGGAAATGTCACAGACACATTTCCCTCTCACTGGGTGAGAACGTTAAAACTTCTGAACCACGAAGGTCTCAACGTACACTTAAGAGCCCCACCTATTTAAAAGAATACATTAGATAGGTTGGGGTTTGAGTATGGACTGAACCTAGTGGGGAGGGGTGTTATGTATGCAGGTTTGAATGTCATTGGTTAAGTTTGAACTGTTCTTGTAAAATGTCAGAAATGATTGGTTTAAAAAGTGCGGGAAAACCCTGCACTCTGATTGGCTGGCAACTGCGGCTGCTGGCTATAAGTAGCAGCCACAGACCAGCCAAATCAGGTCTGTTATGAGCTGTAGTTACTAATAAACTCTTCACTGAAGCACTTCGCGTCTGACTCTTCATGCAAATCTAACAAAGTCCATTGGTTCTATGGAGGCCATGCCTCTTGAGCTACAGCAGAGCTTGCCTTAGGACACCGAGATTGAAGTTATCCATTTCCAAAACATTTGGGAATCTCAACTCTAGCTCGGAGACAGATTCCAGGAACTCACAAAGATGTGCTGTGGGGCAGCAGCAGCCCTAGCTTGTCACCGTGACCCAATTCCCCTTCTACTCTGAGGCAATGCTCCCTGTCACTGTGAGAATTTCACAAACAGGGCTACCTCTCCTGATCCCCCTCTCCTCCTCCTCTTACTCTCAGGACTTCTGTAGGTCTTGAATCTTATCATAGCCCAGCCAAGTTTCAGTGACACCCACCAGTCTGCACACTTGCCTGTCACCATGTCCGAGATAGACTCGCTGTATCTAGGACTTATATTTTACAATAGCAGTTGGAGATCAGGGCATCCAACAGTTCAGCTACCTGGCCTCAAGACAGGGGTTACTGGCTCAGAGAAAGGAACCTGCACCAACATGTAGGTCTCAGTAGTGGGATTCAAAAATTTTTACTACCAGTTCTGTGGGTGTAGCTTGCTGGGTATGGCATGGCTTGGTGGGCATGGCTTCATGGGGGAAGGATACTGCAAAATCTCCATTCCCTCCCCACTCCAGGGAAAGAGCAGGGCAAACAAAGAAGACTCAGCTGGGACTCGGGAGGCAGAGAATAGATGGGGGCTGGGCCAGTCAGAGGTGGTATTTGCTGGTTCTCCAAACTACTCAAAATTTCTGCTACCGGTTCTCCAGAACTGGTCAGAACCTGCTGAATACCACCTCTGATTTATTCCACAACACAGCAACATGGTACTGCCCTGATTACATATGAGTAGTGCTTGATGAGCAAAGTGATTGGTTGTGGTGCTCTCCCTCTTTATAACAGTACAGAAGGAAGGAGGAGGATCTTCCTGCAGAATTTTGTTCATCGCCACTAATCTTTGTCCATCCTTTCTCTTATACTCCATTCTGCTGCAACTTAGTTCAATAATTTAAAACAAAAACAACCCTCCCTCCATCAGAGTCATGAATGGAACTGAACCATAAGTTGCACTTTTATTTAGGATTTCTTCTCCTTGTTTTTCTTCTTTCCACTAAGCAACAAGTGTTGATCTTTTGGCTTCTTTGCATTTATTCTGCTAGGGAACTAATGGACAGAATCAAATTGGTGTTGTTAGTTCCATGTTATACTATTTCAGCCTGTCATGCCGTTCCTGTTCTCTGTTATTTCAGTCTAGTGGCAAATTGGTAAGACCACACTGTTAAAGTATTTAAAGACCTGCCAGTTGAGAGCACAACACTAATGCACAAAACTCATAGGCCACCAGTAGAGCAATTTAGGGAGACAGCAACAAAATGGCAACAGATGAGGATGAGCAGGAACTAGAGGAAGGAAGCAGGTTCACATCAATCTGAAATGGCCAGTAAATGCCACTCTGACCTCATCCACTTCTAGACACCTGACTTAGCTCTAATATGATGGGTGGTGAAGCACAACAGATCTTGTGCATTTGATGGCTGTCATTGGATGCTGTCAGCTTAAGGAGGGAAACACCACTTTAGCATTAATGGGGGTAAAGATGACTTAAGTCTTTTGCTGGTGGATTGGGGACAAAAAGAAGAAATATTATGGGAACTCAGCAGAAAAAAACAATACTGTCAGGATGTGTTTATACAGGCATTAGGTCTTGCACAAAAACCTTATTACGCTTTATTTGTTTTTTTAATATGTAGAATAGAATAGAATGGAATGGAATGGAATGGAATGGAATGGAATGGAATAGAATAGAACTTTATTGGCCAAGTGTTGTTGGACACACAAGGAATTTGTCTTGGTGCAAATACTCTCAGTATACGTAAAAGAAAAGATACATTCATCAAGAATCAAGAATCATCAGGTACAACACTTAATAATAGTCATAGGGTACAATAAGCAATCAAATCATACTAGGAAACAGTCCATATAAATCGTAAGGATACAAGCAACAAAATTACAATCATACAGTCACAAGTGGGAGGGGATGGGTGATAAGGAGTGATGAGAAGATTAACAGTAATAGTAGTGCAGACTTTGTAATAGTTGAACAGTGTTGAGGGAATTATTTGTTTAGCAGAGTGATGGCATATACTTTGGAGTAATATATATACTTTGGAGTAATGTCAACATTTCTTGACTTATAAAAGTTCATTTAGTGACTGTTCAAAGTTATAATGGCACTGAACAAAGTGACTTATGACCATTTTTCACACTTATGACTGTTGCAGTATCTCCATGGTCATCTGATCAAAATTTGGATGCTTGGCAAGTGATTCATATTTATGACAGTTGCAGTGTCCCGGGATAATGTGATTACCTTTTGTGACCTTCTGACAAGCAAAGTAAATGGGGATGCCAGATTCACTTAACAACCATGTTACTAACTTAATAACTGCAGTGATTCACTTAACAACTATGGAAAATAAGACAAAAACTAACTTAACAAATTTTTCACTTAGCAACAGAAGTTTTGAGCTCAATTGTGATCCTAAGTTGAGAATTACCTATATGTGTGTTCAGAGAACATATAAGTTTCATACAATTTTTGCTTAAAACTATTTAACCTTCTCTAACCTTCTCTGGAAGGTTTCTAAAAATAGACTTATTGTGTTCAAAGTGTATACATTAATTTATTCTCTCTACAGAAGTGAAAAGGTTGTCATTTCTTTGTCTGAGTCTCATTTAGTTTTATATTAATGGGAAAATGCTACTGATTAACCTTTATAGTCTTTCAATTTAGGGTTTTGTGAAGAAACAAAAAGAGAAAATACCTTACTTTTTCTCTTTTTTTTACAAATTAGTAATCCTAATGTACCAAAATCCAATCCAATCTCTTTTATTTAGCAATGTGCACATATGTATATGCTTTTCCAGAATATATTAACGATATATGCCTTAATTTTTAAAAAATTTAGCCTATTCCTTCTTATCTATAACTATTAAATAATAGAATCAAAAGGTTTCAGATGTCAGTAAATTTAGGCTGGTTGTGGCAAGTCCATTTAGGTTAAATGTGTGGAAGCACTGGCTCTCTAGGTGTTGGTGCACTCCAATTCCCATTAGCCTCAATTTTAGCCCATAGTAAGTGAAGATCAGTGGATGGCCTAGAGTCAGAAATGCACAGGGAAGGGCCCTATTTTCTCCTCACAGAGCTTTACATGGCATGGAGCCAGGTTGTTTGAGGGACACCTCTCCCAATTAGATCTACCATCCCATCAGTTCTGGCAGGAGGACCATGTTGCAGGGTCCCGTTTGCTAAGGAATACCATCTTACAGGACACATGAGATGATCCCTTTCTTCCATAACCACCTGCTCTTAGGAATATAAACCCCCACCTCCGAGGTAAGATTAGCTGATAGATGGATAGATGATGGATAGATGAGAGATGATGGATTAAGATGATGGACAGATGATGATGAGATGGATGAATGAAGGATGGATGGATAGATAGATAGATAGATAGATAGATAGATATGGATGGATGTATGTAGATAGAAGATAGATAGATAGATAGATAGATAGATAGATAGATAGATATGGATGGATGGATGTAGATAGAAGATAGATAGATAGATAGATAGATAGATAGATAGATAGATGATATGGATGGATAGAGATAGATAGATAGATAGATAGATAGATAGATAGATAGAGATAAATAGATAGAGATAGATAGAGATAGATATGGATAGATAGATAGATAGATAGATAGATAGATAGATAGATATAGACAGACAGATGATAACTGGATAGATGAATAGATATGGATAGATAGATAGATAGATAGATAGATAGATAGATAGATAGATACATACATACATACATACATACATACATACATACAGACAGATAGATATAAATAGATATAGGTAGGTAGGTAAGTAGGTAGGCAGGCAGGCAGGCAGGCAGGCAGGCAGGCAGACAATGCTAAGATGTCCACATCCTTGTAGCCTGATTTGTTGCATTGATGAGCCATGTAACTGGCAATTCTTAATAACAGTTCCACCTGAAAAGTGGTGCTGACATTGAAAGGGAGAGATTGTTATTGACTCTAAAGGGTTTTGTAACTCATCACCAATACTTTGAATGGAGTCAAGCCAATCAGGGGGAACCGGTCTAATAGATTGTGTGGGCAATGACTCCATATGACCACCTAAGTCAAGATAACTTTCTTTACAGCATATATGTACAACTCTAAAACTTCTGCATTTTTTAAAACTTATTTCTGTCTGATAGGAGGTGAGAAGAAGGATAAGGTTAGGTGACCCAAGGATCAGTTTGGCATCTATTTTGAGAAGGTGATTATTTAAATGCACAAAAGGAAAAATCACAAAGCAGAGAAACACAATGGGGGGGGGAGGAATGGTTATTGCAGGTTCAGTAAATCTGTAATTTAAAAAGAAGTTGTCAAAACTGTAAAAATAAGACATTAGTTTAGATTTCACAGGTGTAAGGTCATTTCTTTTAGTCACGGAGATTTCAGCATTTCCTGTATTTACATACTCTTAACAAAATGGTCTGGAAAACAAGCACATTCTTTAATGAGAAAACTATCTTTCATAAATAAAATTCTACCTAAATGGGTTTTTAATTACACTTTACATAAATTCTCATTACATCTCTCAACAGAATTCCTCTGCATGACAGAAAAAGGAATATATGGAAAAAATCAGTGATTCAAAGAATTCTTTAGGGATTTGCTTGGAAAGAATAATAATTTCTTCATGGATAATTATTTCAAAGACAATTGCAGAACTTGATTGATTTTGTGAAATGGAGAAATATAGTAGCTGGGATAGCAGCTGTAGACACCTGTCTTCAAAGTATACAGTGGAAGACATTACAGTTTTCAGATAGGAATGAAGTCTGTATCTTATAGTAAAATCCACTGCATCACCAAAAGTAATTCAGTGAATAGTTTATATTACATGATTGTCTTATGGATACCATCATACATGTACCGATATAGAAATCCTACACATGACTACTCAAAAATATATGCAATACAATGCAGTGAGCCGTGTGTAGATCTGTACATTGGGGAAACAAAACAACCACTTCATAAACACATGGCACATAGAAGAACATAGGAGAAGAAACATAGGACAACAAACTCATCAGGACAAGATTCAGCAGTCCTCCATTTAAAAGACAAAGGCCACTCTTGAAGACAGCAAACTTCACATTTTGGACAGAGAGGATTGCTGATTTGAAAGAGGGATCAAAGAGGCCATCTATTGGCTCAGGAAATCTGGGAGTTGATGTCCACAAGTCATAAAGGGCCCTACCCTAGAAGACTTTCAGCGTCTGGAGATGAGGTACTTTCATTCAGCAAAGCATTTCCTTCAGAAAGGAATAGCTTCTAAGGAGGGATATTTAAATTAACTTATACCCAGGGTGGGATTCTACCAGTTTGCACCTATTCACTAGAATCGGTTGTTAATATTCTAAGCAGTTCAGAGAACTGGTTGTTAGAAGAAATTACTGGCCTAATCCTGTAAGGAAGGCAGGAAGGAAACATTCTGGTGTTGCTTACAGAAACTGTCTCTCCGTTAACCCTTATTACATTCTTGGCAGGACTAGACTCCCTGTCTCAGGAACGTCTCTGGAGTTTTTCCCCCCTCCTTTGCTGGTACTTTGCTTGTGTGGAGTGACCATTCAAAGCTACAATGGCACTGAAAAAAGTGACTTATGACCATTTTTCATACTTACGACTGTTGCAGCATCCCCACAGTCATGAGAGGCCAGGCGAGGAGATGTGTGCCTCGATGTGAGTGATATTGAGTTGGCCAATAACATGACCACCAAGCCATGTCCACTCAGTCACATGACCACCAAGCCACGCCCACCACCTAAGCCACACCCACAAAACTGGTTGTTAAAAATTTGAATCCCACCCCTGCTTATACCTGCATTGAGTGACTTTTCTACCAGGTGAAGCCTGTGGTTATCATGAGGTTGAGTCATCAGAATATCAACTTTTGATGCCAATTGAAGCCATGGAGGTATCTGGCTAGGTTCTTTGCTTAGAAGAATGGCCAGCAAATGGAGAATGTATCATAAATGGACATCTTGCTCTTTTTTTCTCTTTACTCCTAATGAAGACATCTTAGCTCTGTAAAGCAAACACAAGTAGCAGTTATGGGCTGACCATCTGCTTTGGAATATAGTGGGACAGAGTTGTATATTATTTCTTACTTGACAGAAAAGTGCTCCTTCATGACAATCTGTTCCTAAAATACATCATGGTACTTTAAATCAAATTAGATCCTCACTCAACGGATGGACACAACAGCAGCTTCCAGCTATCTCTACATCCATTACAAGTACTTTTAATTTGGAGGAAATCAAAATGTGACCTGGTCAGAGTTTCAAAAATATAAGCTATATATTATTTGTTTCAACCCTACTGTTGTTGTAGCTATACAGTAGTATACAGGTAGTCCTCAACTTACGATCACAATTGAGCGCAAAATTTATGTTGTTAAGTGAGACATTTGTTACGTGAGTTTTGGACCATTTTACGACCTTTCTTGCCACATTTGTTAAGTAAATCTCTGCAGTTGTTAAATTAGTAAAATGGTTGTTAAGTGAATCTTGCTTCCCCATTGACTTTGCTTACCAGGTCACAAAAGGGGATCCTGTGACTCCGGGAATCTGTAACCATCATAAATATGAGTCAGTTGTTAAGCATCTAAATGTAAATCACATGACCGTGGGGATGCTGCAATGGACTTAAGTGTGAAAAATAGTCATGTCATTCTCTTCAGTGCCTTTGTAACTTCAAGCTGTCACTAAGTGAACTGTTGTAAGTTGAGGACTAACCGTACTGTAGCTACACTACAGCTACACTATATCATACAATGTTATTTACATAGGATAGATTTGATAGAGATGGCAGAATTTGGCCTTCATTTAAGCATTATCATTGTGAGTATATTTCCCTGTCTAGCTTCTCTTGATCAAGGCTGTGCATTCCCAAACTCTTCAATTGCTTTTTATTTGGGGAGAACATGACACAAATGTATCAGTTTGTTGCAGAAATCACATCCAGAAAGCAGACACAGATAACTGATTCAACACGATTCATTAACTTCTTTATATACATAATAACACATGAAGTAAATTTACAATACCAACAGCATATTCTTCCAATGTGGTAACAGTTACAGGCAAAAACACAAGTAGAGGAGAGAACAGTTTCAGTTTTGATTCAGAGTTGCAGACCAGTCTGCAGCTTCAGAGCTCAGAGCTTAATACAGAGCCATGCCCAAGCTCCAGTTTCAGTTTCCAAACAGTCCTCTTTGGCTGACTTAGTTGCTATGCCTATTCATTGGCTGACCTTGTTACCATGCCTCTGCCAGTTCATGAATATTCTGACAAAATGGAAAACTGGTTCAGTCTGAATTCACCTCTGATTGCAACAAAGGGAAACTGAATATATTATAAGGAATATACCATTACTTCCCTTAACACAGGTAGGTTCAGGTTTGGCATATAGAGCTAGATAAATAAAGGCACACTCCTATCCATGTCTAATATGTTCACACAGCTTTTCCTACCTTTATTATTTTTATAATATCTCAAGGAAGTTAACACATCTAATATTGCTTCTCCTCCTATTTCCCCACCCCACTACAACAACAACCCTGTGAGATGGGTTTGGGCTAAGGGTTTGTGACTGGCCCAGGGACATCCAGCTGGCTTTCATGGGTAAACTGCAACTAGAAGTCACAATCTCCTGGTTTCTGGCCTGGTGTCTTAATCAGAAACTGTCTCTGACAAATATTGAGCAAAAGTCACATTTCACTGTAAATGAATGCACTGAAAAGAACAGTTACTTTTAGTGATGGTTTTATCCAGCGCTTCTGTTCAGACCTCTTTCTCCTTTAAATCTAGTCTGATTAAAGTCTATGCAGGATTCTGACCTGAAATCATTTTAGAATCACAAGTCTGCAGATTGCTGAGCTAATGAAATGAAAACCCTGCACAGAAGCATTGGCTTGAGTGTAAATTGAATTCCACCCTGCTGTTTTTCCCTGGCATGTTGAGATAACTCCAAAATCTATTTGCTTTTGCATTGTAAAAATGAAAATGATAATGATGAACAGCGCGGGATGATCTTGAAGATGGGGGTGCGATAAAAAATTGTAACGCCCTTTGCATAACAATATCATTGCTTTTGGAGAAACGCAATCTCTGTGCATTCCCTCTTTGTATCCATACATATTTATCAGGGCTGTGCAGAGATCTGGATTCCAAAGGGGAAAACTTGATTTAGAGCATGCATAGGCATGCAAGTTGCACCTATTGGCACCTTCTCAGATCAAACATATATTTCCCTGTGGTTTATAGAGTTATGGACAGATGTCAGATGTGTGCACATGCATACCCAAGATCACCTTTTCCCCTTCAGATCTAGATCTTTGCTTAACTGAACATAACAAAAGAAAGAGAGAGAGAGAGAAGAGAGAGAGAGAGAGAAAGAGAAGAAAAATAAAGAGAAGAGAGAAAGAGAAAGAAAAAAGCAATAATAAGGAAAAAGAAAGAAATGAAGGAAGGGAGAGAGAGAGAGAGAAAGAAGGAGGGCGGGAATGTATTTGTACATGTGGAAACCCACAGATGTAGCATTACTATTTATATCTACAGGACAAAAGTAAATTTTGCTGAGACTTATGACCAGAGTTTCATTTTCTTTTACCTGCAGCTTGTGATAAACTAACAAGAAAGATTATTTTACAGCTATGAATACTAATGAGTTATTCTCATCGATACTATAATTCATATTATTACATGATTTTTTAAAATCTGATCAATTACCAAAATCTGCCAAGCCTATGAAAACTTTCATAAGACCCATTTCACAATAGTAAAGACCAAAGAAAGATTAATGGAGAATCCGTAGGTAATTTTGAAATGAAGGAATGCCATTGTGACAAAATATAACTCAAAAATATAGTTTCCCCTACATTTCATTGGGAAACCTTAAAATAATATTTTAAAAAGTCACAATGGTAGAAGAGATAAAGTATAATGTGGCTGCCTCTTCATTTGTGTGCTGTTTGCTGAACAAAATCTTTTCTCAGCTGAATTTGTTCCCCAGACCTCTAGTGAAGCTATCAGTGGGCTAAAAGCCTAAAAATATTATTTGGATTATGATTATTGGCTCGTGATGTATTTGGAAATACTGCTGTTGAATACAATACTAGGAATGTTGTAATAGGTGATAATGGAGGAATGACGGAACCTACTGTGTAATTGCTATCACTGGCCATAGCTATTCAAGAGGAAGATGTAAACCATTCATTGATGCAAATTGCAGCTTGTAGATGTAGTAAAATGGAAAATGACTGAGATGCACCCAACATCAGTTAACGACACCATTGTTAAGATTTCATCAGATACAATGGAGCTATGGTAGCATTATTGCTCATTGATTTCTTTATTACTTGAAACAACGTCGATCTGGTATTCTTCCTTGCATTTTCATGGGTTATATTTCATCCATGAATGTGTTACTCCTGACTGATTTTTCAAATATTTCTGCATTTCTAAAATTCACGATATCAACCAGGAAAATTACATATGGAAAGGATGATCTAACGAATAATGCACTAAAAAAGGGGGAAACAATTTCCTGGACAGGGAGTCTCTATGCTTGGTCACTCATGCTTTGGTCATCTCCTGATTGAACTATTGCATGGGACTATCCTTGAAAAGTGTCTGAAGCTTTACCTGGGGCACAGTGAAGCTGTGCACACCGTACTGGGTGCCCAAAGAAGGACACATATAACACCCTTGATCTGCAAACTACACTAGGTACCAGTTTTCTTCTAGGTCCAATTCAAGGTGTTGGTCATAACTTTATAAAGCCCTTCATGGCATGGGGCAGGTTACCTACAGGACTGGCATCACCCAATCTCATCATTTATCCCTTCTCAGTTGATCAGGCAGGGAAGACATGCCACAGATCCTATCAAAGAATTTTGCCTGGGGGGATCTAGGAAGAGAGCATTCTCTGGGGCTGCCCCCATTTGTGCAACATCCAGCCCCCAGAGGTGAAGAAATCCCCCGATCTCTTGCCCTTCCGCAAAGGGGACAAAACTTGACTCTGCTGTGGCCTTGCGTGGAGGGCACAAAGGACCTCGCATCTGTTGGATTGACTAGTCCCTTTAAAAACACTCCTACCTTTAATAATCCAGTTAAAAGGCAATCTTAAAATGTGTTTGCTTATCATTATCCAAGAATTTAAAATTTTTAACCCTGATTTAATTTTGCAATCTTAATGTTAATTTTATTCATTATATTGGTTACCTTTTATATGATATTGTACAACACCCAGGGCCTCATGGGCAGATTAGAAATATGAAATGTAAATAAATAAATAGCACGCCAATTTCAGTATGAAATTTCTACAGTCATATAAATGGAAAGAAATCTGCAGGTTTTCTCAGGCTGAGTTTGAATTTGCTGAAAGAAAAAACAGAGATCTACGGTATTAGTACAATCACAGTGTCATTTCTGCAGGGTAGATGTGTGCAGCTGGCCTGCCCAGTATAGTACCCTGCCATAATAATGTTCTTTGGAAATTTGCTATCATTGGAGAAATATTTGACACCCACAGGTATAATTCTATGCTCTTTTAGAAATTTCTGATGCCAACTCAAAGTTGGATGATGTTGAAGGACAAGAAAATTATACACATTGTCTAGATGTCATCATATATACAATTTCAAGATAAATTTAAATTTTTCATAAAAACCTGGAAAAATGTCACAAAATGCTTTCATATATAGGCTTGGGTGCCTGCTCAAATTATCTGAAATTTATACTTCCTAGTTCAGATGAAGTAGTGAAATATAAAATATACTATGAGGCATCACTACATTGTCCTATGCTATTAGAAAATGAATAGGATCTTATAGGAAATAAAAGAAGATTAATGCTTCTGAAATATTCAGTAATTTGTATCTTCAGTAATTTGTACAAAATGCATCAATGTATGGCAGTTATCCTCCAGCTATATCATAGTACTAGTCCTTGCAAATGTCTTATGTACCTTGCCACAAACTACACAGAATAACAGAGTTAGAAGGAACCTTGGAGGTCTTCTAGTCCAACATCCTTCTCAAGCAGAAACCCTACATTATATCAGACAAATGGTTGTTCAATCTCTTTTTAAAAACCTCCAGTGTTGGAGCATCTTCCAACTTCTTGAGACAAGTCGTTCCACTGATTAATTGTTCTAGCTGTCAGGAAATTTATTTCTAGTTTATAGGTTGGTTCTCTCCATCCAATGCTTCTTTCCCACCTTCAGTATTTTGGAAAATAGGTTGACCCCCTTCTTTGTTGCAGCAACTTAGATATTGGCATTATCATGCCCTAGTCCTTCCTTTCATTAAACTAGACATATCCAATTCCCAGTTCTTCATATGTTTTAGTCTCTAGTCCCCTAATCCCCTACACAATTTAAGGGAGACAAAAGTTATTTGACTTTTCCTTCCATTGATTATTTCAAAACATGTACCTTCCTGCCTTATGCGTTTCTAGAATCTGAAGACTTATCTCCAGAACTTGAGACTTGAGGTGCTGCCATTTCTCATGTGTTGCCTCCAGAATATGGACCAATGCCAGCACAGACATTACAGAAGAATTGTTGCTTTTACTGAGGTATGGAAACCACATGAAGCCCGTTAGTTTTAGTGATAAGATCAAGACCATTTTCCTGGATGATGGAACCATTATGCTTCCATTACCTTTCCACACATCTTCAAACACAAGGATGCTCATGTATTTCAGAGGAACATGAAGAGCAGCTTTAAATAGCAAACTATTTAACTTTAAGTATATATGTATTTGGCAATGGAAGATCAGATTTTTCCAGTGATGGTAAAGCATGGAATAATTTCAGAGAAGAGCTGCCTGGAGGGATTTCTTATAAAGCCCTTTCAGGTACACCCTATCCTTCCTGCAAATATTAATAAGAAGGTCTTTCATCTATGGTAATTTGTTGGGTGGACCAGGAAGAAATATTCAGACACACAAATATTCACATCTCAACCACCTATATTCTCACTTCTGGAAACATTTTTCTATTTCATTACGTAGATCTGGCCACCTATTTGGCAGAATTGGGGAAATTGTCATCTTATGCATTGAAAAACATGACATATTTTATTAAAATGCTACTGTTCCTATGCTTTCAGGTACATGGAGTTCCCAGGATAGAAGAAGCAAATGTACTTGCAAATAATATCAAGGTGCAGACAGGAAAGGTTCTTCTAAACCCTGTATCAATCTGCATGATTTATAGCAAGTGTTCCTCGCAAATCTTTCCTTCTCAGAAAATGGAAAAATCTGATTTGTGTTGGGGCTCAATACTGTTTGGAATGGGGCCAGTCCTGCCATTAAGCAGTGTGAGGCCAGTGCCCCAGTCAGATTTTAGAGGACATTAATGTGTGGTTATTTAATTTGTTATAATTGTATTATTCTTGCCAAAAAAAGAAAAGGGATGCTTGTGGGATTTTCTGCATTGTGTGCCAAAGCTAACTTGGCTTTTGCTACTAACACCTTGACTTGGCTGGATTTGGGAAGGAAAGAGATGCTTTGTAAACTTTGCCTTAGGCAGCAAAACATCTTAGGTGAATACTGGTTTGGAGCAGCTTATGCATAATAATTCTTTTTGAGTCTGGAACTAAAAGAGGGCAGATCAAATACTAAATATTGCTTTTTATATTCTGAAGCACATTTAAGAACATATGAATGAGAGCCTGTTTGGGCTAGTGGTTAAGGCACTAGGTGAGAAACCAGGAGACCGTGAGTTCTAGTTCATTTTCTTTTATATATACAGAGAGCATTTGCACCAAGACAAATTCCTTGTGTGTCCAATCACACTTGGCCAATAAAGAATTCTATTCATAGTCCTGCCTTAGGCATGAAATTTAACTAGGTGACTCTGGTTATTTTCCCTCTCTGAATCCAGGAAGTCAACCTCAGGCAAAACCCTTTTTGGTCAATTCTTGTTGCAACCAATGGATCAACACTCAATTGATCTAAAATCATAAATATAAACAAACAAACAATAAAATAAATAAATAAATAATTAAAAGCAGACCCTGCACTTGCAGGAAAATGTGTTCCTGCATTGCTGGTATTTCTGCTATGCAGCCTAAAATCTAGGAGCAGTAAAGCTCCATCAAGATCAATTGCCTATGCAACAGGGTGTCAAAAAACACACACCAAAAGGCAGTTGTGGCAATGCAACTGAGGTCCCATCCTTTTGTATGCATGTTGACAATACGTAGACAATACGTAGACAGAGTGATGAGCTTTGATCACACTGCTGTGGCTGCCATCTTGAGTTTTTTCCTACCTCCTCCACAAACACTCCTGTTAGCCAGCAATTAAAATTAGTTCCTTCTCCTTCAACCTATTCAGTTTCCTTCTAAGTTGACCTAAATCAGTGGGCCATCCTCACCTCCAATGGCACTAAATTCCACAGTTCAACCACAGTATTCTGTAAGTCATCCTGAATATCTCTGAAGTTAGTTTTCATAGGGAAACCTTGATTTCTAACTTATGTTTTCTTTCTAATTGCATTGCCATTATCATGCATGTTTTTATATACACAATATTTATCCCATCTCTTCCTTTACTGCAAGCTAAAGTGTTCCAGATGGTATAACCCTTTTTCATAGGGTTGGCTTTTTGACCCCCACCTAAGTAAAGCTCTTAACCAGGTACTTGTTATTCCCATTTTTTTTCAGTTGAGAGTTAATTTTATAGCAACAGCACTATTTTCAAAAAATAACATTTCTCGTGAAAAACCTACTTGGAATACTGTGGAAACATCACAGAGTATAAATATTCTAATATACTTGGAGCCTCACCCACATCTATTTAAGAGATAACTGGTTGAGTAATTCTAAATCCTCGTTCAATCCACATTGCATAAAAAGTCTAACACCAAAAAGGATGATGGCCAAGTTCTTCCTGTCTTAACCAATATGGTGACTGTTTGAATGAATGAATGAATGAATGAATGAATGAATGAATGAATGAATGAATGAATGTAGGGGTGGGCTTCAAAAATTTTAGCAAAGGGTTCTCTGCCCAGTTGCTGGGTGGGCATGGCCATGGTGGGTATGGCCTAATTGGTCTCTTGCACCACAGCAGGGGGGCATTTTTGCCCTCCCTGGGCTCTGGAGGCTTTCCTTGAGCTTCCAGTAGGGTGAAAATGGCCTCTCTGGGCTTAGAAGCTCTCTGGAAACTGGAAACAGGCCCCTTTCTGGCCTTCCTGAACTTCCGAGAGGCCTGTTTTTTGCCCTCCCCAAGCCTTCGTGTCCATCCTGCACTTACCTGCATCCAAAACGGGCTGTGTGGGGACTCCTGGCAGGGGAGGGGTGGGTGGGACCATCCAGGAGTGGGATTTAGGAGTTCTCCAAACTGCACACAGTCTTAGTTAGGGGCTCTCCTGAACCCCTGAGAACCCCCATCAGCCCACCCCTGAATGAATGAATGAATGAATGAATGAATGAATGAATGAATGAATGAATGAATATTAATGAATAAGAATGAATATTCTTTATTGGCCAATCATTGTGTTGACAAAAGACATCCATCTCTGCAACTGGAAACCGCTGGGTCTTTCCAAGCAATTAGGAATATAGAAAACCTTACTCTATTTTATTTTTTAATGTTAAGGTTGGACCTTATTAGAATTTGGATAGCAAACTGGTTTGTGTGTGTGTGTGCTAGAGTTGTAAGCTTTAAAAAGGTAATAGCAAATCACGAAAAGTATCAAGAAAAGTATGAGGATTTGCTTATGTGGTCCCCTGGAATGAAGCTGAACCCAAGGGCATTTTATATTTATCTTTACAACAGCAGGTTACAATACCTAACTGATTTCAAAAAAATAAGTAAAGTTAGACCTCCCATTAATGCTTGGATGTGAACTTATCAGGAAATTCCACAGCTCTGGGCAAGACATGTAAATTAGAAGAAAGAAAGAAAGCAACAGCATGCCATTTTTGTTTTCTTCCAAGAAAGCTACACGGAGGTGTTCATGAAGTCAGCAGGAGTCAAATCCCCTTTGAGAGAGATTTTACTTTGCTTTTATTTGTATGTAATAATGTGCATTTGAGTCCTGCCTGTTTTTCCATCCTTATCCCTAGCTCCTAATCATTGTTGATAATTCAGCTGCCATTATGCTCTACAGAAGAGCAAACTGTGGCCCAAACTATAGGCTAGAATAGAATAAATAGCATAGAATAGAATAGAATAGAATAGAATAGAATAGAATAGAACAGAACAGAACAGAACAGAATAGAATAGGATTCTTTATTGGCCAAGTGTGATTGGGCACACAAGGAATTTGTCTTTGGTGCATATGCTCTCAGTGTACAGAAGAAAAAATAAAATACATTCATCAAGAATCATAAGATACAACCAGGGGTGGGATTCTACCAGTTCACACCTATTTTCTAGAACCAGTTGTTAACATTCTAAGCAGTTCGGAGAACCAGTTGTTAAAACAAATTACTGGCCTGATCCTGTAAGGAAGGCAGGAAGGAAGCATTCTGGTGTTGCTTACAGAAACTGCCTCTCCATTAACCCTTATTACATTCTTGGCAGGACTAGGCTTCCTATCTCTGGACCTTCTCTGGAGTTTTTTCCCCCTTCTTTGCTGGTACTTTGCTTGTGTGGAGTGACCATTCAAAGTTACAATGGCACTGAAAAAAGTGACTTATGACCATTTTTCACGCTTACGACTGTTGCAGCATCCCCACAGTCATGAGAGGCCAGGCGAGGAGATGCGTGCCTCGATGTGAGTGATATTGAGTTGGCCACGCACAGCCAATAACATGACCACCAAGCCACGTCCACTCAGTCACATGACCACCAAGCCATGCCCACCACCTAAGCCATGCCCACAGAACAGGTTGTTAAAAATTTTGAATCCCACCCCTGGATACAACACTTAGTGATAGTCATAGGTTACTATAAGCAATCAAATCATTCATAGGTTGCTAATCAAAACATACTAGGAAAACAAATAAAACAATATAAATTGTAAAGATACAGGCAACATGGTTCTAGTCATAAGTGGGAAGAGATAGGTAATAGGAAGGATGAGAAGAATAATAGTAATATAATCTTACTAAGTAATTTGACAGTGCTGTGGGAGTTAGTTGTTTAGCAGAGTAATGGCATTCAGGAAAAAAATGTCCTTGTGTCTAGTTGTTCTGGTGTGAAGTGCCCTATAGCGTCTTTTTGAGGGTCAAAGTTGAAACAATTTATGTCCAGGATGTGAGGGGTCTCACATTGCAGTCTCTTGGGAATTAGGAGCCACTCGGAGACATTTTGAGAGGTTAAGGTTAGGCCAATGGTAGAGGGAAGAGGAGACGCAAAGTGTATGAGGCTATATCACACGTAGGGATAAGGTGGCTATTTTCATGGGGAAGTTCGACTGTTTTAGGTAAGGACTATATTTAAAAAAATACCTTAAACCTATTCAGAATGTTTATAAAAATAGAAGAATGCTGTATTACTAACTTTTGGGAGTCAGCGTAAGAGCATGCAAAAAAATGGGAAAAAGAGCTGAAGGACCATGAACAGCTTTGGGATTGAGAGCTGCCATGTCTTATACATTACCAAAAGACATCTTACATGTCCATGTCCATGTATATGGCCATCATAATCAATAACCATACCCTTCAGAGTCAGAGTGCTTTAAAGTTGCAAATGTGTAACATTTTTTTAAAGTATATATGGCTATGGATATATGTTAAAGACAACACACACACACACACACACACACACACACAGAGTGCTTATTTCCGTCTATCCATTTACAATTTTTCCAGTATAAACTGAGGTCAAGTAAATTTTAACTCTGGCATGATGAAGTAGTGATAATGGAAGTTTTAAATTCAATGTGTAAAGCTATTAAAGTACAATCCTAGAGTATCTTTGGGCAATGCTGCTTTTCATTATGGAAAACAGGCCAGAACTGCTGCTAGGCTTTGGGCTAATATCCAAGTGTGGTATAAAATAATAATCTTGAAATAACCAATAGTCTCACTCTCTGGTAAGAGATTTTTTTCCCCTTAAAAATATATAAAAGTATTTTGTTTTGGATTAGCAGTGTGGCAAGCTGAGGCTAATGCATTGTTAATTCAGATATGCATGTTCAGGTCAAAACTGCTATTGCAAATTACCACAGCATCCTAGGTGGTATCTACAATGATTAAAGAACAAAGGAAGAAATATGTTTGATACAAAGGGGGATGGGGTGGGAAAACCACTGGGTTGCTTTCATTCTTTCCTTTAAATATGCATGTTTTTGAGGGCTCCTTGGTGCTCTCTGAGTTTGATTATTTTCTTGCAGATGCTTCATTAACCAAACTAGGTAATGTCATCAGTGCTAGCTGACTAACATGTTCCTAGCATTGCTAATGTTACTTAGTTGGATAACGAAACATCTGCAAAAAAACAACCAACCTCAGAGTGTGCCAGGGATCCCTTGTTTCAACCCTGAGCTACAAATATTCTCCTTTATTGATATATTCTTTTTCATTCCCACTGTGGTGTCAAAAGAAGATTGTGACTTAGGTTAGACCAGAGGAAAATAATCCAAAATCTTCCTGTGAGCATCAACAATTGAGGTTGGGCTGCAGGATGAAAGAAAGCAGAATTTGAAAATGTGTGGAATACCTGAACTTTGATGCAAACTCAACATATACTTGCACATCAGAAACTGCCCTTTTCAGAATAGTCTGATCCAATTCACAATTTTAAGAAGCATTCAGGTAAAAGAAAAAGAAAGAGAAAGAAAGAAAGAAAGAAAAAGAAAGAAGAAAGAAGAAAGAAGAGAAGAGAAGAGAAGGAAGGAAGAGAAAGAAGAAAGAAAGAAAGAAAGAAAGAAAGAAAGAAAGAAAGAAAGAGACTGACTATGGAAAATTGATGGTAAAGATGAGCCTGTTAGGAAATAGACAAATAGAAAGGAGTAGTCCAGAGATGTGGAAATGAAAATGCATGTAAGTTTCTAGTTGTTTGTAAAATACTGTGAAAATGAACTGAAAGGAAAACATAGCCTAAAAATGATGAATGGAGTTCTTTACTTGAAGAAAAGAAAGGTGAGACTTGCCTCTGTTATGTCATTTTTCTCAACCATGACAACTTTAAGATATGTGGACTTCAACTCCCAGAATTCCCCAGCTAGCATGCTAGTTGGAAAATTCTAGGAGTCAAAATCCATTTATCTTAAAATTGTCAACGTTGATAAACACAGCAGGATGTTAATCCAATATTCCCCACAAGGAGTAAGTAGATAGAGTACACAAAGGCATCATAAATACAGCAAGGAGAAACATTGGAAAAGAGAAGAAAATGATGGTGTAGATGAATGGGAGGTGGACATATCCAGCCCAATCTTTGGCTCCATGCTTTTCAAATGTAAATAATAACTATTTCAACATTGCATTAGATTAAATGTCTGGGGTGTCCCAAATAAATATCTTCATAAAAGGAAGAGGGGTGTTTTTTTTAACCAGTTGCTTTGGATTCAGGCCACAACTTTTTTACTGGCATAATTGTGTAGTGGTGTTATTTACATAACAAAGTGGTTCAAGTCATGACAGCATTTTTAGAAAAACATAATATTTTCTAGTTGGGAACATTCAATAAATGGATGAAACAGTTCCTTCTGAAAGCAATTTTTCTACCAGCTTTGCTTATATTATCAATGTGTTTCAGATACACGTGTCATCTCTTTTATTTATTTGATTCTTAGATCACCCAATTTGTACAGTTCTGAGAGGCTTATCAAATGCAACAATTTAATAGAAGAAGAATACAAAATAGATCAATCCAAGGAAAATTTGGAGAAAATCATTCATCAATTAAGCAACCTAAACATCTTCAAGAGATGCATCCCCCCTTCTTATTGAAGACCTGGGAGTAGTGACAGATTTAAACAAGGGTGGGGATAAATTTCAAATGGGATCTATCTATCTATCTAAGTATATAATACATACATGTGCTATACTTCCTGTGAAGAAGGGAAGGCAACATACATGACAGCTGATCTTTTTTTATCTTCTGATCTATATCCTGTGAGGTAGATTGGGCTAAGAGACTTAAACTACATGGTAAGCTTCATGTTGCTTCTGAGACCTGTTTTCTAATCATTTTATATTATAAAAATCTTGTCTTTGGAGAAATAACTACAAACAACAAAATGTAAAAATAATAAAACTATTAGCATTACTGCATTGCCTCTTATTAAAGAGACAAGAAATGTACAAGAAAAAAAATGCAACATTTAAGGTAAAGCAAATATTAAAGAATGGGGGAAAAGGAAAACCACTGCTCTCTAAAAATAGCATAATCTACTTTTTTTTTCTAAATTACTTCTATTTGCTCATTTAGTTCTGTTAGTGATGATTTGAGCTTTCGATCAAATGAGTAGATTCTGTCTTCTTTTAAAAGTACACAATGCACTCCTCTTAGGATTAATGGTTCAAACAATATTCTATATTAATGCCTTTCTAATCACATAGACGGTACCTTTCAGCAGTTCTTATCATTTCAGCTGCCTTGACAACTTTATCCCCTTTTGAGAGAAACAAAAGGAATGTTACATCATCCAAAAGGCTGCAGAATCAAAGCTGAATATCCCAATAAATAAACCTTCTCTATTTCAACAAGATGAATCGAAGATATTTTGGCATCTGAAGCTCAGAAATGTTGACCCCACACACACACCTCCACACAAGTCCCACATTCATACACAAGTAGATTAGCAGCTCAGTATTATTCCCTCTCCTGGAAAAGGTGTGTAGTGTCCCTTCCAACTCTGATTGATGCTTGTTGCACAGCATCTGTGAAAAGAGGAGGGTTCCCTGATTTTCTTCTCACAGAGCAAGTGTATCTGGAATCAATGCATTTGATTGTGCTCCCTGGTCCAATTTCTACTCACCGTACATAAATTTCAGTATAAATGGAATTGTAATGAACAGGCAGGCTGCAAAATCTCATTCTTGCAACCTGCCTGCCACCTCAAAGCAGATGGCAATTTGCCAGATTGTGTTTATGAGTCAGCACCTTCAGGATGGAGAAATATTCCAGTGGGTAGCTTTCCAAATGGAAGACCTTTGGTTCTTTGGGCAACTGGAATGGCAATCTCAGAAGAACACAGTACAAGAAGTAGGATGGTAAGGTTGGGAAGAGGGGTGGAATCTCAGCTTCTGATAAAAAGCAAATCCAAAAAGCAGGGATGAAAGTCCATGGGAGTAAGCAAGGAAACTTGATTTACAAGCATCAGTTCTTCCCAAGGAACAGATAGTTCATTGAATTAGAAATATTGCATAAGATCTCTTTTTATTTTAATGCAGCGTGCATTTATTTTGAATATTTTGGACATGTGATGCAACACCCAGAAAAAATACAGCATACTTCATTTAATGCTCCAAGGAAAGATTGAAGGCAAAGCGCACCAATGTGCCTACCGTCCCTGTCCTATTGTTTCTTTTTATTTTTCTTATATGTATCCATTTCATGTATTCATAACTATGTTTATACTTATACCTATTATCTTATAATCGCGTGGCAAAATAAATAAATAAAATAAATAAATAAATAAATAAATAAATAAATAAATAAATAAATAAGGTCCAGGAAGAAGATCATGGCTTCAAAATCTAAGTGACTGGTTTGGACAAAACTCAACACACTTTTTTGTGCGGCTATTGATAAAAATAGGATCACCAACATGATCGCCAACGCCCGATGGCGTTGGCACATGAAGAAGTGCATTTATTGCTTTTGATAGTTATATTATCTGCAAATAACTAGTAAATTATGTGTTTTATGCAGTTCAGACCTCTTTAGTTTAGAATTCCTCTAAATTAATGACTGAGGGGTTGTGAGACCTTTTACCTTGCACCTTGTGGGCTCAGCCGTGCTCCTCCAAAGTTAATATGTATTATTCATTGCTTGCAAGGACATAGATGAGTCAGTCACAATCAGACATGGGAGATGGGAGATTTCCTCATGAATTAATTCTGTTTATACCAGTACTCTGGTGCAACTGTTAACAATAATAGTGACATTAATGACTGCATTTCCACTCAAGAAACTATATCGGTTTTGTTTGGACAATCCTACACCGAGAAAGAAAGGATTTGTGCTGATTGCTGGTTTAGATAAAAATGTAATAAGCTGAGTTTTATTCTGCTAAGGCATTATTTTAATCAGAGATAGATGCTGTATAAGAAAATGTTTTCTCTCTGTGTTTAACAAGGATTCTCTTCTATAAAAGGGATAATTATGTTTTTTTACACCCCCAGTTTCTGATAAAATAAATCGAAACTTTTCTTTGAAGACAGCATTGTTATAATTTACACATACTATATATGTTCTGACTTTCTAAAAAAAATAAAAGTGGGGTTTTTTAAATGTTCTTTTTCTACAGTTTATCAACAGTCAACACAATTAGCTTCAAAACCCACAAGTTTCTCTGAAGCATGAAATGCTTCCCACATCTAAAGTGAAGATCATTCCAGAACATGTATCCATACAAGAAGCATCACTGTGTCAAATGCTTCTGGAATACTCAGATACATCTTTTAAACTCAGGAACTGCTAGATGAAACCCAGGTTTGTCCCCAAATTTGCAAGGTCTAGACCAGTCTAAGGATAGACAAATAAACCTTTGGAATCTTTTATCGACAAATCTGAAGGATCTGCCATCTCAAGCCTTTCATCCTGTTGAGCTGATCAGGGGGAATAAAATCACCAACAAATATCTGGCAAGACAAGCCTTTAGGAAAAAGCAAAAACAAGAATGGATCCTGGTTCTGTGAAATACCTAGGTGATGAATAAGAACAAGAACAAGAAAAGCTATTTCTCCTAACATCTTCACTGAAATAAAAATAGAAATGACTCATACATTTAACCCTTTCATAAAATTACATGGCAAAGTACCCTGTTTTCCAGTGAATATATTGATGGATGATAAAGCAGTGATGTAATAATACATAATGATTCTATACAATAATCAATGTAACAGAAGAAAACTGAAATTAAAAATAATAAAAGAGTGGTCTCTGTGTGTGTGTGTGTGTGTGTACAGAGAGAAAGAGTATGATCTAGTCACCAACCAAATGAATTTATCCTATTCTAATTGGTCATACCTGCCCATTTTGGATGACACATGCATGTTCAAATTAATAGCATTCATTAAATCAATTGCCTCTTTTGTTATCATCATGGATTTTCTTAACTTTCACTATAAAGCCAGTTTTTAATTTTTTTTGTCAGAGATGCAGAAGGATTTTTTTTAAAAAAAAATTAAAGGTAGATGAAGATTAAAGAAAAGCAAGTGAGTAAATGTTTTTTTGTCAGCTCGGCACGAGGCCAGACAACTAAGAACTCTAGTTGTTCCTTCAGGAACAATATTGTAACAGTCATGGCAGTCAGAAAAGTAATTCCATATACCATTTAGTTTGTGCGCAGCAGCCCTTTGTATAAATGTCACTCTTAAGATGCTAGTCTTGAAGTCATTAGGCTTTTCAAGCCTTTTTTTACTAAACCCCCCTCCTTTCAATCTGAAAGCCATGCGTGGCCCTCATTTTGGTCTGAGGCTTGTCAGAGGTTCTCAAAAGTCTCTCAGAATCTGTGCTGTTGCATTTATCTTCATACCATTGGGCAACACAACTACCACTTAAGTATTTAAGCAAATAATGATAGGTTCTTAGGGGACAAAACAAGGAAACAGGAACTCTGAAAAGGCTCTGTAATTGATTCTGGAGCCCTCTCACAGGGACTTCCAGAGCAACTGCTAACATACTTACCCCTGGAGACTCTCTAGCAGCCTCATTTTAATAATGTAGCAACACAGCAATGGAGAGGGGAGATGTTTGTGTGTTATTAACAACAGAAAACAGTGGTCCTGACAGGCAGGTGGATGTTAAGTCTTTTTGCTTCCGTTCCATCCCATTTTTCCAATATGTGAATAGCTGTGGTGGCACAGTGGTTAGAGTACAGTACTGCAGGCTACTTCTGCTGGCTGTCAGCTGCCTGCAATTTGGCAGTTCAAATCTCACCAGACTCAAGGTTGACTCAGCCTTCCATCCTTCCGAGGTGGGTAAAATGACCCAGATTGTTGGGGAAAATATGCTGGCTCTGTAAACTGCTCAGAGAAGGCTGTAAAAGCACAGTGAAGTGGTAAATAAGTCTAAGTGCTATTGCTAGTGTGAATGGAATATGGATAAATGCAGTGTACATTTTTAAAATTGCCTCATCCAGAGAAGAGGCAACTATCAAGAAAGTTTAGGTAACTTAAAAATAGAACAAATTTTTAGGGGTGGGGAGCAGACTTTGTCCTAAGGATATGTCTCTTCTGCTACTAATGGTGTCTAGCCCATGGTTATGATAATATTCCTGGTTTATATTCATTTCACATCAATGCATATTCAGGCTCAAAAGCAGTAACTGTGAGAGGGATCTTGGAGTCTTAGTGGACAACCAGCTAAATATGAGCCAGCAGTGTGCAGCAGCAGCCAAAAAAGATAATGCAATCCTAAGTTGTATTAACAGAGGGATACAATCAAGATCAAGGGAAGTACTAATACCACTCTATAAAGTCTTAGTAAGACCACATCTAGAATACTGCATCCAGTTTTGTTCACCACATTATAAAAAAGATGTTGAGATTCTAGAAAAAGTACAGAGAAGAGCAACCAGGATGATTAGGGGACTGGAGACTGGGACTGGGTTTGGCTAGTCTAGTAAAGAGAAGGACCAGGGGAGACATGAAAGCGGTCTTCCAATATTTGAGGGGCTGCCACAGGGAGGATGGGTCAAGCTATTTTCTAAAGCGCCTGTAGGCCAGACAAGGAATAATGGATGGAAACTGAACAAGGAGAGATTTAACCTGGAAATAAGGAGAAACTTTCTGACAGTGAGAACAATCAAACAATGGAACAGCTTGCCCTCGGAAGTTGTGGGAGCACCATCACTTGAGACTTTCAAGAAGAGATTGGACTGCCATTTGTCAGAAATGGTGTAGGGTCTCCCGCTTGGGCGAGGGGTTGGACTAGATGACCTACAAGGTCCCTTCCAACTCTGATTATCTGTTATCTGTTATCTGGATGATCTTCATGCATTGATTCCAGAAATATTTTCAGCCTTGACACTCAATGGAAATCAGGATCAAGAAAGTATGGAAGGCTTTTTTTTCTCCCTCATCAGTTGTGGCAGGTTGGTGTGGTTGTTGCTTCTGTTGTTGTTGGAGGTGGTGGTGGTGTATGTGTGTTTGTGTGCACCTTCAAATCATTGTTGACTCCTGGTCATTGCCTGGACAAGTCCCTGCAGATTTCTTGGCAAGATTTCACAAGTGATTTTCCATTTCCTACTTCTTGCCTTAAGCACTACACCAAACTGGCTGTCACGTTTTGTTTATCATAACTTAAAGTTGGCATGTTGTTTTTTTCCTAAGGATTTAGGATTTGCTTCCACAGCTTTCACAGAGCTGCTAAATAAATTTTTAAACATGGGCCCCTTTCTCATCTGCAACTGAATGGCTTGTCAGCAGCATGGGCCATCTAGCTTAATGTGGTTTGATTGATTGATTGATTTAACTTGTATGCCACCCCCTCTCCGAAAGGACTTGGGGTGGCTCACAACTAAAAACAGACAATAAGTTAATTACCTAAAACAATATTAAATACTACAAGCCAATTAATCTAAAACCTGTATAAAATTCCTGAATTAAATTTAAAACCACCCCCCCCCCAAGAGGTCAGCACAGTCCGGCCTGTTCAAAGAGCCAGGTTTTCAGATCGGGGCAGAAGGTGCGAAGGTCAGGGGCCAGATGGAGTCCCAGGGGTAACTGATTCCATAGGGCAGAATAGGCTCTTCCCCGGGGCGCCACCAAACGACACTGGTTTGCAGATGGCACCCCGAGGAGCCCTTGCCTGTGTGCTCACACAGGGCGGTTGGCACTTGATGCCGGCAGGTGTATGTTGTTAACAAGGTTTCGTAATATGTCCATTCCCATTTTTATTAGACTCCTGCATCCAACATATTAGTGGAATTGTAGTTCCAGTTTTTGTTTTATTAGAAATAAGATTCAGATTGAACATTTTCTTGTTCAGCAACCTCTTTGCAATAATGTTTCATAAAAGGGCTGGGATCTGTTCCCCCGACCCCCAAAATGTACCATATAAATGCACTATAAGTGCTGTCATAATTCATCCAATTCAGGGAGACCTTTGATGACATTTGTTTTAACCAGTGACTCTTGATGATTAGCATTAACAGAGAAATATAATTTGTTGCTTCTTTTCCTAGAAAATTTCACTCAAACTCTCTCTTTGGAGTAGGAATCAATCATGAGCAGGATATATTTTGTTGATCCACTTATTGGCATAAGGTATGTAAACATTCTTCCTGCTCTGAATCTTTTCTCTCTCTTCAATTGCTGTATGTTGCAATAAGTAAAAAATAAATAGAGATATAATATAAATATCTATTGTATACAGGTAGTCCACAACTTATGATCACAGTTGAACCCAAAATTTCTATTGTTAAGTGGGACATTTGTTAAGTGAATTTTGTCCCATTTTACAACGTTTCTTGCCTCAGTTGTTAAGTGAATCACTGCAGTTAATAAGTTAGTGATGCAGTTATTAAATGAATCTGGCTTCCCCATTGACTTTGCTTCTCAGAAGATCACCAAAGGGGAATTACATGATTCTGGGACACAGCAACAGTCATAAATATGAACCAGTTGCCAAACATCTGAATTTTGATTACAAGATCATGGGGATGCTGGAAAGATTGTAACTGTGAAAAACGGTCATAAGTCACATTGCTTGGTGCCATTGTAACTTTGAGCGATCACTAAATGAACTGTTGTACATCAAGGATTACCCATTCTTGTTTTCCCCAGTTCCTTTCTGCAAAAGGAACAAAAACAAAATACCATACACTCTGTACCATTTTTTTTTCAAATCATCCCATGCATTGTACACCCTTGCATTTATTTAAAGAAAAGTTATAGGTCTGGAAAAGAGTGGTTTTCTTAGCATACATTGCACTTCTAGTTATACATATGATAGAAATTAAATATAAAATTTTCTTTTAGAAATTCTCAATAATGGTTGACGTTGAGGCTAATTTTCAAACATCCTCATTGCTATGAGATAATCATTCCAAGATACTCAACAGATGTCATCATTTATGATATAGTCTGGAGATATTCATATTGAATGGACTTAGCAAATGTTGCTTATATGTTTGTTAGCTTTAATACATTACTTATGGTGATGTGCAGGGTGGCCAATAGCTCAGCAGTTAAGATGCTGTCGGCTGGAAAACTGGCAGCCCAGGTTTGAGACCCGAGCTCCATGCAACAGGGTGAATTCCTCTCTTCCCCCTGATTCCTGGCACCCTAGCAGTTTGAAAGCATTCAAATGCGAGTAGATAAATAGGTACCACTATGGTGGGAAGGTAATAGCATTCCATGACATCATGTTGGTTACATGACTGCTGAGATGTCTGGAAGGCTCAATGGCTTCCAGAGGAAAGACTAACCACAAGGGCTCCTGTACCTTTATCAGTACTACAAATTATTCAGCATTTTCCCATGGAAATCATTTTTGGCTTTTTTTCAGTTTCTGTTTTTAATCCATAATGTATTTAATAATGTACTTCAGATCTAAAACATTCCCTCTGTATAAAAATCATTGAAAAGACAATGGGGACCTTTTTAAGGAGCTGTTTTAATTAAGAAGTCAGACATGAGTAGTGTGCTTCTGTTCAATTATTCCATATTTTCTGGATTATGACATTTACTTGGAATTCAGACTCACAGGAACACCTTAAGCAAAAAGTAGATTAACAGGAATTCATAATGAGTCATGCTAAGCGTGCAGCAAAAATAACTTTCACATTCCCTGTCATTGTCAGTCTAGGTATCAGTTCTGATCTGACTGATAATGATGGCTATAATAAGGGTTGTTACACAGAAAAGGATGTTCAAGTAATTAATGCTACAGCTTTCTAAATTTCCCCACAGCAAATGTGTCAGCGCAAAATTTGGGGAAAGCTAACACATCTCATTATCAGAGAGATGCATTATATCTCTTTGAAGCTTCCTCCTGAATTACAGGAAATCAAACACACAACTATACTAAATTACTGATACATTTGGGTTTGACACCTCTTCTTCCTAGTGTCTGGAAGAATTTTTTACATTTGCATTTTTAGAAGTATATATGTATGTATCCATGTATATTCTTGGGTGGCCTTTTGAATGTTTCCCTAAGACAGTAATCAACTTAATTTCTATTTCATATCAGAATTAATACATTTCTGGAGAAAATAATATTCTCCTTAATTAACTGTCTTCACTTCAGAATACTAGTTCAGGTCAATTTCCTTCATTCTGATATTTTTATTGCCTATTTCAAAATCTGAACCTCCGAACTCCTGATAAGATCCTTCTTTTCTTATGATTAGTATAATTTGCCTTTCCTTTCCTACAGGGACTGAGTTTCTCTTTCTGAAATACTGTTTTATTCACTTGAAAAGAGGACTT
Source organism: Naja naja (assembly GCA_009733165.1). Lineage (NCBI taxonomy): Eukaryota > Metazoa > Chordata > Lepidosauria > Squamata > Elapidae > Naja > Naja naja. The sequence continues at coordinate 144,138,167 of CM019148.1, forward strand.
GATGGGAAGACTGATTTTTTCCTCCACAACATCAAAGAACAATCAAGCAAGGTGGGGCTGGAGATCTAAAATTACTGAAAACAAGGGGAAACTGTTGAAAACAAGGGAAATAGCATTACTGTAGGGGCAAATGGTTGTCAGAGGTAGTAATAGCAGATTCTGGTGGAGGCTACTCAAGATTAGCCTCATCATTAGCTGCTACAGAGAGGGGGAGAGGCTAAGGACCTGGTGAATTTAACTTCTTTACCAAGTCCATAAATGGACCTTGACAGCCAGTTTGGTGGAGTAATTAAGGCACAGGCTAGAAACTGGGAGTCTGAGAGTTCTAGTCACCTTAGGCACAAAGTCATCTCAGTAATCTTGGACCAATCACTTTCTCTCAGGCCTAGGAAGGTGGCAATGACAAACCACTTAGGAAAAAGCTTGCTAAGAAATCACCTCCAAGACAACTGAATAGAAGGAAAAGAAATAATGACAGAACTTATATCTCTTCCCTGTTTCCCTTCCCTGCTTCATTCCCTGCTTCCCTTCATGCCAAACCAATCTTATTTCATTCTTCAACATAGTGACTAATTTAGTAGACCAGCAAAATACTGTGGACATAATATATTTAGATTTCAGCAAGGCATTCGACAAAGTAGACCACAACCTACTTCTTAGTAAGCTAGAAAAAAGTGGAATAGATAGCACCACCACTAGATGGACTTGCAACTGGCTGACAAACTGTACTCAATGAGTAGTCCTTAAGGGTCTAAGTCTACATGGAGGGAAGTAAGCAGTGGGGTGCCACAAGGTTCCGTCTTAGGCCCAGTACTCTTCAATATCTTCATTAATGACCTAGATGAGGGAATAGAAGGGGAACTTAAAAATTTGCAGATGATACTAAGCTGGCAGGAATAGCTAACACCCAAGAAGATAGGCTCAAGATCCAAATGGATCTTGACAGACTAGAACACTTGGCCGTATCTAACAAAATGAAATTCAATGTAGAGAAAAGTAAAGTCCTACACTTAGGCAAAAAACCAAAAGTACACATAGAGAATGGGTGAAACCAGGCTCAATAGCAGTAACTGTGAGAGGGATCTTGGAGTCTTAGTGGACAACCATCTAAATATGAGCCAGCAGTGTGCAGTAGCCAAAAAAGCTAATGCAATCCTAAGTTGTATTAACAGAGGGATATAATCAAGATCAAGGGAGGTACTAATACCACTCTATAAAGCCTTAGTAAGACCACACCTAGAGTACTGCATCCAGTTTTGTTCACCACATTACAAAAAAGATGTTGAGACTCTAGAAAAAGTACAGAGAAGAGCAACCAGGATGATTAGGGGACTGGAGACTGGGACTGGGTTTGGCTAGTCTAGTAAAGAGAAGGACCAGGGGAGACATGAAAGCGGTCTTCCAATATTTGAGGGGCTGCCACAGGGAGGATGGGTCAAGCTATTTTCTAAAGCGCCTGTAGGCCAGACAAGGAATAATGGATGGAAACTGAACAAGGAGAGATTTAACCTGGAAATAAGGAGAAACTTTCTGACAGTGAGAACAATCAACCAATGGAACACCTTGCCCTCAGAAGTTGTGAGAGTGCCAGCACTTGAGACTTTCAAGAAAAGATTAGACTATCATCTGTCAGAAATGGTGTAGGCTCTCCTGCTTGGGCGGGGGGTTGGACTAGATGACCTACAAGGTCCCTTCCAACTCGGATTATCTGTTATCTGTTATCTGCTTCATTTATCTCTGTATATCATCTCTATCCACTTCCTTTCCTTACTTTTCTATCCCATCTTGATGCATTCACTTCATCTATTTCTCTTTTCCTTTTCTTTATTCTTACAGCTGGAAAGAAGAATGGTGTGTATTTGTGTGGAAAGAAGGAAGATGTATGGGAGGGAAAAAGGATGCTCCTTAAAGCTGGAGGAAAGGAGGATCTGCAGTATATTGGTATGATTTGGAGGAAAGAGGGTCTTATGTTTGAAAAAGAGAATGGCTTCCATATGAAGAAATAGTTCAATTAACTTTGTAAATTGGTATTATAGGGAGAAAGCTATGTTAGTCTATGGTAGCCAGAAATCAGGAATCTACAAGCCCTTCTTTGACTAAGAATGTTTGTGAAAAGACAGCATTTATTTTATGAGCTGAAGTTCCAGATGAACAGGTATTTTCCTTCATATATTAGACACTCTATGCATCTGATGGTGAGCTGCAATTCACAAAGTTTGTTTCTCTGTGTGTGAAGTGTAATGATTTTTTTTGGATTTAGCATTGTAAGAAATACCTCCTTAATTCTTTTGACCACAATGAAAAACACATTTTCCACTTCTTCTTCCATGTGTTCTTTAATACAGTGCAACTAGATTGCTACTTATATACTATATATTTCCCACTTGTTCAATCACATGTCTGGTTTCTTAAAATGTTGGAACAGCTTTTGGTTGGTTTCAATCTCCTATTTCCCATCTTACGTTTTCAATTATAGGCAGGAGTTTTTGCACTCAGCTCTTCCATCTACCCAGGGATGTTTTTCATTGCTCAATTCTAGATTGCATGCTTTGTTATTAGAGTATCTGATTTCTTCTGTCTATTGCTATCATGTCTATCCTGATGGTGTCCAGATCTGTTTCTCTGTTTAATGACTATATGGTGTGATCTTCCCTCTCAAATGGTCCCAAATGACACCCCCAATCTGCTGAGTTCCCATTACCATTTACACCTGGAAAAGATCAAGCTTGGTGTTTTTATCTTGATTGTTCTTCTTCCTCACCTTTTCTTGGTCCTTTCCTTTATTTCAGAATGATCAATTGTAGCAGCTTCGCTGATACATGAGTTGGGAATTCTTACTGTTCTTTACAACCATTCATAGAGGAAGCTACAAAACATATAATTTTTACGTACTGAATCTCCAAAGAATTTAGTCATAACTTAATGTGGAAATGCCTAAGCATTTGGTGGTATCTCATCTGACTTGCTACAACACTTTGCATTGCTCTCTCCAGTTGGATCTGAAGATCACAGCTTCTGTAGCAGAAAGAGTGGCAGAACCTGGGGTGGAGTAAAAAGGGGGGTTAACCTGGAATCCCTACTAGTCACAAGAAAACTAAGTCCAACCTCCCTTGAATTCCATTGACCCTTATCTAACTCCAAGCAGATGTTAACCATTAGTTGAGTATATTCCTGTGCAGGAGAAGCAATAAATCAGTTTAATTGGAACTGTTTTTTTTAATGACTGACAGTTTCTGTCCTTCTAGATCTCTCCCAGTTCAGCCCATGTTCTTTTTTTACTTATCTCTGTACAGATCAGGTCTTTTGAACATTAATAAGTTTCAGTTTGCTAAGTATTGTCCTTATAAACCAGGGGTCCCCAACTTGGCAACTTTAAGACTTGTGGACTTCAACTCCCAGAATTCTCCAGCCAGCTGGAGTTGAAGTTCCCAAGTCTTAAAGTTGCCAAGTTTGGAGACCTCTGTTGTAAGACATGTCTTCCAGAATACCCAGCTATATGAATAATTATAACACATGTTCATGTCCTGGACGAGCAGTTTTAATCAGTTTCAGGATGATTCAAACAGTAGTAATAAATTAACCAATTAATAATATATTATACTGATCTGTAACTGTTTTATTGGTAACATTGATTTATATTCTATTCTACCATATTGCTTTACCTGTACCAATCTTAGTTACCACCACTGCTCTAACTCTTTCTCAGTTGTTCAGGCACACATCCAGTTTTTTAAAATGTGTGTTTATGGGCCACGTCCATAAATCAGTGATTGTACATCATTTACAACAGAATTAAAGAGCAGCTATGCAACATCTGTTGCAAATGACATTGCATGTGTTATGCAAATGATACAAATTGCCACAGGGGAATGCTTTCTAATTTAACAGCCATTTGCTAATGATGGGCACCCTTCCTCTCATAGTCAGTTAAAAACAACACTCTGCAATATTAATATTTTTCTCTCTCCATTCTTTCTTCTTTTAGTGCCCTGTTGGCTGTTCTAAGCATGATGTCAGCCCTCTAAACATGGGCAGATGTAAGGAATTCTGACAGTTTTTGAGCTGAAGAATGGATTATAAATCCTGTAATAATTAATAAGTATTTCATTTATAATCACATTATTTTTCTACATTGCTATACGTTGCCATTTAGTAAGCAGAACTGGTTTCTGCTATCAACCTAGTTGAACAAAACTATAATTGTAAGATAAGGCATTCATAGTTTAATCTAAAGCACATTCATTATTTCCAATGTACAGTTTTATAATAGACCTTGACCCAAACTATAGAACTGAATCCATTTTCCAATCACATTATTTATTTGAACATGATCACTCCAAGACAAGACTATCCACTGGAATTCAATTAGAGTCACTGTATGAAGAGCCGATGACCTGGGATATGCTCAGCTAGATATAATGTGATAGGCATATCAGAGAAATTAAAAACACCATGAAACTTTAGGTAGTAATCTTCAATTTCACTTAAAAGGATATTCAAAATGAATGTCAAGGTCTTTCCCGAATTGAAATTCTTGAGGAGGAATTCAAACGCTTTCAATAACACTAACAAAATGTCTTTTCCAGGGGGTGGTTTACCAGACCCAGAAATCTCACTGTGAAGAACAAATTGATTTAACCCCTACTCCATATATCAGTAGAACTGCTGCTTCAGACAGCTTATATATTATGCAAAAAAAAAGTCAATAGCAAATTAGAATCAGTTTCAGGAGAAATACAACACCAAAGTAGATACTTGCTAGCTTGAATGATCTAACAATATATGTTTTCTTTCAGCTAGATAAAGCATTTCAACAAATCATGCCCTGTGAAGACAAAGGAGCTTATTCCTATTATTTAGGTACAGTAATGAGGATGACAATAATATACAAAGTTATGTCATCCTCACTACCGTAGCTAAAAAAATACTGTATGACACAATTGTTCTTTCACCTTTTTTTCCTAAAATGAAAAACAGCAGAACATGTTATCAGAGAACCGAAGAAAGTAATAAGAAACAGGGATAGCTTCAGAGTGCATAATAGCATTTCTATTTATTCAATCTGGTGTGGTAATATTTGTGTTAAAATGTTCCATCGTGTGGTCATAACTGGTGACTGTCTAGTCAACCTGGTAGCTGTCCCTCCCAAAAAGGTCAAGAAGGATCATGGTTAGTAAGAAAATATGTCAGAAAGCTCCAACATAGATGCCTCATTGTCTATGGAGATTCTCAGTCATCCAGGTCATGGTTGTCCCAAAGTGCTTCTTCAAGAGGCAACTGGATATTCTGGTTTTTCTTCCCAAGATGTTTCTCTTCTCATCCAAGAAGCTTCTTCAGTTCATTGCACTTCTTGCACTCACAAGTACAGTTCGATGGGACAGTCTTCTTTTAGGTTCTGCCTACAATAAAAGTATTGTAGTATATCATGGAAATTCTGGTTATTTTGATTTGTGTCCCCCCATCCCATCTAATGCTCATTTGATAACAAATGGAACATTATTTACTTATAAAATTTATATGGCTGCCTATCTTAAAGTCACTATGGGCAGCTTATAAGAAACAACCAGGATAAAATTGTAGTCAACAGCTATCGTAACGCCTGAACTGCTTCACATTCATATCTTCTTCTGAAGAGAATTATATTTGGATGCAGCCTCATTTACCATGGAGAAGAAGTTTGGTATAGTTATTAAGAATAGAAATGGGGAGACTTTGAATTCTCGTTGCACCTTAGGCATCACACCAGGTTAGTAACTTCAGACCAGTCACTATCTCTCAAACTTAGAACAGGCAATCTGTCAATGTTTATTATGGTCACAGACCAGCATTATAAATAAAAGCATTAAAACTATAATAATAGTAAAAAATAAAAATAAAAGACAGATAAAATAATATATAGCAATTGGTGGTGGATTACACATGGCATAATAGAATGGGCCTCTTTCAGAGAAACTACTTTGTACTGATTTGCTAACAGTAGTTGCATATAAAAAGAATTTTCCAGATATTTTATTAGGTAAGGTATTATAAACTGAGTCTGTTATGTATGCAGGTTTGAATGTCATTGGTTTAGTTTGAACTGTTCTTGTGAAATGTCAGAAATGATTGGTTTAAAAAGAGCGGGAAAATCCTGCATAATGATTGGCTGGCAACTGCGGCTGCTGGCTATAAGTAGCAGCCGCAGCCCAGCCAAATCGGGTCTGTTATGAGCTGTAGTCACTAATAAACTCTTCATTGAAGCACTCCGCGTCTGACTCTTCATGCAAACTTAACACTGGCGACAAAGGTGGGATCCTTCCTGAAGAGAAGACGACGTGGAAAACAAGCTGAGAGAGATGGCTGCACTGAACAGCCCCCCCAGCCCCGTTCGATCTGACGGCAGAAGACTGGGACTCGTATGCAGATCGTTTCCAAATGTATTTGGAGGGAAACGATCTCGCCGACATTTCCGAGAAGGGGAAGAGGGCGGTCTTTCTCACGCACTGTGGTCCGGCAGTTTTCAAGATGGCGAAGGCATTGGCGGGAGCTGCAGATGTGAAGGTAATGGAATGGCCTGATTTAGAAAAGCTTTTAAGAGCCCATTACGCCTCACAAGTATCATGCCTCATTAAGAGACACGAGTTTTACCGTCGGGATCAAAGGGAAAGCGAAAACGTTAACGACTTCATGGCAAGTTTAAGAGACATTGGGGGTGCATGCGAGTTTAACAACTTGGAAGAAGCCATGAGCGATCGATTTGTTCTAGGCCTAAAAGACAAGGTGCTTCAGAGCAAATTATTATTAAAACCTAAGATCATGTTGAAGGAAGCCATAGAAGAGGCCTCCTCAGCAGAAGCCACCAAGTCCTCAGCAGCAGCCATGAAGAAAATTAACAAGGCCTCAAGCCATCCTGATGTGGAAAAGTCCACAACAACTCATTGCGAGCAAATAGATTCTGAATCAGACTGTAGTGAGGTGGAGGAAGAATTTATAGACTCAGAATGGAGAGGAAAAAGAAAGACCTGGGAAGAAAGAGGCAAGATTTTTACTGCAGAGGTTGTGGGGGAAGCCACCACTGCACTGAATGCAAGTTTCTTGATACCATCTGCCTCGTTGTGAAAAAAGAGGTCACCTAGCAAGAGTCTGCAAATCATCCAGAACTCCACCCCACAGAAGGAAGTTTCCTGACAAAGAATTCAGGCCCAACAATCTCAGTGAGAAAATGGGGCGCAACACAGAAGCAAATGGGAAGAATGAAACTCATCAAACAGTCACCATTGGTCATTCTTCACCCTTAAGAAGCAGAAAAGTACATGTGAAGGTACTAATTGAAGGCAGGCCTTGCCAAATGGAAGTGGACTCAGGCTCCTATTTATCTATGGTGTCGTGGGACACTATTCACAGATTACTCCCAAACATTCAGAAGAAACATTTCCAGAAGCAAGCACTGACTCTTAAAGACTACCAAGAGAACAAGATTCCAGTAGTTGAAGCAACAGATTTCAACGTGAAGTTCAAAGGCCACCCACGTTTGCCCCTGACCATCGTGGACAAGGATCGCCCAAGCTTGCTGGGACTTGAGTGGTTCAATCCATTAGGCATCGAGGTGACTGGCATCAATCACGTGAGCAACACTGAATGGGAGGAGGCCTTGAAGTCTGAGTTTCCAGAGGTCTTCAGCCATGGATTGGGCAAGTATATGGGGACCCTATCACTTTCAACCTAGATCCCAAGGTGCCCCCAATTTGTTTAAAGCCCAGAAGGGTCCCATTTGCCTTAAAGGAAAAAAATCATGCACAATTAGATAAACTAATAGCTCAAGGAGTTTTAGAGCCCACTGACCACTCCAGATGGGAGACACCCATAGTCACACCAGTCAAGACTAATGGGTCAGTAAGAAACTGTGGAGACTACAAGGGGACCTTGAACCATGCACTTCAACAGAGTGCATATCCAGTTCCAGTGGTGCATCATTTATTACATTCACTTGGCAGGGGTACAGTCTTTGCCAAATTGGATCTGGCCCATGCATATCAACAACTAACAGTTGATGATGCCACTGCAGAGGCCCAAACTATTGTGACTCATAGAGGTGCCTTCAAATGTAAAAGGTTACAGTTTGGAGTAAGCGTGGCACCAGGCATCTTCCAAAGCCTTATGGAAAAGATGTTCCAAGGACTGCCAGGGGTAGTGCCTTACTTTGATGATGTGTTAATCTCTGCTGAAAATGACACTCAGTTACAAGAGAGACTCAGAGAAGTCCTTACCAGATTCAAGAAAGCGGGGTTAAAAGTCAAGGAAGAAAAATGCACCCTTAGAACTGACAAGGTTGAGTTCTTGGTCTATATGATTGACAAGCATGGCATCCACCCTACAGATGCCAAGGTTCAAGCAATCAAAGAAGCCCCTAGACCAAAATGCAAAACAGATTTGCAAGCCTTCCTTGGACTTATTAACTTTTACCACATGTTCCTACCTCAGAAGGCAACCATTGCAGAACCATTACACAGATTACTGGACAAAAAATCTGCTTGGGTCTGGGGCAGGAAGGAACAATCAACATTTAACAATATTAAAAGATTAATCACGTCTGATGCTGTACTGATACAGTTCTCTGAGAATTTGCCTGTTGTACTGACTTGTGAGGCATCCCTTTTGGAGTGGGGGGTTTTGAGCCACAGGCTTCCCAGCGGGAGGGAAGCCCCTATTGCATTTTACTCTCGCACTTTGACCAAAGCAGAGAGGAATTATAGCCAATTGGACAAGGAAGCATTGGCAATTGTTGCAGCTGTCAAGAAATTCCATGAGTATCTATATGGGAGAACATTTACCATTGTCACAGATCACAAACCTTTGTTAGGCATTGTGGCAGAAGACAAACCTACACCCATTATCCTGTCACCAAGAATGCTGAGGTGGACTGAATTTCTTGCTGCTTATTCATACCAGCTCATACACAAGCCTGGCAAAGACATTGGCCATGCTGATGCTTTGAGTCGCTGCCCACTTCCGTTTCACACTGAGGACTTTGAACCTGAGGCGCACACCTTTTTCCTAGAAACTGTTGCCAAGCTTCCAGTACACGTTGCTGAAATTGCCAGAGAGACTGCCAAAGACACTGTGTTGGCTCCTGTTATAGGCTGGATTAAGAAAGGTTGGCCTCTTCAAGATCTACCTCACCTTGCCCAACCTTTTAAGTCCAGGCAAACTGAATTATCTGTATTAAGAGGTTGTATTTTGTGGGTTACAGGGTGGTTATTCCTGCAAAACTGCAAAAAGAGGTTTTGGAAATGTTACATGAGGGTCATCCTGGTATTGTAAGGATGAAGGGATTGGCCAGGAGTTATGTATGGTGGCCAGGTATTGACAAAATGGTTGAAAACTGGGTTGCATCTTGTCCCAACTGTCAGGTAGTCAGGCCTGCCCCACCTCTTGCCCCCCCACAGGAATGGGAATGTCCTAGCACATGGTCTAGGATTCACATTGATTTCACTGGCCCTACAAGAGGGCATACCTTCCTTATTATAGTAGATGCATATTCCAAATGGCTAGAGGTCATCCCTATGGCATCCACCACTACTGATGCTGTCATCAAGCAGCTTAAAAAGCTTTTTGTAACCCACGGGTTACCTGATGTTCTTGTCTCTGACAATGGCCCTCAATTTACATCCAACATTTTTGAATCCTATCTAGCACAACAGGGTATCAGACATGCCCTGACTGCCCCTGGGCACCCTTCGGCTAATGGCCAGGCAGAACGAATGGTACGTTTTACCAAGGAAAAGCTTCAGCATTTGGGTCCTGGGGACATCACTGAGAAAATTGAAAAACTTCTTAGTGTTCAGCACATCACTCCTAACCCAACAACTAACTTATCCCCAGCAGAGTTGTTGATGGGTACGAAACTTAGGTCTTCCCTTGACCACCTTAATCCCACTTACGCACCCAACGCACCACTAGATTCCACTAGCAAAGTTTGCACGTTCAGTGTGGGTGATTCTGTTTATGCTAAGAACCTTATGGGTGAACCTTCATGGATTCCTGCTGAAATAACTCAAATCACAGGCCCTCGTTCTTACAGGGTGCAAACAGAGGATGGAATCCTCTGGAGCAGGCACATTGATCAGCTTAGATCCAGATTACCTCAGGAACATCGCAATTGTTCCTCTCTAGTTCCCATATCTAATGCCTTTTCTAGGGGAAGGGAGGAGCATGAGGATAATCAGCAAGCAAGAATCAACCCCATGTGTAACGAGCCATTACGACAGGAACCATCCCGAACCCTGTCACAATGCCAAAATCCATCCTTACAAGTGGAAGATTGCACATCACTACCTGACTTGGGTGCTGACATTGGTTTGGAGATGGGTTGGGAGGAGAGACCAGATTCTAACAATCAAACAGGGTCTTCTTTCACTGGAAGCCCGAGTAGGGAAATGTCAACAGACACATTTCCTCTCTCACTGGGTGAGAACATTAAAACTTCTGAACCACGTAGGTCTCAACATACACGTAAGAGCCCCACCTATTTAAAAGAATACATTAGATAGGTTGGGGTTTGAGTATGGACTGAACCTAGTGGGGAGGGGTGTTATGTATGCAGGTTTGAATGTCATTGGTTTAGTTTGAACTGTTCTTGTAAAATTTCAGAAATGATTGGTTTAAGAAGTGCGGGAAAATGCTGCACTCTGATTGGCTGGCAATTGCGGCTGCTGGCTATAAGTAGCAGTCGCAGCCCAGCCAAATCAGGTCTGTTATGAGCTATAGTCACTAATAAACTCTTCACTGAAGCACTCCGCGTCTGACTCTTCATGCAAACTTAACAGAGTCCATGAGTCCTTATGGAAGATGCAGTATAGCAGAACATGAACTATAGTTTCAATGGCTCCTTAGGAAGAAGGCAATTGCAAACCAATTCCAAAAAACCTTGCCAGGGGAATTGCACGGACTTCTCCAGGCAGTCACCAAGAATCAGAAATTGTTCTGACCCAAACTTGTGTTCCAAGGAAACAAACATGAAACAGAGGTAACAGCAAAATCTTTTAATGATTCTTTACTAATTCTGTTCCTGTTAAAAGGCTGTTTCAAACTAATTGTCTCTGATAAGAAAGAGCCTTGCCAAGGTTGTGCAAGGCTTCCAAGAATACTAGATAAAGTTACTAAGAAATATTTCAAACATGAAGAGTCTCCAAACTCCAACCAAGATACTCCAAACATCCACAAGGCTTGAGTGCAAAAACTTCTTTGCTTCTTGCAAAGAACTCCTGTTTCTCAGCTGGCTTTTATCTCTCAAGGGAGGGGCCATTACTTTGCAGCCTTACTCCTGAGTCACCTGTGCTGCTGCAGTTGCTCTTTCCTTCAAGCAGCCCTGCACGCATGCTCACTGGGCACAGGCTCCTCAGGGACCTCTTCATCACTGCTGCCAGCCTCCACAATATCTGAAGGCAGTATTCCACTCCCTGATGGTCCTGGCCCCATCCCTTGATTACATGCAGGCCCCTCATCTGAGTCCTCACTCTCTGAGACCTCAGCCACCTGCACCTGCTGCTGGCAAACCACAACAGAAATAGATGATATAGATAGATAGATGACATAAAGAAATGGATGGATGGATAGAGATAGATAGATAGATAGATAGATAGATAGATAGATAGATAGATGAGAGAAAGAGATGAGAGTGATGAGAAAGAGAGAAAGCAACTATCTCAGGGGTGGGATTCTATCGGTTCTGTCTGGTTCTATAGAACCAGATGTTAGAGCTCCTGGTAGTTCGGAGAACCTGTAAAATGGCCCCCTGGCTGGCCTCGCTCCTCTCCGCCCACTTCTCCGCTCCCTACCCAGTCAGTCCCTATTGCACATGTGCAACATTGTGCGCATGTGCAACATGCCTGCAGCCTGCTTTTGCCCACCAGGCCAGCCATTGCTGCCTGCCTTCCACTATGGCCCTGCCTTTACTGATCTTTCTGGGTGAGTGAAGCTCTGAAGCCTTGGTCGCTCCCCCCACCCACTTGCCTTTTGCTGCTACCGGTTGCCTTTCCCCCTCCCCACTTGCCTTCCCCAAGGAACACGTGGAGAAGCTTGTATAGGTTGAATCCTGCTTTTCTCTGTTTACTCAGCAGCTGTTTCTAATGGGAGGGGGGCTCCCATTAGAAACCCTGCCCAGTTCCTTCCAGAAGTCCCCACGATGCTCGTCTGGCTACCAGGTAAGTATAGGGAGCCTCCTGGGAGCAAAAACGGGGAGTTTGGGGAGGGGTCCAGTACTGCCCCCCACCCGTTTTTGCTCCCAAGAGGCTCCAGAGAGGCTTGCTAGGCTGAAAATGGGGTGTGAGGGGGTCCAGCGCCACCCCCACCCCGTTTTTGCTCCAAGAGGCTCCAGGGAGGCTTACTAGGCCCCGTTTTGGGCCTAGGAGGCCTTCCTGCAGCCTCCTTGGAGCATCCAGCCATCCAGTGTGCCTGGATTCAGTGTTCAGTGTTTAGCAAAAAGAATATTTGGAGCTAATATAGTATTGATTCCTGCCTTGGGAATGTTCTGGGTAATCAAAATTATGCAGTCTCTTAAAACTGTTGGAGCCAATCTTCTTTCTTTCTTCCATATCCTCTTCAAAACTAGTAAGTTGCTCTGCTTTTTCATGCCAGGCTTAGCGTGGTAAGTTCAGAGTGGATTTTGTAGAGAACAGCTTACCTTTAGGTCTCATTCATTTGCTCAATTTCAGAGCATACATTACCAATTTCCAAAGCATAATTCAGACTATTCAGCAGTTTGCCCAGCTGCTGCTTCATTATTTCTATTGCTGTCACAACCTTTATGGAGTGTCCAATGTCCTTTTAAGTTTGACAAGCAAAAAACACAGCAAATATTTCTCACAAATATTTTCCCTCTTCCACTTTGTGTTTCAATGTTTAACATACAAAATTATGTGCTGTTTGCAAACTTGTGTTTTTTGTTATTGGAATGCAACTCTTTAATTTGAAGATGGTGGTAAATTCTTGGTAATAAACTGGCAAGAAAGGCTCACTTCTACTTGCCATTTAGAAAGGGTTAGAAAGAATGAGGTTAACCTTTGCTTTGTTTCCAATCTCCTTTTCTTGACTTGGTTTTCATATAAAAGTACTTTGGAATTGAAGCCATATGTGTTAAAATAAAATTCTTTGTGTATAAGTACAAGTATGCAAAAAGTTTCAAGATTAATCCAAGATGTTTAATGGCTTTAAATATCTGGGTATTGTACTAAGGTTTAAGTAAGAGATTCTTCAACTTGCCAACTTTAAGACTTGTGACTTCAACTCCCAGAATTCTTCAGTCAGCTACGCTGGGAGTTGAAGTCCACAAGTCTTAAAGTTGCCAAGTTTGGGGACCCCTTGTTTAAGTAGTTCCAGCTGAAAATATACCATGAATACCATAGAATGCTTGCTTGCCTGCTTGCCTGCTTGCTTGCTTGCTTGCTT
>CM019148.1:144152591-144182444 GCA_009733165.1 Naja naja
TTTGTTCTAGCCTAAAGACAAAGGTGCTTCAGAGCAAATTATTATTAAAACCTAAGATCATGTTGAAGGAAGCCATAGAAGAGGCCTCCTCAGCAAAGCCACAAGTCCTCAGCAGCAGCCATGAAGAAAATTAACAAGGCCTCAAGCCATCCTGATGTGGAAAAGTCCACAACAACTCATTGCGAGCAAATAGATTCTGAGTCAGACTGTAGTGAGGTGGAGGAAGGAATTTATAGACTCAGAATGGAGAGGAAAAAAAAAGACCTGGGAAGAAAGAGGCAAGATTTTTTACTGCAGGGTTGTGGGAAGCCACCCCTGCACTGAATGCAAGTTTCTTGATACCATCTGCCTCCGTTGTGAAAAGTCACCTAGCAAGAGTCTGCAAATCATCAGAACTCCACCCCACAGAAGGAAGTTTCCTGACAAAGAATTCAAGCCTAACAATCTCAGTGAGAAAATGGGGCGCAACACAGAAGCAAATGGGAAGAATGAAACTCATCAAACAGTCACCATTGGTCATTCTTCACCCTTAAGAAGCAGAAAAGTACATGTGAAGGTACTAATTGAAGGAAGGCCTTGCCAAATGGAAGTGGACTCAGGCTCCTATTTATCTATGGTGTCATGGGACACTATTCACAGAACTACTCCAAACATTCAGAAGAAACATTTCCAGAAGCAAGCACTGACTCTTAAAGACTACCAAGGGAACAAGATTCCAGTAGTTGGAACAAGAGAATTCAAGCGTGAAGTTCAAAGGCCACACCAAACGTTTGCCCCTGACCATCGTGGACAAGGATCGCCCAAGCTTGCTGGGACTTGAGTGGTTCAATCCACTAGGCATCGAGGTGACTGGCATCAATCACGTGAGCAACACTGAATGGGAGGAGGCCTTGAAGTCTGAGTTTCCAGAGGTCTTCAGCATGGATTGGGCAAGTATATAGGGACCCTATCACTTTCAACCTAGATCCCAAGGTGCCCCAATTTGTTTAAAGCCCAGAAGGGTCCCATTTGCCTTAGGAAAAAAAATGATGCACAATTAGATAAACTAATAGCTCAAGGAGTTTTAGAGCCCACTGACCACTCCAGATGGGAGACACCCATAGTCACACCAGTCAAGACTGATGGGTCAGTGAGAATCTGTGGAGACTATAAGGGGACATTGAACCATGCACTTCAACAGAGTGCATATCCAGTTCAGTGGTGGGCATTTATTACATTCACTTGGCAGGGTACAGTCTTTGCCAAATTGGATCTGGCCCAGGCATATCAACAACTAACAGTTGATGATGCCACTGCAGAGCCCAAACCATTGTGACTCATAGAGGTGCCTTCAAATGTAAAGGTTACAGTTTGGAGTAAGCGTGGCACCAGGCATCTTCAAAGCCTTATGGAAAGGATGCTCCAAGGACTGCCAGGGTAGTGCCTTACTTTGATGATGTTAATCTCTGCTGAAAATGACACTCAGTTACAAGAGAGACTCAGAGAGTCCTTACCAGATTCAAGAAAGCGGGGTTAAAAGTCAAGGAAGAAAAATGCACTCTTAGAACTGACAAGGTTGAGTTCTTGGGCTATATGATTGACAAGCATGGCATCCACCCTACAGATGCCAAGGTTCAAGCAATCAAAAACCCCTAGACCAAAATGCAAAACAGATTTGCAAGCCTTCCTTGGACTTATTAACTTTTATCACATGTTCCTACCTCAGAAGGCAACCATTGCAGAACCATTACACAGATTACTGGACAAAAATCTGCTTGGGTCTGGGGCAGGAAGGAACAATCAGCATTTAACAATATTAAAAAACTAATCACGTCTGATGCTGTACTGATACAGTTCTCTGAGAATTTGCCTGTTGTACTGACTTGTGATGCATCCCTTTTGGAGTGGGGGGTTTGAGCCACAGGCTTCCCAGTGGGAGGGAGCCCCTATTGCATTTTACTCTCGCACTTTGACCAAAGCAGAGAGGAATTACAGCCAATGGACAAGGAAGCATTGGCAATTGTTGCAGCTGTCAAGAAATTCCATGAGTATCTATATGGGAGAACATTTACCATTGTCACAGATCACAAACCTTTGTTAGGCATTGTGGCAGGAGACAAACCTACACCCACTATCCTGTCACCAAGAATGCTGAGGTGGACTGAATTTCTTGCTGCTTATTCATACAAGCTCATCCACAAGCCTGGCAAAGACATTGGCCATGCTGATGCTTTGAGTCGCTGCCCACTTCCGTTTCACACTGAGGACTTTGAACCTGAGGCCACACCTTTTTCCTAGAAACTGTTGCCAAGCTTCCAGTACACGCTGCTGAAATTGCCAGAGAGACTGCCAAAGACACTTTATTGGCTCCTGTTATAGGCTGGATTAAAAAGGTTGGCCTCTTCAAGATCTACTCACCTTGCCCAACCTTTTAAATCCAGGCAAACTGAATTATCTGTATTAAGAGGATGTATTTTGTGGGTTACAGGGTGGTTATTCCTGCAAAACTGCAAAAAGAGGTTTTGGAAATGTTACATGAGGGTCATCCTGGTATTGTAAGGATGAAGGGATTGGCCAGGAGTTATGTATGGTGGCCAGGTATTGACAAAATGGTTGAAACTGGGTTGCATCTTGTCCCAACTGTCAGGTAGTCAGGCCCGCCCCACCTCTTGCCCCCACACAGGAATGGGAATGTCCTAGGGGCCCCTGGTCTAGGATTCACATTGATTTCACTGGCCCTACAAGAGGGCATACCTTCCTTATTATAGTAGATGTATATTCCAAATGGCTAGAGGTCATCCCTATGGCATCCACCACTACTGATGCTGTCATCAAGCAGCTAAAAAGCTTTTGTAACCCACGGGTTACCTGATGTTCTTGTCTCTGACAATGGCCCTCAATTTACATCCAACCTTTTGAATCATATCTAGCACAACAGGGTATCAGACATGCCCTGACAGCCCCTGGGCACCCTTACTAATGGCCAGGCTGAACGAATGGTACGTTTTACCAAGGAAAAGCTTCAGCATTTGGGTCCTGGGGACATCACTGAGAAAGTTGAAAAACTTCTTAGTGTTCAGCACATCACTCCTAACCCATCAACTAACTTATCCCCAGCAGAGTTGTTGATGGGTAGGAAACTTAGGTCTTCCCTTGACCGCCTTCTCCCACTTACGCACCCAACGCCACCACAGATTCCACTAGCAAAGTTTGCGTTCAGTTCAGTGGGTGATTCTGTTTATGCTAAGAACCTTATGGGTGAACCTTCATGGATTCCTGCTGAAATAACTCAAATCACAGGCCCTCGTTCTTACAGGGTGCAAACAGAAGATGGAATCCTCTGGAGCAGGCACATTGATCAGCTTAGATCCAGATTACCTCAGGAACATCGCAATTGTTCCTCTCTAGTTCCCATACCTAATGCCTTTTCTAGGGGAAGGGGAGGAGCATGAGGATAATCAGCAAGCAAGAATCAACCCCATGTGTAACGAGCCATTATGACAGGAACCATCCCAAAACCTGTCACAATGCCAAAATCCATCCTTACAAGTGGAAGATTGCACATCACTACCTGACTTGGGTGCTGACATTGGTTTGGAGATGGGTTGGGAGGAGAGACCAGATTCTAACAATCAAACAGGGTCTTCTTTCACTGGAAGCCCAAGTAGGGAAATGTCAACAGACACATTTCCTCTCTCACTGGGTGAGAACATTAAAACTTCTGAACCACGAGGTCTCAACATACGTAAGAGCCCCACCTATTTAAAAGAATACATTAGATAGGTTGGGGTTGAGTATGGACTGAACCTAGTGGGAGGGGTTTATGTATGCAGGTTTGAATGTCATTGGTTTAGTTTGAACTATTCTTGTAAAATTTCAGAAATGATTGGTTTAAGAAGTGCGGGAAAATGCTGCACTCTGATTGGCTGGCAAGCGGCTGCTGGCTATAAGTAGCAGTCGCAGCCCAGCCAAATCGGGTCTGTTATGAGCTATAGTCACTAATAAACTCTTCACTGAAGCACTCCGCGTCTGACTCTTCATGCAAACTTAACAGAGTCCATGAGTCCTTATGGAAGATGCAGTATAGCAGAACATGAACTATAGTTTCAATGGCTCCTTAGGAAGAAGGCAATTGCAAACCAATTCAAAAACCTTGCCAGAATTGCACGGACTTCTCCAGGCTCCAGTCACCAGAATCAGAAATTGTTCTGACCCAAACTTGGTTCCAAGGAAACAAACATGAAACAGAGGTAACAGCAAAATCTTTTGTGATTCTTTACTAATTCTGTTCCTGTTAAAAGGCTGTTTCAAACTAATTGTCTCTGATAAAGAAGAGCCTTGCCAAGGTTGTGCCAAGGCTTCCAAGAATACTAGATAAAGTTACTAAATATTTCAAACATGAAGAGTCTCCAAACTCCAACCAAGATACTCCAAACATCCACAAGGCTTGAGTGCAAAACTTCTTTGCTTCTTGCAAAGAACTCCTGTTTCTCAGCTGGCTTTTATCTCTCAAGGGAGGGGCCATTACTTTGCAGCCTTACTCCTGAGTCACCTGTGCTGCTGCAGTTGCTCTTTCCTTCAAGCAGCCCTGCACGCATGCTCACTGGGCACAGGCTCCTCAGGACCTCTTCATCACTGCTGCCAGCCTCCACAATATCTGAAGGCAGTATTCCACTCCCTGATGGTCCTGGCCCCATCCCTGATTACATGAGGCCCCTCATCTGAGTCCTCACTCTCTGAGACCTCAGCCACCTGCACTGCTGCTGGCAAACCACAACAGAAATAGATGATATAGATAGATAGATGACATAAAGAAATGGATGGATGGATAGAGATAGATAGATAGATAGATAGATAGATAGATAGATAGATAGATGAGAGAAAGAGATGAGAGTGATGAGAAAGAGAGAAAGCAACTATCTCAGGGGTGGGATTCTATCGGTTCTGTCTGGTTCTATAGAACCAGATGTTAGAGCTCCTGGTAGTTCGGAGAACCTGTAAAATGGCCCCTGGCTGGCCCTCCTCTCCGCCCACTTCTCCGCTCCCTGCCCAGTCAGTCCCTATTGCACATGTGCAACATTGTGCATGTGCAACATGCCTGCAGCCTGCTTTTGCCCACCAGGCCAGCCATTGCTGCCTGCCTCCGCTATGGCCCTGCCTTTACTGATCTTCCTGGGTGAGTGAAGCTCTGAAGCCTTGGTCGCCTCCCCCCCCACACCCTTGCCTTTTGCTGCCACCGGTTGCCTTTCCCCTCCCCACTTGCCTTCCCCAAGGAACACGTGGAGAAGCTTGTATAGGTTGAATCCTGCTTTCTGTTTGCTCAGCAGCTGTTTCTAATGGGAGGGGCTCCCATTAGAAACCCTGCCCAGTTCCTTCCAGAAGTCCCCACTGAGGCCTGCTGGCTACCAGGTAAGATAGGTAGCCTCCTGGGAGCAAAACGGGTTTGGGGAGGGGTCCAGTACTGCCCCCACCCGTTTTTTGCTCCCAAGGGCTCCAGAGAGGCTTGCTAGGCTGAAAATGGGGTGTGAGGGGTCCAGCGCCACCCACCCGTTTTTGCTCAAGAGGCTCCAGGAGGCTTGCTAGGCCCGTTTTGGGCCTAGGAGGCCTTCCTGCAGCCTCCTGAGCATCCAGCCATCCAGTATGCCTGGATTCAGTGTTTAGTGTTTAGCAAAAGAACATTTGGAGCTAATATAGTATTGATTCCTGCCTTGGGAATGTTCTGGGTAATCAAAACTATGCAGTCTCCTAAAACTGTTGGAGCCAATCTTCTTTCTTTCTTCCATATCCTCTTTCAAAACTAGTAAGTTGCTCTGCTTTTTCATGCCAGGCTTAGTGGTAAGTTCAGAGTGGATTTTGTAGAGAACAGCTTACCTTTAGATCTCATTCATTTGCTCAATTTCAGAGCATATATTACACAATTTCCAAAGCATAATTCAGACTATTCAGCAGTTTGCCTAGCTGCTGCTTCATTATTCTATTGCTGTCACAACCTTTATGGAGTGTCCAATGGCCTTTTAAGTTTGACAAGCAAAAAACAGTAAATATTTCTCACAAATATTTTCCCTCTTCCACTTTGTGTTTCAATGTTTAACATACAAAATTATGTGCTGTTTGCAAACTTGTGTTTTTTGTTATTGGAAGGCAACTCTTTAATTTGAAGATGGTGGTAAATTCTTGGTAATAAAATGGCAAGAAAGGCTCACTTCTACTTGCCATTTAGAAAGGGTTAGAAAGAATGAGGTTAACCTTTGCTTTGTTTCCAATCTCCTTTTCTTGACTTGGTTTTCATAAAAAGTAGCTTTGGAATTGAAGCCATATGTGTTAAAATAAAATTCTTTGTGTATAAGTACAAGTATGCAAAAAGTTTCAAGATTAATCCAAGATGTTTAATGGCTTTAAATATCTGGGTGTTGTACTAAGGTTTAAGTAAGAGATCTTCAAACTTGCCAACTTTAAGACTTGTGGACTTCAACTCCCAGAATTCTTCAGTCAGCTACGCTGGGAGTTGAAGTCCACAAGTCTTAAAGTTGCCAAGTTTGGGGACCCCTGGTTTAAGTAGGTTCCAGCTGAAAATATACCATGAATACCATAGAGATGCTTGCTTGCCTGCTTGCCTGCTTGCTTGCTTGCTTGCTTTCTCTTAAAAGGAAGAAAAAGAGGGAGAGATGGGAGAAAGAAATGGAGGGAAGGGAGAAAGGGAAGGGAAAGGAATGTGAATGAGATATGGATGGATGGATGGATGGATGGATGGATGGATGGATGGGTGGATGGATGGATAGGGGGAGGGAGGGAAAGAAAAAGGAGAGGAAGGAAGGACCACAAACTCTGGCACTAGACGCAACTTCAGAGGTTGCTTTGAAACAGCACAGAAATCCAGGGCTGGAAGGGACATCAGAGGTCATCTAGTCCAAGCCCGCACCAAGAGCATTGTTAAAGTGAATTTCTATCTTTTGACCCACCCAGTCATGTGACCACCAAGCCACGTTCAGCCAGTCACGTAACCAGCAAGCCACACCCAGCCAGTCACATGACCAGTAAGCCACACCCACAAATTAGGCCTTGCCCACAGAACCGGTTAAGAAATTTGAATCCCACCCCCGAACTACCTGCCATGACTAAATAATTGATCCACAATGATTTTTTGATAAGTGAACACGTATATAAAGATACATTTATTATAACAAAAACTATGTTCTTAGGTTTTATTATTCACATTTCTTGTTAAAACAAATGAGATCAACTAAAGCACCATGATCCTTACTTCCTATAGATTTGGGCCAAACAATTGTTCAAAGAGCAAGAACCAAAGTCTAGCTACTCAAGGTACATCTTGGCCTGTAAGCTACACATGTTTTCTTTCCTGTAAGATAACCACCCAGACAGCAACTTGATTTGTCATCTGAGCCCGGGCAATTCCTGCCCCATCAGAGCAAATGCAGGAGCCCCCAGCAGGTATTGTGACATCACAGATGCTTGACATTCATTTGGTTTTACAGTTCCAGGCAGGCAGCACAATGAATGGTTTGTTGTCAGAGACCAGACCTCTGATTGATGACATAGAGTAGGATCTCAAAACTGAACGTTCATCTGATAGCAAACATTTATCTTCTGGGTAGAATCATAGAAAATGAAAATGAAATGCCTCAATGGACTTCTTTTTAAAAATCCTGTACTGGTGCTCTCTCAAACGGAACATAAATAACATTTCCAGACTAGTATTAATTAATGCATGAATAGAGGAGCTGCAGGAATCCATGGGGGCTACCTCAATTCCTACAAAGAAATTCCTTGGTTTTACTATGTTCTCCTGGCTTGAGTCCAATATGGATTGGCTCAATGGGCAGTCTCAAGATTGACCCCCTCTTTTTTTGTGGCAGCCCCTCAAATGTTGGAACACTGCTACTATGTCACCCCAGTCCTTCTTTTCACTAGACTAGACATACCCAGTTCTGGCGACCATTCTTCATATGTTTTAGCTTCCAGTCCCCTAATCATATTTGTTGCTTTCCTCTGAAATCTTTTCGAAGTATCAACAGAGTCTCTTTCTGGTGACCAAAACTGGAGGCAGTATTTCAAGTATAGCCTTACTAAGGCTTTATAAAGCGGTACTAATACTCCATGTGATAGGTCAGCTCAAGAAGGTTGCTGACACAGGAAGCATCCTCAGATTGGTGGAGCTAGTCCATCTAGTGCCTCAACTCCTTCATATGTTTGTAAATGGTTGCCTAAAGGAGTCTAACACCCTTTAAAATGGTACAGTGGATGTTAAGTTCGGAAGACAGGATGTGAAGTACTTCAGCTCTTTTTAATAGTATGACTACAGCTCAGAACTACGCCAGAATGGCTTGGTCTCGGCAGCTTTTATAGCCGGCTGCCACGGCTTGTAGCCAATGGCGGTATTCAGATTTCCTGCCTTTTTAACAACCAATCAGATTGAACTCTGCATATTTTCAACAACCAATCAGATTACTCTGCATACATTACACCCCTTCCCACCTGTTCCAGCCCATACTCAAACCCCATCTATCTAATGTACTCTTGTAAATAGGTGGGGCTTTTACATTACGTTTGGACCTGTGGTTCAGGTGTTCTAGGAACTTCTATTTGTTTTGGAAGAATGTTAGTTGTTGGAATCCCCTTATTAGGAATACTTTGGCCGGGTGATCCGGCTCTGTTACTCCAACCTCGTCTCTCCTCCCAGTCCACTCCTAGCCCATTGGCATCCCCTTGAATAGGTGACGTTGTGCTGTCCTCTATTGGAGTTAACAGTTGTTGTGATTGTGTTAGGGCTTGGGATGGCTCTTGTTGTGTTATTCCATTTAAAAGGGGTTTGACTATTACTTGTTCATTATCCAAAAGGTCTCCCCCTTCCCCCACAGCTTGGGTTGTGTGTAATGAGTCTTGAAACGTGCCTGGGTAAGTTTCCAGGGACTTTCTGGACCTTAATTGGTCTATATGCCTTTTCCAAGTGACCCCATCCTCCGTTTGTACTCTGTAAGACCTGGGCCCCGTTACATGGGTAATTTCTGCAGGAATCCATAAAGGCTCACCCACAAGGTTCTTACATAAACTCGATCCCCTAATTGAAAAATGCGAGTTTTGCTACTAGAATCTACAGGTTTTTCAGTTGTGTAAGTGGGGTGAAGGCGGTCGAGGGTTGACCTGAGTTTTCTGTCCATTAAGAGCTCGGCAGGGCTTAAATTAGTGGAGGGGCTGGGGGTAATGTGTTGGATACTGAGCAGTTTGTCCACTTTCTCAGTAATATCCCCTGGACCCAACTGTTGAAGTTTCTCTTTAGTAAACTGAACCATACGTTCAGCCCGGCCGTTAGTCGAAGAGTGCCCGAGGGCCGTAAGGGTTTGCCTTATGCCCTGCTGTGCTAAGTATGATT
Organism: Naja naja; assembly: GCA_009733165.1. Taxonomy (NCBI): domain Eukaryota; kingdom Metazoa; phylum Chordata; class Lepidosauria; order Squamata; family Elapidae; genus Naja; species Naja naja. The sequence goes on from CM019148.1 coordinate 144,161,962, forward strand.
CAAAAGGATGGCAGTAAATTGGGGACCATTGTCAGAAACAACAACATCGGGCAACCCGTGAGTTACAAAAAGTTTCCTTAGCTGTTTGATAACAGCTTCTGCTGTGGTGGATGACATGGGAAGAACCTCGAGCCATCTGGAATATGCATCTACTACAATCAGAAAGGTATGCCCTCTGGTTGGGCCAGCAAAATCAATATGAATTCTGGACCATGGCCCCTAGGACATTCCCATTCCTGTTTAGGGGCAATAGGCAGTATGGGCCTCAGTTCCTGACAATTCCTACAGCCAGCAACCCAGTTTTCAACCATTTTGTCAATCCTTGGCCACCATACATAGCTCCTAGCCAACCCTTTCATTCTGACAATCCCGGGTGCCCTCATGCAACATTGTCAATACTTCCTTCTGCAACTTTGCAGGAATAACCACTCGATTTCCCCATAGAATACACCCTTTTAACACAGATAGTTCAGTTTGTCTGGACTTAAATGGTTTGCAGATGTCCGTTAGTCCTTGTTGTGGCCAACCTTTCTTATCCAATCTACAACAGGTGCCAATAAACTGTCTTTAGTGGTCTCTCTTGCAATTTCAGCAGCATCACAGGTAGTTGAGCAACTGTTTCTAAGAAAAAGGTGTAAGTCTCAGGTGCTGGATCTTCAGTGTTCATAGGTAATGGGCAGCGGCTCAATGCTCTGCATGCCCTATTTCCTTCCCGGATGGTGAACGAGTCTGTACGAGTATGCAGTGAGAATTCGGTCCACCTCATCATTCGGGTGAAAGGATGATAGGAGTTGGTTTATCGCCAGCCACTATTCTGAGGAGAGGCTTGTGATCGGTGACAATGGTGAATTTTCTTCCATAAACGTATTCGTGGAATTTCTTGACAGCTGCTACTATTGCCAGCGCTTCCTTGTCCAGCTGACTATAGTTTCTCTCTGCCTTTGTCAATGTTCTTGAATAGAACGCAATGGGAGCTTCTCTTCCACTCGGTAGCTGGTGGCTCAACACACACCCCCACTCCAAAAGGGGAAGCATCACATGTTAATACCATGGGCAGGTTTTCACTAAACTGTATTAATACACAATCAGACATGATTTGGCACTTAATACTGTTAAAAGCTGCTTCTTCTCTTTTGCCCCAGACCCATGTAGCTTTTTATCGAGCAGTCTATGTAGGGGTTCCAGTTGTTGCTTTCTGGGCAAAAACATATGGTAGAAATTAATAAGTCCCAGAAATGCTTGAAGGTCAGCTTTGCATTTAGGTCTGGGGGCTTCCTTGATTGCCTGAATTTTGGTTTCTGTGGGGTGAATAGTGTGTCTGTCAATCATGTAACCTAAGAATTCTACTCTGTCGGTTCTTAGTGTACATTTCTCTTTTTGACTTTTAGTCCTGCTTTTTGAACCTGATCAATACTTCTCTGAGTCTCTCACGTAGCTGAGTGTCATTTTTAGCAGAGATTAACACATCATCAAAATAAGGTACCACCCCTTTAACCCTTGTAACATTCTTTCCATAAGGCTTTGAAATATGCCTGGTGCCACACTTACTCCAATTGCAACCTTTTGCATTTAAAGGCACCCGATGGGTCACAATAGTTTGTGCCTCTGCAGTCGATCGTCTACTGTTAACTGCTGGTATGCTTGGGCAAGGTCTAATTTAGCAAAACAGTACCCCACCTAGGGAGTGTAACAAATGATGCACCACTGGAACCGGATATGCGCTCTGTTGCAGTGCATGGTTCAATGTCCCCTTATAGTCCCCACAAATTCTTACAGAGCCATCAGGTTTGACAGGGGTAACTATGGGTGTTTCCCATCTGGACTGGTCTGTGGGCTCTAGTACCCTTGAGCTATCAGTTTGTCTAACTGTTCATTGATTTTTGCTTTGAGTGCAAACGGCACTCGTCTGGCTTTTAAATGGATTGGTTGTACGTTGGGGTCTAAATTGAAAGTAATAGGGTCCCGAGTACTTGCCTAATCCGTCACTGAAGACCTCTTGGAATTCTTTCTTCAATGACTCTTCCCATTCTTTCATGGTTGATTCCGGTCACTTCGATGCCCAGGGGTGGAACCATTCCAGTCCTAGAAGACTTGGGCAGTCTTTATCAACGATGGTCAATGGTAGAAGTTTAGTGTGATTCTTGAATTTGATGTTGAATTTTCTTGTTCCAATTACTGGAATCTTGTTTCCTTGGTAATCTTTGAGGGTTAGTGCTTGCTTGTTGAATTGGTTCTTCTGGATTTCTGGAATGAGTCTCTGTATGGTGTCCCATGACACCATGGATAGATATGACCCAGAGTCTACCTCCATCTGGCATGGTCTTCCCTCGATATACACCTTGACATGCACCTTCCTGTTGTTCAGTGATGAAGAATGACCAATTGTTACAGTTTGATGTGTTTCATTTTTCCCACTTGCTTTTCTTCCATGCCCAATTTTTCGCTGCTGCGGGTTTTACTTCTCTGTCTTTGTTATTTGGATTGAACTTCCTTCTGTTCGGTGGAGTTCTGGATGATTTGCAGACTCTTGCGATGTGCCCTTTCTTCTCGCAATGGAGGCAAATGGCTTCCAGGAACCTGCATTCTGTGTGGGGGTGGTTCCCTCCACATCCTGCGCAATGGAAGTCTCGCTTTTTCCGGCCCTGGTCGTTCCATTTCCACTCCATTCTGAGTCTGTTTATCTCTTCTTCTTCTCCGCTGTACTCTGATTCTGACTCTAGTTCGTCAAAATGCATTGTTGTGTTTTTCACCTTCTGGATGGGTGGTTATTCTGTTCATTTTCCTCATTGTGGCTGCGGAGGTTTTCGTGGCTTCTGCTGCCTCATCGATGGCTTCTTTTAGCGTAATGTTTGGTTTCATGAGTAGTTTACTCTGTAACGTCTGGTCCTTAAGCCCCAAGACAAAACGATCGCGCATGGCTTCTTCTAGCGTGATGAATTCACAGGTACCACCAATGTTTTGTAAGCTGGCCACAAAGTCACTGATGCTTTCTTCTTCTTGTTGATCACGGTGGTAGAATTCGTGTCTGTGGATCAGGCACAATACCTGAGGTGTGTAGTGCGCCCTCAATAGCCTTTCCAAGTCTGACCATGCCATCGCTTTCATGTCTGCTGGTGCAGCCAGAGTCTTTGCCATCTTGACCACTGCGGGGCCGCAGTGTGTTAGGAAAACCGCTCTTTTCCGTTGTTCAGAAATCGATGCCAGATCATTTCCTTCTAAGAACATTTGGAATCTATCTGCATAAGACTCCCAGTCTTCGTTCTTTGGGTCGAACTGGGCTGGTGGCGTGTTCAGCCCAGCCATCTTGTCTCTTCTTCTGCATTGTCTTCTTATCCGTTACGATCCCACCCTCGTTGCCAGTGTTAAGTTCGGAAGAAGACAGGATGCGAAGTATTTCAGCTCTTTTTGTGACTACAGCTCAGAACTACGCCAGAATGGCTTGGTCTCAGCAGCTTTTATAGCCAGCTGCCGCAGCTTGTAGCCAATGGCAGTAATTTTATTTCCCACCTTTTAAACAACCAATCAGATTGAACTCTGCATATTTTCAACAACCAATCAGATTACTCTGCATACATTACAGTGGACCTATCAAGAGGATGGCCCACTGGATCTCTTTCTGTAAGGGGAAAAAAGGAGTAACTGAATTGCAGTAAATCTTTTCTGACAAGCAAGGAATAGTCTGCAAAGGAGGAACGGGAATATAGTTACAGGCTCCTGTGTAGGAAAATTTCATCTTTGCAAACCCATTCCCTGCTGAAGCCTTCTAAAACCATATTGTGGACTTATTAAGGAAATGACCCGCTGGATATTGCTAGATAAGTCCTGAGGAGGGATCTATTTGTAAATAATTCACAGAGAAATATTTCTCAAGGAAATGTGGGAAATACATCAGAGGCTTGATGCCTCTAACAATTCTATCTGTGGCAGATAGTGGAATGCACAGTTTGCTGGAAGGAATAACTTTCTATCTCACCCATCAGCTTTCTTATTATTTTTTAATACTCCAAAATGTCACCGTCAAATATTCCTCTTTCTAATCAAGCCTAATTACTGTTGCTGATTTTTTTTAACCAGAGAATTTGCTGCTTATCCCTGTTTTATCTCCCCCCACCCCTCTCTCTAATTTTAAGGAGATTGACAGGGGTGAACTATCCTTTTCCACGGGGTTTATTCTGACGCCAAGCAGTCTTTCATTTTGACATTACATTTTCTCTCTCTCACTCTTTTTTTTAATGCCTTATCGTGAGCTTTAGTCTGTTTGTGTGCCCTTCATTACTCCAGCCCTCGGTCACTGCTATCTGTCATTATTCCTCCTTTGCTAGGATATAAGCACTGTTTAATTAGTCAATGTTCATTTCAGACTTAGGATGATAGGGGGGAAAAGGCCATCCATTCCTAATAAGATATTAGGGAAATGAGGAAAAACGTTCGCATGTGAGACCAGGGCTTATACCCTTTGTCCAATAAATTGAAGTGACAACCTTTACTGACATGAGTAAAGCTTCTTAAAATGAACAGCTGAGCTGCCTAAGCTGGCCCTCGGGGACCTTGAGGCTATAAAGATTGCATTATATAAATACCTTGTTGCTGCTTTCTGAAACCAGGGTATTCTCAGCCATGTTACTTCAGGGAGCTGAAGGGCAAGGGCCAGTTGGGAAGGAGATTAGGATGGTTCTAGGCTCCTCGGGCCAGTAGGTTTTAATGGGGCTGACAACAACAGTGATCAGTAGCATGATGTCACAAGGTCTGAGCTGTTAATTCCCTCAGAGCTCCTGCCTTAGTTGAAGTTTTCATCGATAACTTTAATTTAAAGGAAAAGAACTTCCTCTGCCCCAGGCAGATACGCAATATACCTAAAAAATGAGGGGTGGCATGGCTGCAGTCCAACACTTTGTTTGGAAGTGCAGCATGTCCATCTGGCACCCCTCCCCACACACACACATACACAAAGATAAAAGTAAACAGGTGCTAGAGGTGCTAGGTTCTATCAGTCATAAGAGAAATAGGGAGCATTTTGTCGTCTTCTGCTGAATCACAAACTCTTCAGCTCATCAACACCTTCAAGAAGTTTTGGATTATTCATTGATCACCCAACATTTATTATATGAAAATAATTTAATAAAAGCCACTATAATTAATGGTACTGCAAATAAAGTACTAAACAGTACTACAGACAAAGAAGAGGGGGTCAACCTATCCTCCAAACAAAGCACCTGAGGGCAGGACAAGAAGCAATGAATGAAAACTAATCAAGAAGAGAACCAACCTAGAACTAAGGTGAAATTTCCTGACAGAGCAGTTAATCAGTAGAAAAACTTGCCTCCAAAAGTTGTGGGTGCTTCTTCACTGAAGGTTTTCAAGAAGATGTTAAGTTTGCATGAAGAGGCAGACACGGAGTGCTTCAAGCTCTTTAGTTTATTAGTGACTTCAGCTCAGAACGGACCCGACTGGCTTTGCTGCGGCTGCTACTTATAGCCAGCAGCCAAAGCTGACAGCCAATCAGAGTGCAGGGTTTTCCTGCACTTTTTAAACCAATCATTTCTAACACTTTACAAGAACAATTCAAACTAAACCAATGATTTCAAACCTGCATACATAACACCCCTCCCCACTAGCTTCAGTCCATACTCAAACCCCATCTATCTAATGTATTCTTTTAAATAGGTGGGGCTCTTATGTGTACGTTGAGACCTACGTGGTTCAGATGTTTTAAGGTTCTCACCTTGTGAGAGAGGAATTGTGTCTGCTGACATTTCCTTACTTGGACTTCTAGAAATGGTAGAACCTGTTTGGTTACTACAACCTGGTCTCTTCTCCCAATCCATCTCCAACCCAATGTCAGCACCTAAATCAGGTAATGGTGTGTAATCTTCCATTTGTAAAAATGGTTGTTGGCACTGTGACAGGTTTTGGGGTGATTCCTGTCGTGTTAGCTCATTACACATGGGGTTGATTCTAGTTTGCTGATTATCCTCATAATCTTTCCCTTCCCCCCCTAGAAGAGGCAGTAGGTATGGGAACCAGAGAGGAGCAATGGCGATGCTCCTGAGGTAGTCTGGATCTTAGCTGATCAATGTGCCTGCTCCAGAGGACACCGTCCTCCGTTTGTACCCTGTAAGACCTGGGGCCCGTGATTTGGGTTATCTCAGCAGGAATCCATAATGGTTCACCCATAAGATTCTTAGCATAAACAGAATCACCGACAGTGAAAATGCGAATTTTACTAGTGGAATCTAGTGGTGCATTGGGTGCGTAAGTGGGATGAAGGCAGTCAAGGGGAGACCTGAGTTTCCTACCCATCAACAATTCAGCTGGGGTTAAGTTAGTTGAGGGGTTGGGAGTGATATGCTGAACACTGAGAAGTTTTTCAACTCTCTCAGTGATATCCCCTGGACCCAATTGCTGAAGTTTTTCCTTGGTAAATCGTACCATACGTTCAGCCCGGCCGTTAGAAGGATGCCCAGGGGCTGTCAGGGCATGTCTGATACCCTGCTGTGCTAGATATGATTCAAAAGGTTGGATGTAAATTGAGGGCCATTGTCAGAAACAAGCACATCAGGTAACCTGTGGTTACAAAAAGCTTTTAAGCTGTTTGATGACAGCTTCAGTTGTGGTGGATGCCATAGGGATAACCTCTAGCCATTTGGAATATGCATCTACTATAATAAGGAAAGTGTGCCCTCTGGTAGGGCCAGCAAAATCAATGTGAATCCTGGACCATGGGCCCCTAGGACATTCCCATTCCTGTGTGGGGGCGAGAGGTGGGGCAGGCCTGACTACCTGACAGTTGGGACAAGATGCAACCCAGTTTTCAACCATTTTGTCAATACCTGGCCACCATACATAACTCCTGGCCAATCCCTTCATCCTTACAATACCAGGATAACCCTCATGTAGCATTTCCAAAACCTCTTTCTGTAGTTTTGCAGGAATAACCACCCTGTTACCCCACAAAATACATCCTCTTAATACAGATAATTCAGTTTGCCTGGATTTAAAAGGTTGGGCAAGTTGAGGTAGATCTTGAAGTGGCCAACCTTTCTTAATCCAGCCTATAACAGGAGCCAATAAAGTGTCTTTGGCAGTCTCTCTGGCAATTTGAGCAGCACGTACTGGAAGCTTGGCAACAGTTCTAGAAAAAGGTGTGAGTCTCAGGAACAGGGTCCTCAATGTGTGAAGGAAGTGGGCAGCGACTCAAGCATCTGCATGCCCAATGTCTTTACCAGGTCTGTGGATCAGTTTGTATGAATAAGCAGCAAGAAATTCAGTCCATCTCAGCATTCTTGGTGACAGGATTGTGGGCTGGTTTGTCCCCTGCCACAATGCCTAAAAGAGGTTTGTGATCTGTGACAACAGTAAATGTTCTCCCATATAGATACTCATGGAATTTCTTGACAGCTGCTACAATTGCCAAAGCTTCCTTGTCCAGTTGGCTGTAGTTTCTCTCTGCTTTAGTCAAGGTGCGAGAGTAAAATGCAATAGGAGCTTCCCTTCCGCTGGGAAGCATGTGGCTCAACACCCCCCCCACTCCAAAAAGGGAGGCATCACAAGTCAGAACAACAGGCAAGTTCTCAGAGAACTGTATCAGTACAGAATCAGATGTGATTTGTCTCTTGATATTGTTAAATGCAGCTTGTTCCTTCCTCCCCCAGACCCATGCAGATTTTTTTGTCCAGCAACCTATGTAGGGGTTCTTCTGAGGTAGAAACATATGATAGAAATTAATGAGTCCCAAGAATGCTTGCAAATCTGTTTTGCATTTTGGCCTGGGGGCTTCTTTGATTGCCTGAACTTTGGCCTCTGTGGGGTGGATGCCATGTTTATCAGTCATGTAACCCAAGAATTCCACTTTATCTGTTCTAAGTGTGCATTTTCTTCTTTGACTTTTAACCCCGCTTTTTGAATCTAGTTAAGACTTCCTGAGTCTCTCGTGTAACTGAGTGTCATTTTCAGCAGAAATTAAAACGTCATCAAAATAGGGCACCAACCCTGGCAACCCTTGTAACATTCTTTCCATAAGGCTTTGGAAGATGCCTGGTGCCACGCTTACTCCAAATTGCAACCTTTTGCATTTGAAAGCACCTCTATGGGTCACAATGGTTTGGGCTTCAGCAGTGGCATCATCAACTGTTAATTGTTGATATGCCTGTGCCAGGTCCAACTTGGCAAAAACTGTGCCCCCTCCAAGAGAGTGTAATAAATGATGCACTACTGGAACTGGATATGCACTCTGTTGTAGCGCATGGTTCAATGTCCCCTTGTAGTCTCCAGATTCTCACAGACCCATCAGCCTTGACTGGTGTGACTATGGGTGTCTCCCACCTGGAGTGATCAGTGGGCTCTAAAACCCCTTGGGCTATTAGTTTATCTAATTGTGCATCAATTTTTCCTTTAAGGCAAATGGGACCCTTCTGGGTTTTAAACGGATTGGTTGTACCTTGGGATCTAGGTTAAATGTGATGGGGTCCCCAAGTACTTGCCTAATCTGGCTGAAGTCCTCTGGAAACTCAGACTTCAAGGCCTCTTCCCACTCAGTGTTGCTCACGTGATTGATGCCAGTCACCTCGATGCCCAGCGGGTTGAACCACTCAAGTCCCAGCAGACTTGGGCGGTCCTTGTCCACGATGGTCAGTGGTAGGCATTTGGTATGGCCCTTGAATTTCACGTTGAATTCTCTTGTTCCAACTACTGGAATCTTGTTCCCTTGGTAGTCTTTAAGAGTCAATGCTTGCTTCTTGATGTTGGGAAGTAGTCTGTGAATAGTGTCCCAGTCCACTTCCATTTGGCAAGGCCTTCCTTCAATAAGTACCTTGACATGCACTTTTCTGCTTCTTAAAGGTGATGAATGACCAATAGTTACTGTTTGATGAGTTTCATTCTTCCCATTTGCTTCTGTGCTGCTGCTTTTCTCACTGAGGTTGTTAGGCTTGAATTCTTTGTCTTTGCTTGTAGCAAACTTTCTTCTGTTGGGTGGAGTTCTGGATGATTTGCAGACTCTTGCTAGGTGTCCTCTTTTATCACAATGCAAATGGTGTCTAAAAACTTGCATTCAGTGCAGGGGTGGCTTCCCCCACAACCTCTGCAGTAGAAATCTTGCCTCTTTCTTCCCTGGTCTTTCTTTTTCCGCTCCATTCTGAGTCTGTAAATTCCTTCCTCCACCTCACTACAGTCTGACTCAGAATCTAGTTCTTCACAATGATTTGTGGTGGACTTTTCCACATCAGTATGGCTCGTGGCCTTGTTAATTTTCTTCATGACTGCTGCTGAGGACTTGGTAGCTTCTGCTGAAGAGGCTTCTTCTAGCTTAGGTTTCATTAATAACTTGCTCTGTAGCACCTTGTCTTTAAGGCCTAAAACGAAACGATCACGCATGGCCTCCTCTAAACTGTTGAATTCGCATGCACCCCCAATGTTTCTTAAACTTGCCACGAAGTCATTTATGCTTTCGTTTTCCCCCTGATCACGACGGTAAAACTCGTGTCTCTTAATGAGGCACGATATTTGTGGTGCATAATGGGCTCTTAACAGCCTTTCCAAATCAGGCCATTCCATTACCTTCACGTCTGCAGCTCCCACTAATGCCTTCGCCATCTTCAAAACTGCCGGACCGCAGTGCGTAAGAAAGACCGCCCTCTTCTGCTTCTCAGAAATGTCGGCAAGATCGTTTCCCTCCAAATACATTTGGAAACCATCTGCATACGACTCCCAGTCTTCTGCCATTGGATTGAACGGGGCTGGGGGGGTGTTCAGTGCAGCCATCTCGCTCTCCTTCTGTTCCATGTTGCCTTCTTCTTCAGGGGAATCCCACCTTCGTCACCAGTGTTAAGTTTGCATGAAGAGACAGACGTGGAGTGCTTCAAGCTCTTTAGTTTATTAGTGACTTCAGCTCAGAACGGACCCGACTGGCTTTGCTGCGGCTGCTACTTATAGCCAGCAGCCAAAGCTGACAGCCAATCAGAGTGCAGGGTTTTCCTGCACTTTTTAAACCAATCATTTCTAACACTTTACAAGAACAATTCAAACTAAACCAATGATTTCAAACCTGCATACATAACAGAAGAGACACTCATTTGTCCAGAATGCTATAGGTCTGAACAGGGGGTTGGACTAGAAGACCTCCAAGGTTCCTTCCAACTCTGTTATTCTATAATAATAACCTTGACCAATTGAGCGTCAATATTGCCCACTTTGAAGAATCTTGTGCTAATTGGATAGTTTGGGATTGGCTGTGCCTAGCACAACAACCATATTATGAAGGCACATGTTTCTATTTAGCAGTCATTTTAACAGAACATCACAAAATAATATATTCTCAGCATTGTAAAGATGCCCAAATATTTTCCTAGATCTGGCAAGAAGGCATGAAAAAAAGACCTGTTGTAAGGGATTCTTAACATGCAACTGTTCAGGGTGTGAGTGATACACTTATGATGTGCTAGTTAAACAAACCGAAATGACTGTGAGGAGGGAAATGGAGGGGTGGGAAGAAAATATTTCTTCTCAGTATTTACAAATGTTCTTCTGGTACACCTAAACCACCGGTATTTAAAAGATAACAATGTTGTGCTCATTGTTTATTTATTTGATTTTTATCCCACCTTTATTACTTTATAAGTAACTCAAGGCTGTAAACATGCCTAATACCCTTTCCTCCTCCTATTTTCCCCACAACAACCCTGTGAGGTGGGCTGGGCTGAGAGAGAGTGACTGGTCCATGGTTACTCAACTGGCTATCATGCCTAAGGTGGGACTAGAATTCACGGGTGTCCTGGTTTCTACACCAGCGCTCCACAGTTAATTTGAAACATATTCAAAATAGATGATTGTAATGTGTTTGAATGTTGAAGATCTTTGTGGTTTGGGTGCTTTGTGGGGTTTTTGTTTTAAAGCACATTTTTCATCACAGTGGATATTAAGTATTGGCTTTTCGAATGCAAATAAATCCCAAATTAACTTTAAGGTAGAATCAAGGCATGGCATGCATTTGGTTGGTTATATGGGGAGTGGGGGAGGAAATTGAGATGTGGCTGTTGAAGGATTTGTGAACACCTCTTCCTTAGGGGCCTGTGAACAGAATGCTGTCATTTGTAGGAGATGGGGTGGGGCTTTGGGAATACAAATACTGTAGTGCATTGGTTCTGCAGAGCTTTATCGGTGCAAATAGAAAGATGTTTCTTTTTTCTGTTTTTATATACTGTAGTTCAAAGGTGGGCTGCTACAGGTTCTCCTGGGTTTGGGAGAACCCATAGCTAATGTTATGACCGGTTCAGTGAACCGCCAAATCCCACCCCTGGCTGGTCCCACCTGCCCTGCCCCACCCCTCCCACCCCTCCCACCCCACCCCACCCCTCCCAAGAGTCTCCACATGGCCCATTTTGAATGCGGGGTAAGTGCAGAGCCTGCATGGAGACTCAGGGAGTGTGAAAAATGGGCCTCCTGGAAGTTCTGGAAGACCAGAAATGGGCCCATTTCTGGCCTCCGGAGCCTGGGAAGGCCATTTTCGCCATTCCAGAAGCTCGAGGAAAGCCTCTGGAGCCTGTGGAGTGTGAAAACGGCCACCCCGCCATGGTGCAGGATGCTGACTAGGCCATGCCCACAATGGCCACGCCTGCCCAGCAACTGGGCAGAGAACGGTGGCTGAAATTTTTGAAGCCCACCCCTGATGTAGTTAATCTAGAAATGGATAAAAACAGCTGCAAAACCCGAGTTGACAGCACATTTCCAGAACTGATTATGGGGAAGTGAAAAGTTCCCAACTAGAAAGTCACTAAGACCCAAACAGTAAGAGGATGTTGGATGTGATTATAATATCAGCATAACAAACCATTCTAGTAAAATATGAATAACATACAGGGACTCCCTTCCCTTTCCAAACTGTGCAAAAGAGGAAATGTTAATAATTAGGAATAGCTATCGGAAAAGCATTCAGGAAACCGAAGAAGATTGTTTCTTATTTAGAATGTGGACAAAGGGGTTGAAATGAATAGTATTTCACCTTCTGAAATAAAATTTATGTAAAATGGCATATAGAGAGATTGTCAAAAATGGATAATGGGATTTCTAACTTATTTTGGAAATAGAGTTTTTACCACTTTTGGTAGACTTGTAAAACAGCTAAAAATTATTGGACTGAAATACATATATTAATTTTAAAATATTTGGAAGCCAGTACTGGTATATGATTCAGCCCAGAAACATTTTTATTAGGAATGATGAACACAGTTTGGGGAGGGGAGGGGGGAATGCACAGTATTTTGTTCTTTTATATGACAATGACAGTTAAGACTTCTATATGCCCAATGCTGGAAGGATTTGAAGGTACCTTAAATGGAAGAGCGGTTGTTAAAGCTGATGGAACTGGCTGGGATGGTTCTGATTAGAGAAAATTGGCTAAATTTAATACCAATTGGAAGCCCTTTTTGGACTATGCGCAAAAGCAGAAAAAAATTAAATCATGACATATGGATTTGAATACTATTATCATTTATAGATTATTTTAAAAAATGGAGGGTACATTGTAACTGTAGAGAAAGTGTTGAACTCAAGTTTTATTTATATCTGCTGTAAAAGAAGACAGAAATCATTCGTCTTTGTGTATTTTTGTTTCTATCTATCTATCTATATTATTTTATTGTACCTCTATTTGTTATTTCTCTCTGTTATGACTTGTCTCCTCTCTCTTGACTTCTAGTTTTCTGTTAGTTTTTTATTTTTATTAAAAACTCTTTTATTTAAAAAAGGAATAAACTGATAACTGTTAAAAGATAACTACAAATAAATCATTAACACATTTATTTTGTTTTCTTTTGCCAACAAGAACAGCAAACAGTATTGCATGATATTAATGAAAGAGGTCATTTTTGTGAATGTTTCAATAAACATGGTCTTCTTGCCAAACTGATTAGAGTGTGAAATTTCTAAACAAACAGGCACACTTTGGGTTTGATATATCTCTGGACTGAATTTATTATTTGATACGATGATATAATATGATAGTGTCATATGATATAATATGTTGTGTGATATATATTATAATTGATGTTTATGTTTTCAATTCAGCTTTCACTCCTGGCAACTGATTGGACTAGTCCCTGAAAAAAAATTGGCAAGTTTTTTCAGAAGTGGTTTGCTCCAGTGGTGGGATTCAAAAAATTGTTACTACCAGTTCTGTGGGTGTGGCTTGGACTAGAACTCCCGGTTTCCAGCCTGATTCCTTAACCATGATATTAGCTCACATAAGAAACCCAACAAACTACAGGCAACTGTCTCCCAATGCAGACAAAGAAGGTGGTTTATTCCAGGGAATTCCTAAACGGCAACTTTGGTTTGGAGTGAACCTCATCAATAGCAACCTTGACATTCAAGACCGATTTCTTTTATATCCTGGCAGAAGAATGATGGACTCTCCATGGAGTGACTTCAATTGCTTAGAACATTAGTAGACCTGGTCCTACAACTGACAGGGTAGTGACTACATTCCCAATTGTCTCCACATGGTTGCTGTTCCTTTTTTTAAAAAGTTGTTTGTAATCTTTATCACTTTTATAAATGATGTAAGGCAGTCAACATACCTAACATACCTCCTCTTATTTTCTCCTCCCACAACAACAACCATGTCAGGTGACCTGCCTAAGGTGGGACTAGAACCCACAGTCTTCTGGTTTCTAATCTGGGGTCTTAACCCCTAGACTAGGAGTGTCAAACTTGTGTCGTCACTGCGGCATTACGTGATGTATTGGGACTTTTCACCCTTTGCTAAATCAGGCATAGGCATGGTCAGCATGTGACGCATCTGGCCCGCGGGCTGCAATTTTGACAGCCCTACCCTAGACTAAACTGATTCTCTTCTATTCTGTGCAGAATAGAATATTAGTTTTGGCTAAAAAACTTGACGTGGTGTAAATTGAATGCCACACACAGAGCTTCACCACATCCCAGTCTGGTAGTAAATTTAACACTAACCTAACACTGATTTAAATTCTCCACAAAGCTCTGTCTCTCGTATGTACTTTTCAAGTTTTGCTGTATTGCAAAATGTGTTGTCACAGCAACACCAAAAATCAGTTCCATGTTTGGGATGTGTAATAAAATATATTTAGTAGCATTACTTATATTTCTGATCTTCAAGTATGAACACATATATTTATGTAGCCAAAACATCAACATGTATATATACATGAGAATGAAGTTCCAGCTGTCTTGGAACAGCTTGAAGTTTGTGAGGGTACACAAATTATGAGCTTCTCCCTTGTCCAATTCAGCTCTTAAAGACTGAGTACACTGCGTGTCCATGAATGCTAAGGGCTGACAGTTGAGTGGGAGAAAAATGCAGAGATAATGAAGGTAACTAGTGACTAGAACTCTGATTTGCTTCATGTATTTTGTTCAAGAGACATTATAAAATTTTGTAATGATGTTAAAAGCAACTGACCAATTTCAAATCTAGCTGAGGAAAATACATTGTCGCAGTGGGATCCATCCCTTCCTTTTGCCTCTATTCTACATTAAATATATATTTTTGATCCATTTGTCTGCATAATGATTTGAAGCCAGTATTTCAGAGGGAGAATCATTTGCATGGAGTACAACCCAGAATAAGGGTTACAGTTTGAAGGGGCTTCATGAAATAATGGAAGCACCCTTGTCCTTGCCCTTCAAGACACCACAACATAAAAGAGATACCAAAAGGCCTTAGCCTCAGATGAAGTGGGGAAGCTTTCCTCAAAGCAGCTGCAGAAAGACTTCAAGACCTTGGAAGATGGAATAAAGAGGTGCCAAAGGAACAGTCAGTTAAGAGACAGCAGAACCTAGAATTGGATCACGGGCAAGGCAAGAGGCTCAGAAGGTGCCTTCTCTAGTTTCATGGGCTGTAACAGAGAGGACAGGAGAATTGTATCTTCAAGACTTGCAAGATTTTGTTAATATAGATTTATGATAAAATAGTTTTAGCTTATCTGGTCATGTTTCCTGTCTGGTCTACCTGGTAAACCTCAGATATAGTTGATGTTTGTTGAAAACAAACATCCCAAAGATTAGACACAAACAAAAGCCTTTGCATTGATAAAAGATTGCACCCCACCATGGCAATAAATCATTTTCTTTTGTTCTGAAGCACATATCATACATGCACCAAAAAAAGGTCCTGCAAGGAAGATAATTAAACCTCTACCCAGTTTTTCTCAAAGTTAGCAACTTGCTTGCTGGTGAATTCTGGGAGTTGAAGTCCACATATCTTAGCTGAGATTGAGAAACATTGCTCTAGTCAACCAGATGGACTTCTATGTTTTTAAATGCTTCTATTTTAGTACCATTTATGTGATGAAGCATTTCACTTGTATAATGTGATTTAAGCATCCCCTGTGATTAAGCATCTCCTATTAATAAGCTATGGTGCTCTAGTTAAGAGCCTCAGTGGCGCAGTGGATAGAGTGCAGTACTGCAGGCTACTTCTGTTGACTGCCGAATGCTTGCAATTTGGCAATTCAAATCTCACCAGGATCAAGGTTGACTCAGCCTTCCATCCTTCCGAGGTGGGTAAAATGAGGACCCAGATTCCTGGGGGCAATATGCTGACTCTGTGAACCGCTTAGAGAGGGCTGTAAAGCACTGTGAAGTGGTATATAAGTCTAAGTGCTATTGCTAATTTTAAAAAGCTGCCCTGTATAAAAGTGGCTTTGTAACTCATTTTACAGGAGTAATATAGGTAGTCCTTGCCTTATGACCACAATTGGGATGGGACTTCTGTCAGTAATTGAGGTTATAATTAAATGAGTCTTGTCCAATTTTATGACCTTTTTTGCCATGATTATTAAGCAAATCACGGTCATTAAATGAAACTGGTTTCCCCCATTGTTTTTGCTTATCAAAAGCTGACTGCCAAGGTCATAAATGTCAATCATGTGACTCTGGGATATTACAACCATACTAAATATATGCCGGTTGCCAAGCATTCAAATGTTGATCATGTGACCATACTATTCAACATGTACATAGAAAGGTTGTGCGAAATGCACATTTGGAAAAATCTATCACTGGGGTTAAAATTCATAGTAGGAATATCAACAACCTCTGATATGCAGATGATCCAACATTGCTCACAAAAAGCAAGGAGGATCTGGGGTGGTTAATCAATGAGAGTAAAAAAGGAAAGTGAAAAATCTGGACTGTATCTTAACATCAAGAAAACAAAGATAATGACAACTGCAGAGAACATACAGGTCAGAGTCCAGATCAACAATGAGATCATAGAAACAGTAAAGGAATTCATCTTCCTGGGCTCTAAAGTTGACCAAAGTGGTGATTGCAGCCCTGAGTTCAGAAGGTATATGAAGCTTGGAAGAACTACAATGTCTGTCTTGAATAACAGTCAAATGTCGAAAGACATTAACCGCACTACCAAACACAGATTAGTTAACACCATAATTTTTCCAATTGCTACTTTATGGCTGCGAAACATGGGCTCTGAAAAAGGCAGATAGGAGAAGGATGGATGCCTTTTTTTTATAAAAAAGTTTTTTATTTTTGATACAAACATACAAACAGGACATACAAAACATAAAAAAACATCTTCCATATATACATACAGCGTGTCAGTTGGTTACAAATCCTTTGTGTCATCCTTTCATATTCATCACTCACAATTTATCAAAAAGAAAATTTATCAATAAAACATTATGTATTTATCAATTATTACTTGTGTACAATTAAACTATTTATTTCATCATATATACGAGATATATTTTTAATCTAAAATTTATGTTATACTTTCATCCAATGGTTATATATATCAACATTATATTTTATATCAGCCTATTATATTTCTATTACAAAATTATATAGTCTATTGCATTACCAAGTCTTTTTATCCAACCATTGATAAAACAAATCCCATATCTTGCAAAATTGTTTATCTTCTTGTTCTCTAATTTCAAATGTCAATTTACTCATTTCAGCACAGTCCATAATTTTCCTAATCACTTCCTCCTGCATAGGTATTTTATCATTCTTCCAATTTTTAGCAAATACAATTCTAGCTGCTGTTAAAACATTTACAATCAAATATTTCAACTCTTTATTGTAGATATCTGGTATAATTCCCAATAAAAATATTTCTGGTTTCAAGTCTATGTGTTGTTGTATCATGTTTTCCAACCATATGTGGATTTTAGTCCAATATCTTTTTGCATCCGAACAAGTCCACCACATATGGTAATATGATCCAGGTATCTGATGACATTTCCAACATTTATCCAATTTATTCTTAAACATTCTTGCAAATCTCATTGGGGGTAAGTGCCACCTGTAAAACATCTTATACAAATTTTCTTTATAAGCAGTTGACATTGTCATTTTATAATTCTGGGACCATAATTTTTCCCATTTCTCTAGATCAATCCCATATCCAAAATTTTTCCCCCAAGCAATCATTGTTTCTTTAACTTGTTCCTCTTCCATTTTAATTTCTAAAAATATCCATAAAGTTTTTAATCACCTTTTCATCAGTACCCACCAATATTTTGTCTAGCCCAATCTGTTTGTTATAAATACCTTCTACTTTAATATCCTTATCAAATCTAGATTGTACTTGCAAATATGAAAACCAATTCATTTTATACCTTGTTCTTCCAACGCTTGCATAGATTTAAGTTCACCCCTTTCATTCAATATCTCACCATATCTAACTGTTTGCTCCTTTTTATATATTACTGGATATGAAAAGGCTTCAATAGTAGATATCCATATTGGAATTTTCAAGTAATGTTGTTTTTAATCTTCTCCCAGTTTAAAAACAAAGCTTCTCGAATATAATGTCTTCTAAAATACCCTTGTGTTTTAGTTCCCTTATACCAAAGGAATGCATGCCACCCCAATAACAAGTCATGTCCTTCTAGAGTCAATAATCTAGTATTCCTTAGTTTTATCCAATCTTTTACCCACATCAAATTTGCCACCTGATAGTATAGTTCCCAATTGGGCAAAGCAAACCCTCCTCTTAATCTTGCATCCTGCAATAACTTTAGTTTTATTCTTGCTTTTTGCCTTGCCATATATATTTCAACATCATTCGATTTAGGTCTTCAAAAACTCTTTCCCTAATCTGATTGGAATTGTCTGGAATAAGTATAGAATTCTAGGCAATACATTCATCTTGATTGTTGATATTCTCCCAATCAATGATAGTTGTAAGTTTTTCCATTTTTCCAAGTCTGTCGCTATCTGCTGTTTAAGTTTAATGTAATTATCCTCCTTCAGTGTACTACATCTTGCTGTAATATATATCCCTAGATACTTAACCTTACTTGTGACCTGTATTTCTAAAGCTTCTTCCAATTCTTTCTTCCGTCTCGCTAACATATTCTTTGTTAATATCTTTGTTTTGTCTTTATTAATTTTCAATCCTGCTTAAGCACTGATTCCAGTGGGTCCTCTAATATAAATACCAGGTCATCTGCAAAGGCTTGTAACTTATATTCTTCTCTTTTAATTTTCATTCCTTTTATTTGTTTATCTTCTCTAATACACCTGTTTAACACTTCTAAGGTTAACACAAACAGCAGGGGTGACAGTGGGCAGCCTTGTCTAGTCCCTTTTCTTATATTTATAGGCTCTGTCAATTCTCCATTTATCAAAACCCTTGAGGTTTGTTCAGAATATATAGTCTCAATAGCACATATAAAATTTTTGCCAAAGCCCATTTGTGTCAATTGTAGTAACATGAAGCGCCAACTCACGTTATCAAAGGCTTTTTGAGCATCCAGAAATATCAAGGCCATTTGCTTTTCAGGATGTGCCTCATAGTACTCCAGAGTATCCAGGATTATTCTCATATTATGTTTGATTTGTCTTTTTGGCAGAAACCCATTTTGGTCACAATGTATAAAGTTGTTTAAGTATCTTTTCAGTCTTTCTGCCAAAATTGAAGCAAAAATTTTATAGTCTGAATTTAATAGGAAATAGGCCTATAATTTTAACTTGTTGTAAGTCTGTGTCTTTCTTCGGTATAAGTGTGATATAAGCTTCTGACCAAGTCTTTGGTATTCTCTTCTCTTGCATGACTTCATTCATAACTTCTAATAATTGGAGGTTTAACACCTCCTGAAAAGTCTTATAAAATTTCACTGGTAAACCATCCAGGCCTGGTGCTTTCCCTGTATTTTGTTTCTTTAAGGCTTCTGTTAACTCCATCATTGTTATATTCTCTTCTAACATTATTTCGATATCTTTAGGTATCTGTGGTAACTTTGCCTTTTGTATATATTGTTTAATTTTTCTTCTTGAATACTCTCTTGATAGTACAATTTTCCATAATAGTCTTGTATAATTCTTTTTTTCCTTCATTTCCGTAACAAGGATGTCCTTCTTCATCTATTAAATGGCTAATTTTCCTTGATTCTCTTTCCTTTCTTAATTTATAGGCTAACCATCTTCCTGGTTTGTTTGCATCCTCAAAATAATTCTGTTTAGCATTTTAATCTTTTGGCTAGCTCTTCTTTTCCATTAATTCCATTTTATGTTTGGTTATATCCATTTTGATTTTAACATCTTTTTGTGGAAATTTCTGTAGTTCTTTTTCCAGTTTTTATATTCTTCTTCTAATGTTTTAAAAGTCTTTTTTTGTTTGATATTTCTTTTCCTTGTATAATCAATTATCAAGCCTCTTGTATAGACCTTCATCGTGTCCCAGAGATTCTGTAACGATGTATCCTCTTCTTATTTTCTTTAAAAAGAATACCAGTTCTCTCCATTTTCTGTTTAAAATCTTCTTCCTTTAATATCTTATTGTTTAATGTCCATCTAGATCTCATCTTTTGTCCTTTCCAAATAATAATCATTGGATTATGATCGCAAATACTTGCTTCTATTTCAATTTTTGTATATTAAAAATAGATCAGCTGATGTCCATATCATATCTATTCTTGACCATGATTCATGCCTGTTTGAGTAAAATGTATATTGTTTATTTCCTATATTCTCTCTCTCCATGCATCTTTTAAATTTATTTCTTCTATCATTTGAAAAAAAGGGTTTTGGTAGTTTCTTTCTAGCTTTCTGTGCTTTTTGTGATTTATAATCCGCTAAATTAATTATCCATTAAAATCTCCCATCATGCATAAATTAACGTAGTCCAGTTCAATTATTTTTTAGGAGTTTATTATAAATTCCTCTTGGTGGTCATTTGAATATATATTTGCTATAAAAGTATTTTAGTATTATTGTCCATTATTTCTACCATTAAGATTCTTCCATCATCATCTGTATAAATTAATTCAGCGAAATTGTTTCTTTAATATATAGAACCCGCAGCCTCTTTTTTACATTGTGCCAATGAAGTAAACAATTTTCCTAATTTTTTTTGTTGATGGTGTTGTTTGTTTTTTAATATGTACTTGCCTCTTGTAGGCAAATTACATCAAATTTTAATTTCTAATTTGTGTTACCTTTCTTTTAATGATTGAATTGAGTCCATTTATATTCATCATAAT
>CM019148.1:144183444-144260271 GCA_009733165.1 Naja naja
CCGTCGGGCTTCCGGCCTGGTTTCAGCACGGAACAGCATTGGTCGCATGTTGGATGATCTCTGGAGGCGGCGGACAGGGTTTTTCCTCTGTCCTGGTCCTATTAGACCTCTCAGCGCTTTCGATACCATCGACCATGGTATCCTCTTTGCGGCGCCTTGTGGGGTTGGGGTGGGGGGCACTGTTCTTCGGTGTCTCCTCCTACCTCGCAGGCGTGCACCATCGGATGTTGACAGGGGGCAGAGGCGTCCCCAAGGCTCACTTGTGGGGTCCCTCGGGGTCGTCCTCTCCCCCTCTATTTAACATCTACATGAAACGCTGGGTGAGATCATCCGTGTTTTTGGGGTGAGGTATCATCAATATGCGGATGATACTCAACTGTATATCTCCACCCCAAACCAGATCAGTGATGCCCTCTCCGTGATGACTTCGTTGTCTGGATGCGATGCGGATCTGGATGGACGGCAACATGCTTCGACTCAACCCGCCAAGACTGAGTGGTTGTACATACCGCATCCCGTTCCAGCTTAGAATGTCCATCGTTGACCATAGGGAGTGGTGTTGCCCCTGTGGACGAGGGCGAGGAACCTGGGGGTCCTCCTGGATGCGGCTCGGTTGGAGGAGCAGGTGGGAGCCGTCGCCAGGGGCCTTTGCCCAGGTCGGCTGGTTCCCAGCTTAGCCCGTTCCTGGACCGGGATGCCCTGCGTACGATCACTCATGCCCTTGTTACCTCGCGACTTCGACTATTGCAACGCTCTCTATTTAGGACTGCCCTTGCATACCATCCGGAGACTGCAGCTGGTGCAAAATGTGGCTGGCGGAGGGTGATGGGAGTTTCCGTTCTCCATGTTAGCCCCCTCCTCGCTGCCTGCATTGGTTGCGGTTGCCCTCGGGTGAATTCAAGGTTTTAACTTTAACATACAAAGTCCTACATGACATGGGTCCTTATTATTTAAGGGAGAGACTGCTGCCGACATCGAATACTAACCGCCCTGTGCGAAGTCACAGACAGGGACTCCTTGGGGTCCCATCAGCGGCAATGCCGGCTGGCGGTCCCCGACGTGCCTACTCTGTCGCGGTCCCTGAACTCTGGAACCAACTTCCCCTGGGGCTCCGCTTGGCCCCTGACCTCCGCACCTTCCGCCATGACTTGAAGACCTGGTTATTCGACCAAGCCGGGCTGTGACCTATGGGTGGGGTGTTTTAGATTTCGCTTTTTAGTTTTGTATTAATTGGGACCATTAATTTAATTCTTTTTAAAATATTTATTGTGTCTGTTTTTATTGTAAGCCACCCGAGTCTTGAGATGGGGACATATAAGTCCCATTAATAAATAAATAAATAAATAAATAATATATTCATAATAAAATGATTCCACCTTTTCAACTGTGTCAATTCTATGTCTTTGTTCCCGCCATGTAAACAGAAGGCCTTCTGGTATCAGCCATCTATAATTTATTCCTTTTCTAAGCAGTTCTTTGGTTAGAAAGAGGTACTCTCTCCTCGTCTCACTTACTCTTCTTGGTACCTGTTTCAGCACCACAATTTCTTTGTCTTTATACCTTAATGTCTTTTCTCTTGTCATTTGCAAAATTTGTGTTTTAATAATTTTCTTAGTAAATCTAATATGGACTTCTCTTGGTAGTTTATTCCTCATTGCATATCTTGTATGTACACGAAACACTTCATCCATTCCATCCATCATTTTCTCTTTCGTTATTTCTAGTGCTTCCGCCAATATTTCTATCATTTTTCCAACGAGGTTTTCACCCTTTTCTTCCTCCACATTTTGAAATCTCAAGTAAAATTCTGATCTATCCATCTCTCCTCTCAATGATTCAATCCTGTCTTTTTCAACTTCACTCAATCTGATATTGATATTTCCAATTTCCTTATCTCTCTGTTCGTCCTGCTCTTCAATTTTCTTAATCTTTTCAACATATTTGGTCATCATCTCTTGGATATTTTCCACTTTCTCATCTGTCTTTCCAATTTTCTGTTGAATATTTTCAACTTTTTCATCTGTCTTATCTATTTTCTGCTGAATCTTCTCCACCTTTTGATTTGTCTGTTCAATTTTTTGGGAGATATTCTCATTACTCTTTTCAACATTTTCTACTTTTGTCTGTAGAATTTGAATTCCTTGCAAAATCTTCTGTAATGTATCCTCCTTCTCTTTTTCCTTTCCTGTTGCAACATTGCCTGTATTGATCGCTGACCTCCAGATGGTGAAGAAGCAGGAGTTGTTGATTGAGAGCTTAGACTATTGCTTTTCTACTTATTTTATAGTTATTTCCTAGTAGGGCCCCAAAAAGCAGAGGGCCCTCAAAAATAATAAAATAAGTAGACAAAAAGGAAAAAGTAAAAGTTAAAATATTAAGGAATAAAAAAAATTAAAAACAAAAAAATTCTTCAGGTTCTTGTACACCTTAATACAGTTGGTTCCACTTGTATACAAAAATAGAAAAAAAGTAAAGAAGAAAAGGAAGGTCTCAAAAAGCAACAACAGGTGGTTACCAGTTCAAAAATAAAAAGGAAAGAAAGGGAAGAGACTTCAGGTATTTATACCCTAATCAATGGCGAATCAACAAGATGAAAAAAAGAAAAAAAAAGCAAAAAGGGCAAATCATAGGCAGAGAAAGGGAAAAAGAAAAATTCCTGGCTAAAAATTGAAAAAGGGATAATCCAAACAATAAAAATTCAATCAATGGGTGGGTGGAAAAGATAAAGCAGCCACAAATCCAGCCAAAGAGAAAAAAGAAAACTACTGCCACCAGATGTCCAAGGCTTTTTTTAGAATATCAAGTCAAATTTCCAGTAGAATATATTTTCAAGGTCACTTTAGTCTTCTTTCTTTCAGTTCCAACTCTGGGTTCCGCTGTCAATAGTTCACAGATAGGCACCTGTGTATACAGTCCGTCGTGCTCACCCCACTATCTCTTTCGAGAAGGAACTCTATGTCCTTGAATGCAGCTCACATAGATAAACAAACGAAGATGAGAGGAATACAGTATATCCAAGCCTCTAAATGGCAGTGCTTTCATTTTCACTCCTCCCCCTCAAGAGCAAGAAAAAAGGGGGAAAAAAAAGAGAAAAGGCACATTGGTATTGCTCTCTTTTCTAAAAAGTTCTTAAAATCATAAACAGCGTTTAATCCCAAAAAATATTGGTGGAAAAAAAAGGAAAAAGACCATCAGAACAAAAGATTATTTTACAAAGAGGAAAAGCCAGTCCCTTTTAAAATCAAATAGTTCCAGAAGAGATAAAAAGGAAGAAAAAAGCCATCAATCTTAAGAAAAGCTTAATCTCTCCGCTTATAAACTGTTCTCTTTACTTTTTAAGTCCACTTTCCAGTTATTGGGGTGTTCTCTTCAGAGATAAGTAAATAAAAAAGAACCTCTCACCAAACTGACACACCTTCATCCGATCTTGCCTTTCTTTCGGAGCTGTCCCAGCTTCAGCAGCTTGATGGCTGCCTCTTTTCCACCAGCAAAAAGAGCTTCTGGATCAAGCAGGGACTTTGCGATGTCCCTGGGATCGACAGGACGTGCTCTTTCCCTTCACCGTCTCTTCAGGACGGTTTAGGTCCAAATGGACCGTCCAGCTGAGAAGATACCTACAGCGATCCAGGAGCTTCCCGATCGCACATAGTATCACTGGGACACAAGCCCCGCCCTCAAGGATGGATGACTTTGAACTGTGGAGCTGGAGGTGACTATTACGCAAAAATAACAAACAAGGAAGTCTTAGACTAAACCTCACCAGAAATGTCTCATGAAGCCAAGATCACCAAGCAGAGGCTGTCATGCTTTGGTCATGTCACGAGAGTGGATTCACTCAAAAAGTCAGTCATGCTGGGAGTGATCAGTGGTAAAAGGAGAAGGGGATACCTTGGTATCCATTGGCTGGACGCTATAAAAGATGACATTGAGATGACCATGGAGGATCTGAAGGAGGCAGTGCATGGAGACAGAGGGGCATGGAGAGTGCTGATCCATAGAGTGGCCAAGGGTTGGATACAACTGAATGGCTGAGGCTGACAATGGGGACACCGCAACAGTCATAATTGCAAGGGCCAATTGTTAATCACTGTTTTAAGTGCTTTTGTAAATTTTGAACAGTCATTAAACAAATGGTTGTAAGTTGAGGACCTACAAAATGGAGCTATCCTTATGTAAAATCGTAAACAAGCTGTTTAGAGAGTGGGAGGTTTTTTTCCCCTAAAACCCAAGGGGACATGTTCATGCTTGTACTAACATTAAATATTAAATTCTAATTCCTAACTACGTTATTCAAACCTTTCTCCACATGATCACATCAGTTACAGCTTATGCATAGGTTTATGTAAGCAGAGTTAAAATTAAGCGTTAAGTTGTAATGCTGGTGCTCCAGTAAAAACATGGGAGACTATGTCTGGAGGAGAAGACAGTGCTGTGATGCTTTGCGTGTGATGTTCCTTGAGGAATTCCTTGTTACATGACAAGAAATTGAAAATTCTGTGAATGAGATGACATCTAAAAGAAATAACAGACACATCAATTGTGCTGTGCTTTTTGATTGATAATCAAATAAAATTATATAATTTAATTATATAATTAACAGAGTAGGAAGGGACTTTGGAGGTCTTCTAGTCCAACCTCCTGCTCAGGCAGGAAACTCTGGATGTCCAATCTCTTCTTGAAAACTTCCAGTGTTGGAGTACCCACAACTTCTGGAGGCAAGGCATTGTCAAGAAATTTCTCCTTAGTCCTGGGAGAAACTACTACTAAGTTTCTCCTTGATTAGTTTCCATCCATTGCTTCTTGTTCTGCATTCAGGTGCTTTGGAGGATAGCTTGACTCCCTCTTCTTGGTGGCAGCACCTGAGATACTGGAGCACTGCTATCATGTCATCCCTAATCCTTCTTTTCATTAAACTAGACATACCCAATTCCTGCATCTGTGTTTTAGTCTCCAGTCCCCTAATCATCTTTGTTGCTCTTGTACAAAAAGAAGAATCCAACTTTCATAGATGTGTGGTGCTGTGGAGAAATGTGTACATATTTTAAAAAACAAAACAAATTGCTGACTGTAAATGCATGTAAATCAGAGGTGGTATTCAGCAGGTTCTGACCAGTTCTGGAGAACCGGTAGTGGAAATTTTGAGTAGTTTGGAGAACTGGCAAATAGCACCTCTGACTGGAGATTTTACAGTATCCTTCTCCTGCCATGCCCACTAAGCCACACCCACAGAACCGGTAGTAAAACAATTTGAATCCCATCACTGATGTAAATATTTGCAAATCTTTTGGATAAGTTTCCTGCCTCTCCATCTATTTCATTTCAAATCATCAATAATCAGCTTCAGGCATACTTATTTTGTAAGCCACCCAGAGTTTAGATAGATTGGGGTGGCCTATGCATAGATTGAATAAATGAATGGTTACACAGAGAACACTTTGTTCTGTTGTGGAATAGATGTAAAGACATGGCACAAATGTACAGTGGTGATATTATAATGGATAGAATATTAGATGGGTGTAAGAACAGTTTCTGAAAGAGAGTTGAAGTTCACAATTAGTGGTGTCTGTAAAAGTACATAAAGTTATACAAACTCCTTTAATGTTCTTCATAGACTATACTGTACATGTTTGTATCCCATTCTTCTAGATGTTTACATTTCACTGAATTGCAAAAAAAAGGGGAGCAGAATTCTGGAATTGAGACAATTGTCAGATACTTGCTGGGTATGTCAACATTAGTTGTTAAATCCACATTTTTAGTAAATTTATTGCTTCTTATATAATCAGCAAGATTCATAGGTTCACATGGTGTTCTAAATCAGACAGACCTGGTATTTTGTCTGAAACCTTTTAATAAAATGCTTCTTGAACATAAAGTGATATCAGATTATTTTTAAACAATCAGGTTCTCATGTAGCTGAAAATTGCTTCTTTACTATATGAACACGAGTCTGACAAGTAGAAAATGAGAGGGAAGTAAAAATGCCACAGTGGATGCTTTGGTTACTGGACAAACTGAAAATATATTGAACTGTATGATGTATACCTGTTGCCATCACCATATCACTACCAAATACAGGCTGTGGATGGACTTTTTCATGCATGAATCCAATTAAAACTATTTAAGGAAAAGCATGGGTGATTAACATCTAAGTCAGGAGTCCCTTATCCCCAGTTTGTGGCTTGGCCGCAGCCATTGGGAACCAGCCTACACAAACAACAGGCGAGCATGTGAGTACATGAAGTAGTATTTATGCAAGTGGCACACATGTTCATATGTTCATCCCCCTTTCTCCCCCATTTCATTGACAATAAAAAAGTTTCCAAAGCTTTCCTTCCTTCCTTCCTTCCTTCCTTCCTTCCTTCCTTCCTTCCTTCCTTCCTTCCTTCCTTCCTTCCTTCCTCCCCCTCCCTCCCTCCCTAAATCAAATTGATAAGCCACTCAACTTATAAACAATTCACTTGGCCTTGAAACAGTGGCTAACTGAATTATGGAAGAATCAGAGTAGATTCAATTTCTGTAGACATTTGCATCAGCTTCCATCATTAAGTGTGAAGAAACCTACTAGTTTGTTATTTTACAGAAAGGCAGTAAAAGAGAAAATAAGGAACAGTAGTCAGTAGGAATTTGGATTAGATGACCCATGTAACATCTTCCAAGTATTTTATTCTCTGAGGAGTTTGCCCTAGCGTACTGTGAAAGGCCCTGGCTGTAGATCAGATCTAAATCATTCGCCAGATGTCTTCTTCTTAATTATGATGAAACTCTTTGATCCTGAGAATGAAAATGGATGTTCCCCAAGTACTGTAGAACAAGAACAGATGGACATTTTTGTGGTATCAGATAAATAATTAGCACCTTCAAAAAAACCAAGATTTAGTCAGAAAGAAGAAGTTACAATTTAATGCACAGGTGTCAAACTCGCCATGTCAAGTTGCCATCACGTGACGTATTGCGATGTTTTTCCCCTTCAGGGAGCTGGGGTGGGCGTGGCCTGAGTGTGACACATCTGGCCGGTGGGCTGCCAGTTTGACATCCCTGCTTTAATGTATATTCACTGCTAAGGGCCAACATACATATATCCATTTTCCAAGGTTCAATTGCCTAAACCGATTTGTCATTGCTTAATCTTAATCTGTAAGAATCTTATTTAGTTGGTTGTAAACTGCTATAAAAAACTGGATATTAATAAATCTTGCCAAACAAACTCTCAAAACTCTGCTTGGAAGAGGCATTGCCTTCAATTTTAAGCAGATGCCAAAGAAAGCCCAATCATTTTCTCCATTACTATTTAAATTGCATTTACCTGAATATGCATTTTTCTTTGCAGTATGGATTTCTAATGTGGTTTATGTTAAGGTTTCATTCAGGTCCACTGTTTAAGAGGGAGGAAACATTCATTCTGATTGATTGCCTATCTGACAGCTGACTATAAAAGGAGCGCTGTCAGATAGAGTCAGCTGTTGTTGTTAGCTGAGTTGTTAGAACTAATAAAGAGTTAGCTAAACATTACTTTGGTTCACCACCGTTCTTCCACCCTCTGAACATAATAGTTTAAATATTCCTTTGTTCTCTTACCCTGACTTGAAATGTCACCCATGGGCTAATGAAACACAGTTTTCAATTTACTGAGAAATATGTATAATGCATACTTTATATATGTTTTTCAATTTGTTTTCTTTTTAGTGGTTATCCATTACAACAAGTCAAATTCATAATACCAGGATTAAGATTGGGATTGAATCTAACAGAAACATGGTTCTAAATAATTTTAATAAATATAGATTGATACACATAAATAAAAGAAAAGCAATTTAAGATTTCTCCAAACTACTTGAATTGCTTAAAATTTATAACTGTTTGTTCATACATTGCTAACAAAGTACAGTAAATATATGTACATTTACTCCTTGTAAAATATATGCTTGTTGGAAACAGCTCATTCTTGTCTTAAAAGGGAAAGGGGTTGGAATCAAAATATTGACTTCAGATATAAATACAACAAAGTACGTCAAAGCTGCTTTTGCCTCATCTTTCAGCCCTTCACAATGTTTTAGGGATGTTTGTAAAATAAATCTCAAAGAAAAAAATCAAAGAAAAAGTCCTTTTAAAATGTAAATCTGCTAGCTGTTTAAAAAGAAGAAAATATGTGGAAAATATATTAAAAAGAGAAGAAAAGAGGAAACTGTATTTTCCATTGACAGAATGCAAATTCTTAGGTTGTTATCCTGCAGTGAACAGAAAACTCCACTTTTCTTTTACTCCCATTCTTTGAAAGTTGAATAAATCAGATGCAAAATAAACTATGACGATAGGAACCGATCAAATGGTATATAAAGTACAAATCCAGTCAAATGTCCCAATGTATTACTTATGGCAATCACCTGTCTTGAGAAATATAAGCTTCACACAAACAGACCCCAGCAGGGTCTCATGTCAATTAAGAATTTCAAAGATCATGCAATTTTGAAAATATGAACTTTTTATCTGCTTGTACAAAAAGTTCTAGGCTTCTGTTTGTCACTTGTGTGACTGCCCTAGTTGTCACTCGTGCAACCCAGTGGTTATAGTGAAATTGGTGTGAGCTGCTGAGCTAAATAGTTAAACTGCAGGATGTATGATAGGGAAGAGAAGGGAAGGGAAAGAGGGAGAGGGGAGGGAATGGGAGTGGGAGGGGAGGGGAAGAGAGGGAAGGAAAGAAAAGAGGAGAAGAAAAGAAAAGGAAAGAGAGCGGGGAGAGAAGATATTTTCTTTCTTCTGAATTTCATTTGAACCAATTTCATTGTGTGGTCTGAGTCTTACAATTCTGAGAGAAGTAGGAAATCTTTTTTCTGTCCAGTGGCTGAATGGACTTAGTCATGTTCTAGCCTTTTTCTCATAAAAAAAGATATATAGCCCCAATTATTTCAGTTGCCTGCTTCTATACATTTCCTAGCATTGCTGTATCTTCTTTTAAACATGGCATCCAAAACTATACAGGTTTCCAGATGCAAACATACCATGGAGATATGTGTGTGTGTGTGTGTGTATACATTTACACACACACACACACATATATATACATACATACACATATACACATATACATGTACATGTGTATTTTATCGTACAATTAATTGAACACTTTTGTGATATCAAGACTTTAAAAAGTCCTTCACCCTGGTTGCTAAGGAAACCTTTCTATTTAATGGGATCCCTTTGCAGATGCAGGTTCTTTGAAGTGGGGGTTGAAAACATGACATCTGCTTATGCCATAAGGTCCTCAATAACATGAGGGTTTTAAATATTTTTAAAAGAAATGCTATTTATTTATTTGTTGACATCTGTGACATTACATGTAATCACTCAATGTTGCTTGCTGCCTGACTGATAGCATTGGTGAGCAGAAGATATTGCAATAAGGGGAGATTTAGATCTCTACCTCTCAAGAGACAGGTGAGAAAAGAAAGAGACTATGTGAGAGTTAAGCTTGATATATGGGTGTTTAGGGTTGAATGAAAGAATTAAGAAGGTGGACCCATCCATGTTTTAATTTAAGACATCTTCCCAATGGAAGGATAAATGTAGGAGTAAATGTTGCCCATTTCCTGGGGGCTGGGAGGTGAAGAACCACGGTACTTCATCACATTTCTAAGGATCTTTGTGTTAGATTTGCATGAAGAGTCAGACGCGAAGTGCTTCAGTGAAGAGTTTATTAGTGACTACAGCTCATAACAGACCCGATTTGGCTGGTCTGTGGCTGCTACTTATAGCCAGCAGCTGCAGTTGCCAGCCAATCAGAGTGCAGGGTTTTCCCGCACTTTTTAAACCAATCATTTCTGACATTTTACAAGAACAGTTCAAACTTAACCAATGACATTCAAACCTGCATACATAACACCCCTCCCCACTAGGTTCAGTCCATACTCAAACCCCAACCTATCTAATGTATTCTTTTAAATAGGTGGGGCTCTTACGTGTACATTGAGACCTTCGTGGTTCAGAAGTTTTAATGTTCTCACCCCGTGAGAGGGGAAATGTGTCTGTTGACATTTCCCTAGCTGGGCTTCCTGTGAAAGAAGACCCTGTTTGATTGTTACAATCTGGTCTCTCCTCCTAACCCATCTCCAGCCCAATGTCAGCACCCAAGTCAGGTAGTGATGTGCAATCTTCCACTTGTAAGGATGGATTTTGGCATTGTGACAGGTTTTGGGATGGTTCCTGTCGTAATGGCTCGTTACACATGGGGTTGATTCTTGTTTGCTGATTATCCTCATGTTCCTCCCCTCCCCTAGAAAAGCATTAGGTATGGGAACTAGAGAGGAACAATTGCGATGTTCCTGAGGTAACCTGGATCTAAGCTGATCAATGTGCCTGCTCCAGAGGACTCCATCCTCTGTTTGTACCCTGTAAGAACGAGGGCCTGTGATTTGAGTTATTTCAGCAGGAATCCATGAAGGCTCACCCATAAGGTTCTTAGCATAAACAGAATCACCCACACTGAACGTGCAAACTTTGCTAGTGGAATCTAGTGGTGCATTGGGTGCGTAAGTGGGATGAAGGCGGTCAAGGGAAGACCTAAGTTTCCTACCTGTTATGTATGTAGGTTTGAATGTTATTGGTTTATTTGAACTGTTCTTGTAAAATGTCAAATGGTATTGGTTTAAATAGTGCGGGAAGAAACCCTGCACTCCCATTGGCTGGCAGCTACGGCTGCAGGCTATAAGAAGCAGCCGTAGCCAAGCCAGGATGGGTCCATTCGAGCTGTAGTCACTAATAAACTCTTTGCTGGAACTCCTCGCGTCTGACTCTTCATGCAAACTTAACACTGGCGACGAAGGTGGGATTGCCCTGAAAAGAAGACGACGCGACGAACAAGCAACTGAGCGAGATGGCTGCACTGAACACCCCCCCAGCACCATTCGATCCGGCGACGGAAGACTGGGAATCGATGCGGATCGTTTCCACATGTATCTGGAAGGGAACGATCTCGCCGGCATCCCCGAGAGACGGAAGAGGGCGGTCTTTCTCACGCACTGCGGTCCGGCAGTCTTCAAAATGGCGAAGGCGTTGGCGGGAGCAGCAGAGCTGAAGGTAATGGAATGGCCCGATTTAGAGAAACTTTTAAGAGCCCATTACACCCACAAGTATCGTGCCTCATTAAGAGACACGAATTTTACCGTCGGGATCAAGGGATAGCGAGAATGTTAATGACTGTGGCAAGTTTAAGGACATTGGGGGTGCTTGTGACTTTACCAACTTAGAAGAGGCCATGCGTGATCGGTTTGTTTTAGGCCTAAAAGATAAGGTCTTACAAAGCAAACTTTTAATGAAACCTAAGATCACGTTTAAAGAGGCCATTGAAGAAGCTGTTTCAGCGAAGCCACCAAGTCCTCAGCAGCGCCATGAAAAGATTAACAAGGCCTCAAGCCAGGCCTCAAGCCATTCTGATGGGGAAAAATCCACAACAGCTCATTGTGAACAAATAGACTGATTCTGATGGCAGTGAGGCAGAGGAGGGGATTTTTAAACTCAGAATGGAGAAGAAGAGAAAAGACTCTGGGAAAAACAGGCAAGGGTTCTATTGCAGAGGCTGTGGGGGGGGGCACCCTCGCACTGAATGCAAGTTCTTTGACTCCATTTGCCTACGTTGTGAGAAACGGGGTCACATAGCCAGAGTCTGCAAATCATCCAGAACTCCACCAATTAGGAAAAAATTTCCTGATAAAGACTTTAAGCCCAACAATTTCCTTGAAAAAATGGGGCGAAATTTAGAAGCAAATGGCAAGAATGAAACTCACCAAACAATCACTATTGGTCATTCTTCACCCTTAAAAAGCAGAAAAGTACACGTGAAGGTGTTTATTGAAGGAAGGCCTTGCCAAATGGAAGTGGACTCAGGCTCTTATTTATCTATGGTGTCATGGGACACTATCCACAGACTCTTTCCCAAAATTCAGAAGAAGCATTTCAGAAGCAAGCACTGACTCTCAAAGACTACCAAGGGAACAAGATTCCAGTAGTTGCCCCTGACCATCATGGACAAGGATCGCCCAAGTTTGCTGGGACTTGAGTGGTTCAAGCCACTAGGCATCGAGGTGACTGGCATCCATCACGTGAGCAGCTCTGACTGGGAAAAGTCCTTGAAGTCTGAGTTTCCAGAGGTCTTCAGCGAAGGACTGGGCAAGTATATGGGGACCCCTATTGCTTTCAGTTTAGACCCCAAGGTGCCCCCAATTCGTTTAAAGCCCAGGAGGGTCCCATTTGCTTTAAAGGAAAAAATTGATGCACACTAGATAAGCTCATTGCTCAGGGGTTTTAGAGCCTACTGACCACTCCAGATGGGAAACACCCATAGTCACACCAGTCAAGGCTGATGGGTCAGTGAGAATCTGTGGTGACTATAAGGGGACACTTAACCATGCGCTGCAGCAGAGCCGCATATCCTGTACCAGTTGTGCATCATCTGCTCCATTCCTGGCAGGGGTACAGTATTTGCTAAACTGGACTTAGCTCAGGCATATCAACAATTAACAGTTGATGATGCCACTGCAGAGGCACAAAGTGACTCATAGAGTGCCTTCAAAGGTTACATTTGTAAGCGTGGCACCTGGCATTTTCAAAGCCTTATGGAAAGTTGCAAGGACTGCCAGGGGTAGTGCTTATTTTGATGATGTGTTAATCTCTGCTGAAATGACACTCAGCTCAAGAGAGACTCAGAGAAGTCCTTACCAGATTCAGAAAAGCGGGTTTAAAAGTCAATGAAGACAAATGTACACCAAACAGACCAGTTGAGTTCCTGAGGTACATGATTGACAAGCATGGCATCCACCTCTGATGCCAAGGTTAAAGCAATCAAGGAAGCCCCTAAACCTCGAAAGACAGATTTGCAAGCCTTCCTTGGACTTATTAACTTTTACCACATGTTTCTACCACAAAGCATCTATTGTGAGCCCTTACATCGCCTGGATAAAGAAAGCTGTTTGGATCTGGGGGGGAAGGAACAGTCAGCATTTAACAGTATTAAGAGACTAATCATGTTCGTGCAGTTTTGCAGGAATAACCACCCTGTTACCCCACAAAATACAGTCCTCTTAATACAGATAATTCAGTTTGCCTGGATTTAAAAGGTTGGGCAAGGTGAGGTAGATCTTGAAGAGGCCAACCTTCTTAATCCAGCCTATAATAGGAGCCAATAAAGTGTCTTTGGCAGTCTCTGGCAATTTCAGCAGCTGTACTGGAAGCTTGGCAACAGTTTCTAGGAAAAAGGTGTGTGCCTCAGGTTCAAAGTCCTCCTTGTGACAAGGAAGTGGGCAACGACTCAAGGCATCAGCATGTCCAATGTCCTTGCCAGGCTTGTGGATAAGGTTGTATGAATAAGCAGCAAGAAATTCAGTCCACCTCAGCATTCTTGGTGACAGGATAATGGGTGTAGGTTTGTCTCCTGCCACAATGCCTAACAAAGGTTTGTGATCTGTGACAATGGTAAATGTTCTCCCATATAAATATTCATGAAATTTCTTGATAGCTGCAACAATTGCCAATGCTTCCTTGTCCAATTGGCTGTAATTCCCTCTGCTTTGGTCAAGGTGCGAGAGTAAAATGCAATAGGAGCTTCCTCCCAGGAAGCCTGTGGCTCAACACCCCCCACTCCAAAGGGGGATGCATCACAAGTCAGTACAACAGGTAAATTCTCAGAGAACTGTATGAGTACAGCATCAGACGTGATTAGTCTTTTAATACTGTTAAATGCTGATTGTTCTTTCCTGCCCCAGACCCAAACAGACTTTTGTCAAGCAATCTGTGTAATGGTTCTGCAATGGTTGCCTTCTGAGGTAGGAACATGTGGTAAAAGTTAATAAGTCCAACGAAGGCTTGCAAATCTGTTTTGCATTTTGGTCTAGGGGCTTCTTTGATTGCTTGAACCTTGGCATCTGTAGGGTGGATGCCATGCTTGTCAATCATATAGCCCAAGAACTCAACCTTGTCAGTTCTAAGAGTGCATTTTTCTTCCTTGACTTTTAACCCCGCTTTCTTGAATCTGGTAAGGACTTCTCTGAATCTCTCTTGTAATTGAGTGTCATTTTCAGCAGAGATTAACACATCATCAAAGTAAGGCACTACCCCTGGCAGTCCTTGGAGCATCCTTTCCATAAGGCTTTGGAAAATGTCTGGTGCCACGCTTACTCCAAACTGTAACCTTTTACATTTGAAGGCACCTCTATGAGTCACAATGCTTTGGGCCTCTGCAGTGGCATCATCAACTGTTAGTTGTTGATATGCCTGGGCCAGATCCAATTTGGCAAAGACTGTATCCCTGCCAAGTGAATGTAATAAATGATGCACCACTGGAACTGGATATGCGCTCTGTTGAAGTGCATGGTTCAATGTCCCCTTATAGTCCCCACAGATTCTCACTGACCCATCAGTCTTGACTGGTGTGACTATGGGTGTCTCCCATCTGGAGTGGTCAGTGGGCTCTAAAACTCCTTGAGCTATTAGTTTATCTAATTGTGCATCAATTTTTTCCTTTAAGGCAAATGGGACCCTTCTGGGCTTTAAACGAATTGGGGGCACCTTGGGATCTAGGTTAAAAGTGATAGGGGTCCCCATATACTTGCCCAATCCTTCGCTGAAGACCTCTGCAAACTCAGACTTCAAGGCCTCCTCCCATTCAGTGTTGCTCACGTGATTGATGCCAGTCACCTCGATGCCTAGTGGATTGAACCACTCAAGTACCAGCAAGCTTGGGCAGTTTTTGTCCACGATGGTCAGGGGCAAACGTTTGGTGTGGCCTTTGAACTTCACGATGAATTCTCTTGTTCCAACTACTGGAATCTTGTTCCTTTGGTAGTCTTTAAGAGTCAGTGCTTGCTTCTGGAAATGCTTCTTCTGAATGTTGGAAAGTAGCCTGTGAATAGTGTCCCATGACACCATAGATAAATAGGAGCCTGAGTCCACTTCCATTTGGCAAGGCCTTCCTTCAATTAGTACCTTCACATGTACTTTTCTGCTTCTTAAGGGTGAAGAATGACCAATGGTGACTGTTTGATGAGTTCCATTCTTCCCATTTGCTTCTGTATTGCGCCCCATTTTCTCACTGAAGTTGTTAGGCTTGAAATCTTGGTCAGGAAACTTCTTTCTGCTTGGTGGAGTTCTGGATGATTTGCAGACTCTTGCTAGGCGACCTCCTTTTTTCACAACGGAGACAGATGGTATCAAAAAACTTGCATTCAGTGCGGGGTGCCCCCCCAACCTCTGCAATAAAAATCTTGCCTCTTTCTTCCAAGGTCTTTCCTTTTCTTCTCCATTCTGAGTCTATAAATTCCTTCCTCCACCTCACTACAGTCTGAATCAGAATCTAATTGCTCGCAATGGGTTGTTGTGGATTTTTCCACATCAGGATGGCTTGCGGCCTTGTTAATTTTCTTCATGGCTGCTGCTGAGGTCTTGGTAGCTTCCGCTGAAGAAGCTTCTTCTATGGCCTCCTTAAGCGTGATCTTAGGTTTCATTAATAATTTGCTCTGCAAAACCTTGTCTTTTAGGCCTAGAACAAATCGATCGCGCATGGCCTCTTCTAAGTTGATAAATTCACATGCACCCCCAATGTCCCTTAAACTTGCCACAAAGTCATTAACGTTTTCACTTTCCCCTTGATCCCGACAGTAGAATTTGTGTCTCTTAATGAGGCACGATACTTGTGACGCGTAATGGGCTCTTAATAACTTTTCTAAATCGGGCCAGTCCATTACCTTCACGTCTGCAGCTCCCGCCAATGCCTTCGCCATCTTGAAAACGGTCGGACCACAGTGCGTGAGAAAGACCGCCCTCTTCCGCTTCTTGGAAATGTCAGCGAGATCGTTTCCCTCCAAATACATTTGGAAACGATCTGCATACGAGTCCCAGTCTTCTGCCATCGGATCAAACGGGCTGGGGTGGTGGTGTTCAGCACAGCCATCTCTCTCGGCTTCTTCTCCGCATTGTCTTCTCTTCAGGAAGGATCCCACCTTCGTCGCCAGTGTTAGATTTGCATGAGGAGTCAGACATGAAGTGCTTCAGTGAAGAGTTTATTAGTGACTACAGCTCATAACAGACCCGATTTGGCTGGTCTGTGGCTGCTACTTATAGCCAGCAGCCGCAGTTGCCAGCCAATCAGAGTGCTGGGTTTTCTCGCACTTTTTAAACCAATCATTTCTGACATTTTACAAGAACATTCAAACCTGCATATGTAACACTTTGGTTTTGTCAAAACTGCAGAGCTCAAAAGAACTGGGCAAGATCTGTACTTGGAACCTGGCTAAAGCACTCAGAAAAACCACAAAGTTTTCTGGAGAATGATGTTGATAAACCCTCCAAAACATATCCGTTTGAAAGCTGTACAGAACTAAGAGTAGGGGAAACAGGCACCACAAGCCCAGGCAAATTTGATTATTAAAAAAGAAAATAGAAAATTATATTCCATTTTTTATTCCAAAAAGTTAGTTTGGTGTAGTGATTAAGCTGCTGGCCTGAAAACCAGGAGACCATGAGTTCTAGTCCTGCCTTAGGCATAGTGGCCATTTCAATTAATCTGGGCCAATCAATCTCCTCAGCCCAATTCACCTCACAGGATTGTTGTGAGAAAAATAGAAAGAGCAAGGAGTATTATGACTTGTTTATTTATAAAGTAATAAAGATAAAAAATATTTAATAAATAAAAATAATATTCTACTCTAAATTTTGAAATGAATGAACATTAATTATTGATATTCTTTACTCATTTTTTCAGTGATCAGTAAATATACTGCTCATTAAAAATTGATGTTCTGATTCCTATCCCTTTACTCTATAAAATGTAGACAATGAAAATGTAGTCGTATTTTTAAAATTAACCTGAAATAGTTCTTGATGTGATTAATGGAGTGCTAAAAATAGACCCAGATGTCACAAAGTGTTAAAAATGTTAGCAATTTAATTGGGAAGTGATTAAAAGATGTATGATAGGGTAGAGGTTGCCAAATCTTTTACCTGTAGAGACTTTTAGGTGTTATCACATCTGCTGAGTAGCCAGGGTCATCTAAAGTACATACACACCAAAACATTCTGGGTAGTCTTTGAAGGAACTGGTTCACAATTTTCCTTTTCTTAAATTCATACAACATCCCTATTAGGAATCTATTCCACCAAGTAGAAACAAACAAACAAACACAATTATAAAAGAAATAACTTTTTAGTCAGGGTGATACATTTTTGGACAATAAAGTTGGTTAAAAAAGACTAACCAGCCACATGACCTCACTAAGTGACATTGTATACTGATTCTCACTAGGGGTTAGGGTGGGCCAACATTCAACAAAATTTAATAAAACAAAAAATTAATTCATAATTTTTATTTCATCCCCCAAAAGGTTTCAGATTCTCCAAAGGGATTTAAAAATCTACCTAAAAATGTCATAATTAATCTTCATGAGTTCACCCAAAATAAGTTTGTTGTAGAAACCTGAAGGATGAAACAAAGAGTTGTGGGAAAACACAACACAATTTCTGAAACCTGAAATGCTTTCAGCAAGTTTGAAGACAATATACGGCTGAATGTATCAATACTTTGACTCCAAATAGAAATTTGCTTGGTTTCTATATTATACTACTACTGTTAACTCTTCATAGTATTTTCAGACTCAGTGGTGTAATGTGAAAGGTGAATCAGCAAACAAGATTCATTCTTTTACATATGTATAACATTTTAGTGAAGATTTTAATTACAGTAACAAAAAACAATACAAAATAAACTCAGTGAAAGGAAAGTAAATAGACAGTTTAAAAATGCAGAAAGAAAAGAAAGTAAAAAAAGAAAGAAAAGAAAAGGGAAAGAGTGAAATAAAGAAAAAGAAAATGATTAGTAAAGTTAGTGATTAGAAGTGAGGTTAGCAAATCTGGTGTCCTTTGAAAGGCTCCACCAAGGTTGTGGTTCTTAGAATACAGAATACCAGAATTGGAAGCAGAGGTGGGTATTCAGCAGGTTCTGACCAGTTCTAGATAACCGGTAGCGGAAATTTTGAGTGGTTCAGAGAACCAGCAAATACCACCTCTGACTGGAGATTTTACAGTATCCTTCCCCTGCCATGCCCATCAAGCCACACCCACAGAACTGATAGTAAAAATTTTTTGAATCTCACCACTGATTGGAAGGGACCTTAGAGGTCTTCTAGTCCAACTCCCTACTCAAGCAGGAGACCCTACACAAATTCCAGACAAATAAATGGCTGCCCAGTCTCTTCTTGGAAATCTCCAGTGATAGGACACCCACAACTTCTGAAGGCAACCCGTTCCACTAGTTAATTATTCTCACTGTCAGGAAATTCCTCCTTATTCGACAAGCTTCCATCTATTATTTCTTCAGATGCTTTGGAGAAAAGGTTGACTCCTTCTTCCTTGTAATAGCACCTCAGTTATTGGAAGGCTGCTATCATATCACCCCTAGTCCTTCTTTTCAATAGGCTAAACATACCCAGTTCCTGCAGTTGTTCATATGTTTTATTCCCCAGACGCCTTATCATCTTTGTTGCTCTTTTCTGCCTGTAGGAGATTTTAAGCCTGTAGGAGATCTGTGTCTTGTAGCCTCCTCATGAGGAGCTGACACCAGAGCATATGTGGGCAACCTCTGCCCTTTCCTTATCTGGAGAGATTAGAAAGAGCTGTTATATTCATCAGCTCTTCAATCTTCGCTGTGATCATCATGTTCAGTCTCCAAGGAAAGATGTTTAGCTCACCATGCCTCCATCAGAAGTCCCCAAGCAAGATCCATTCTTGCTTAAAAAATATTGATAGTCAATATCTACCATGCTTATTATTTCTGAAACATAGTATATTCAGTATTCCTTGAATTTTTAAATATGCTGTGTTGTTAAATTTCCCTGGGTAAACCCAATCTTGAGATTTCATCTGTTTAAGTATTCAGATTAATCTTTTTGTTACATAACTTCTAAACAGTTCAGTAGCTATTAATATAATAGCTTTCATTAATAAAATAAACAAAATAAATTATTATTTTTTCACCAATAAAACTACAACTACAAAACAGCGGTTTTCCTGCACTGTTGCAAGAGACACAGAGTATTTAATAGCTTCAGAACACAATGATATCAAATTGTGCAGAGAACAGACAGGAACAGAAATTTGCTAATGAATTGGCTATTTAAGTTTATCCAAAGGAGAAAACATCCCAATCTGCACGCCACACTTGCCTGATGCTTGGGGAACAACAGGGAAATGCTAGAAAACAGCATGCGAAACACTTTAGATGAGACAAGCACTTTTGTCCCTGCAGAATCATCCCTACCAGCTAGTCACAAGTACAATTCTGTATCTATTTAACCATCCTTATTTAATTTGATATGTCCCCTCAGATGCTTTTGATGACTTAATCAAATATAAAAGGGAAACCAAATAGCATGTTTTAGAAGCCAAGGGAGTAATGTGAACTAAAGGGAGGTGGTGGTGGGGTGATACCCAGAACTTATTATGTAACCCAGCTAATAATTTCACAGGTGCAAGCCTTTTGCACTGACATGGATGGGATAGTGCTGTATTATGCCTTTAGTATTTCAGATAATATTGACTTAGAAATATTCTAGAATTAGTTATTTCAAGATTGGTGACTTTGAGTCAGTCTTGATTCCTGGAGACTACCTGGACACATCCGCTGTTTTCTTGCCAAGGTTTTTCAAAGTTTGTGTTAAGACATGGGTGTCAAACTCACAGCATCATGTTGCTGTCACATGATGATTCATTATGTTTTCCCCCTTTGTGCAGCTGGGGTGGGCGTGGCCTGTGTATGACGTATCTGACCCGTGGGCCACCAGTTTGACACTCCTGTGTTAAGATATATAAAGTTGGTAGCTGGAGCAGTGGGTTGTACAATGAACCAGAACACACAGTTGTGGTTGATTGGTACCAGACAGCTGACTCCTGCGTATGGCAATATATGATGTGATTGGTTGCTATGGGTGTGGAAGGGGAGTTTACCTTTTTCCTTTTCTTGTGTGTGCCATGTGTGCTCTGTGATTTACCTGATGATGCTCCTGTTTGCCTCTCTCTCTCTCTCTCTCTCTCTCTCTCTCTCTCTCTCTCTCTCTCTCTCTCTCTCTATATATATATATATATATATATATATATATATTTATATTTATTTATATAAAACTGCAAGTTTGTTTCAGCATCTCTGACTTAATTTGGACACCAGCTGTGCAATTCCCTGACAGTTTGTTATTGCCTCTTTCCTAAGGCTGAAAAAAAAAAGACTGGCCCAAGGCCGTCCAGTTGGTTATTTGCCTAAGGTGGGACTAAAATTCATGCTCTCTCAGTTTCTAGATTGGCTCCTTAACTACTTCACCAAACTGGCTACTGCAAATATTGGGCTAGAAACTGGGATTTAGGCTCAGAGGCCTAAATGCTGACTTTGGAAATAACAACTTGTTCTTTCTTTGAGCAGGTACTGAAGCATTTTGGAGATGAACAACAGCCATTACTGCAAATCTTGCTCTCACCTCAGACATACAGTACTTGTTTGCTTAACTACATATCAGTGGTGGGATTCAAATTTTTTACTACTGGTTCTGTGGGAGTGGCTTGGTTGGCATGACGTGGCTTGGTGGGCATGGCTTGGTGGGCATGGCAGGGGAAGGATACTGTAAAATCTCCATTCCCACTTCACTCCTGGGGGAAAATTATTGCAAAATCCCATTCCCTCCCCACCCCACTAACCTGCTTTCCAGCTCTGTTCTCCTGTGCAGGCAACAAAAGAAGACCCAGCCAGTCAGCTGGGACTCAGGAGGCAGAGTATAGATGGGGATGGGGCCAGTCAGAGGTGTTATTTGCTGGTTCTCTGAACTACTCAAAATTTCCGCTACCGGTTCTCCAGAATTGGTCAGAACTTGCTGAATACCACCTCTGCTACATATGCATATTCCATTAAAGAAAAGGCAATGATTGCTATATTTGAGAAGCTTGGGAACAATGGAGAAAAGCCATGGATGTAGCTGAATGTCTAGTGTTTGCATTAGAAAAATACAGGAGTAGAAATGCAGGACTTGGAAAACTGGAATATAGAACATATAGAACATATGAGAAAATAATTGAACCAAGAAAAATAAAAAATGATACAAAATTGCCAGTTTGGTAAGACGGCTTTGGTAAGACGGTTCCACCTTCCATGTTTAATCTAACTTCAGAAGGAGTAGATTGCATATTTAGCCAGGTCTGGAATAAGCAATAGACAAAACTCAAGATGGTACTTACTAAAAAGCTCTCCATACAGGTGCCACCTTGGAAGTTTTTGTACTTTTTTGTACCATTATCTCTTGTCTGTATTTGGAGAATTCTGTAAGAATACCATGGAAGGAGATGACGACACTCCAGTTAGAGCAGGGGTCTCCAACCTCAGCAACTTTACGACTTGTGGACTTCAACTCCCATAATTCTTCAGCCAGCATGTGCTGAGTTAGAGATCCTGCGTTAGAATAATCTTGGGTAGAGGAAAGTATGATCTTGGGGAAGAAGCATAACAGATAAAGAGATTTGTGAGACATCTATTCTTTGCCCATTTTTCTTTTTTTGGCCCTCTCTTTCTACAGAGCGATATACATGCATCACAGCAGCTTTTCATTAACTCCCAAGTTGTTTTTTGTCTCAGTTGCAGGTGTTTCTTCCCCATATTCCTATCTAAACCTTAGATCATCTTGAGAGGGCCAGCTTCAGATGCCTTCACATCCTGAGGTTTGGTGGATTGCTACTCAGATGCTGATCTTTTCAGTGGCTGTCCCATGTAAGGTATGCAAGACATTATATCTTGTTGCCACATAGAGATTATTTTATTTTTCCACATCTTTTAATAATAATGCTGCTGTGATTTTCAAAATATTACTGCTATTGATACTTTTTTACAGAATTCCTATTTTGTTCTGAGTATTTTATAATAGTAATAGGCAGTTAATAGATTGTTTAATACATATTTTGATTAATTATTATGATAAATTAGTTTAAACTTTTATTAGTCTATGTAAAACTATTATTTTAAAAAATAAGGCGTGCTATAGAAATATTTCAAATAAATAAAACTGGCAAAGCATTCAGTCAATCTTTAGGCCATATTTTTTGTTTTTTACAGATTCTACAGAAACTAGATAGATAGGTGAAAGATAGACACCTACCTATATAGATAGATAGACAGAGAGACAAATAGATGATAGATATAGGGAGACAGAGATAGATGGCAAGAGATAGAAATAGATAGAAGGAAGGGATGAAGGGAGGGAGGAGGGAGGGAGGGAGGGAGGAGGAGGAGGAGGAGGAAGGAAGGAAGGAAGGAAGGAAGGAAGGAAGGAAGGAAGGAATTACAATAAGGTTTAACTCAGCCTGACTGATTTATGTGTTTCCTGAATATAAATCAAGTGTTGTGATAAGTTTTTTGATACTTGATCTGGGAAAAAGATATGAGTGAGGTGATGACAAAAAAAAGTCATTTTGATTTGGCTTACATTCAATTAAATTAAACAAGATTAACACAGTCAACATGATTACTCCTCCTGTATTTAATGTGTTCTCCTTATTCATAATTATTAATAAATAAATAACATTTAAATGGTCATTCCTCTATTAAATATGTATCGTTAAATGAAACATTTCATAAGTCATAGTTCAGCAACAACTTTTGCAAGCATATCTATGGCTGTTCTAAAGGCTGTTTTAAAGTAGAACTATTTATTTTTTCAAGTGCAATATAAACAAAGAGAAAAGTATTAGTTTGATGCTGAAACTCATGTTAAATTCTCTGTGGGAAGCAGCAAAATATCAGTTTCATGTCCTATCAATGCTAAGCTGAAATACAGCTGGTGACTGGAAAATAGCTTTAAGTTAGATAAACATTTCCCACCCCCCTGGGAATATGGGTTTGCATGTCATTGTTCTCATCTCCTTTGACATGTGATGAATTTACTGCCACATAGATAAACCTCAGTAGCTGAAATGAAAATTGCAGAGAAGTATTTTGCATGTAAATTTGG
The DNA here is from genome assembly GCA_009733165.1 of Naja naja. Taxonomy (NCBI): domain Eukaryota; kingdom Metazoa; phylum Chordata; class Lepidosauria; order Squamata; family Elapidae; genus Naja; species Naja naja. The sequence continues at coordinate 144,206,463 of CM019148.1, forward strand.
ATCCTCTATTGAAAAGTTCATTTTTAAGGTAGAAAAAAATCAGAGCAACATCCACTAGTACGACAGTTTGTAAAGAACAAGCTTGAAATGCCCCATGCCTGACAATTGTTACAATCTGAAAACAGACACAAGAAAGCACAGTTCAAAACGGGGGGGGGGGGAAGAGCTAAATAAACTATGATTTTACATGCATTTTGGCTAAATGTTTCTTGAAAAAAATATTGTAGTACTTTTGAAGAGAAAACTATTGAAGACACAGAAGATCGAAGTAGTAGAACTGGATGAACTAAGGAAAGGATTGATCTAAAGAACAGGGAAGGAGGGGAATAAGGTTCATAGAATTCTGAAGGCACAACTAAGGGGTTTGTTCCAGCTCTATGAAAAATTAGGAAAGCAGACCAGGATTGCTTACTTGGAAGTTCTTTACCGGTCTTTCAGTTAATGAGCTATGAAAAAATTGTATGCAAAACAATGAGAAGGAACATAATTCAGGCACTGAAACATTGGGTGGCCATAAGACAACAAGACAACTAGATCAACGAGAACTAGATTGCAGGAATCAGGATGAGAAATGACCAGAAGGTAGACTGGAGCTTTTGCTGACAATAAAGAGAGAAGTTTGTAAGACTTGTCTTTATAAAGCTGCGGAAGGAGAAGTAAATTGGCTTTGAGATAGATTGACCGTGGCACTTGGGGAATGGTGGCAAAGCAGATATGAACTGAAGAGAAAATGTGTTGTGTTGCATTCATTTTAAGCTTCCATGCTCTTTCTTGCTGTCATGGAAAACTATTGTATTGAGAAGGAAAATACTTTTTAATACTGAATATTTTGTTGCTGTTATTATTGCCAGATCAACAATAAAAGACTGTCAGATGGTAACATATGTAATATGTAAATTCATGCTGGCAGATTAATCAATAATTTGATTGTGTGTCATCATGTTGTTGTTATTCTTAGCAATCACATAGAATTTCTCCAGAAGGATCTGTCTCCAACTTGGTACTTCAGGTCTTCCAGTAGACGCTGTAATTGACTCCATTCATCTTGCTTCTGGTTGTCTTCCTCTTCTCTTTCCTTCTACCCTTTCCAGCATTTTTGATTTCTCAAGGAAGCTGGGTCTTCACGTAATGTGTCCAAATTATGAGCCTGTCATTTGTGCCACATAAGTTAACTATGTTCTATAATCCACTTCTTTGTTTTCTGGATTATGCATGGTATTCTGAAGAACCTTTTCCAACACCAAAATTCAAAAGCCAAAAAGAGGGCTGTGAAAATATTTACAGACCAGTGGTGGGATTCAAATTGTTTTACTACCGGTTCTGTGGGCATGGCTTGGTAGGCGTGGCAGGGGAAGGATACTGTAAAATCTCCAGTCAGGGGTGGTATTTGCTGTTTTCCAAACTACTCATAATGTCCGCTACCGGTTCTCCAGAACTGGTCAGAACCTGTTGAATACCACCTCTGTTACAGACCCCTCACATCCTGGACATAAACTGTTTCAATTCCTACCTTCAAAACAACGCTATAGAGCACCACACACCAGAACAACTAGACACAAGAACAGTTTTTTCCTGAACACCATCACTCTGCTAAACAAATAATTTCCTCAACTCTGTCAAACTATTTACTAAGTCTGAATTACTATTACTATTAGTATTAATCCTCCCTTCCTTTCACCCATCTCTTCCCACTTATGATTGTATGACTGTAACTTTGTTACTTGTATCCTAATGATTTTATAGACTGTTTCCTAGTATGATTTTTTATAAATATGATTTTATTTTTTATATAAATATGATTTTATTTTATGCATTACTATTAATATTAATCTTCCCTTCCTTTCACCCATCTCCTCCCACTTATGACTGTATGACCATAATTTTGTCACTTGTATCCTAACGATTTTTTGACTGTTTCCTAGTATGATTTGATTGCTTATTGTACCCTATTACTATTATTAAGTGTTGCACCTGATGATTCTTGACTCTTGATGAATGTATCTTTTCTTTTATGTAGATTGAGAGCATATGCACCAAGACAAATTCCTTGTGTGTCCAATCACACTTGGCCATTAAAGAATTCTATCTATCTATTGTTTCTATCCTGCTTCATCAAAGTCCTACTTTTGCTTAGTAAAGAATGTAATTGCTCTGATTTTTGTAAGTGTACATATGTACATGATGGTACTGAAGGCTTTCATTACTGCCCTACCAAGTGCTAATGTGCAGCCTATTTCTTAACTGTTGTACCCTTTGCTGTTGATAATTGATCTTTAAAACCAGAAGCTACCCATCACTTTAATATCTCCAATGTGAATTCTAAGGCTGGTTGCTCTACCTGTTGTCCTTAGTTTGGTCTTCTTTTCTTTAATTTTGCCCCTATTTACTTCCCAGTGGTCTCCTTGATTTTCAGGCACTTTGAGATGGTTTGCATTTTCAGTTATCAGAGTTGTATTATGAGCTTAGTGCATGTTAATGATGTTTCTTCCTCAAGTTTTAAAATCATGCTAATCCAATCTCTCTTAGTAAATATTTCTCATATCGATTGAATAAAGGCAGATTGTCAAATCTTCCCTCACTTCTTTGCCAATTAGAAGCCAGTCTAACTCACCATGTTCTGTCCAGTCAGTAGTTTCTATCATATATATAGGTTTTCCATGAAGACAATGGGATAGTCTGAGATTCACATTTTCCTAAAGGCATTCTATAGCTTGATATAGCTGATAAATTGGCATCTATATACTGCAGAAATGAAATTTACTTTTAGAAGATACATGGAGCTATTGTCATACCTCTGCAAAGCCCAAACCATACATTATTTATGAATTGTCTTGTATCTGAAGAGGATGTCTGGATTTTCTTTAAAAAAGAAACATTTTTAAAATCAACGAGTTTTCTTTTCTTGCTCAGTTATAGACTCTTCTTTAAAGATTGTTTTCAAGTGATATATTTTATAAAGTTATGATTTCCCTTTTGATAATTGTCATGCCACAAAAATGTTCTAAAACTATTAATATAACTTCATGGGCATTTTTTATTTTGCTTTCTGCACCTTCTGCATGTAAAATGTATTTCTGTGATCTGTATTAACATTAAGACTATAATGCAGGCAATTATTCCTCATTAATGTGCAGCTATCTGTTAGTGTCAGACCTCATTTACAGATTTTCTGATTCCAATATCTACTACTTAGAAATTCAGAATAACTGAATGGCAGAGGAAGTGTAAAAAGCATAGACCATGTCTTAATTAGACATCCAATTAGATCCAAATGCACTTTTTCAACTCCTTCAGAATTAAAAAATAAGTCAAGAAAATGAGAAACCAGGTTTCAGCACAAGAATAAATGATAGGATTATCAAATGGATCTGGTAAGACAAAGATGGAAAAAAAAGATCTATGAGACAAATTGAACTTAAAGATAACCTGGTCCAAAGTCAAAGAATTATTGTCATTTTTACATCTCTGGACTACCATTTCAAATGTAAAAATCAGGACCAGTTTTCGTATATAGAAAAGATGTTTGTCCTGTGAGAATAATCAAAGTCTGATGATGAGAAGTTTTGGGGCATCTGCTGGATATAAAATGGAGCTATGTGGCATACAATGAAATGTTCCCCAAACCTTGATATCTTGCCTGATCTTTATAAGATGTATTCTGATTTTTTTTGTAATTACATTTATATGCCGCCCTTCTCCGAATACTCAGGGCGGCTTACAATTTTTGGGATACAACCCAATGCACTCAGCAATAGCCTTCATTCCATTGTATATGCCTGCTTATTACTAAGCAGCATTTTTACAAAGTCAGCTTATTGCCCCAACAATCTTGGGTCCTCAATTTACCTACCCCATGATTTACCATGGATCATATCTTTAAAATCAATAGATAATTTCCTGAGCTATTAAAGCTGGTCAGTTCAGAATGTATATACAACACATTTATAATTGCTTTGGAAGTGACTAGATCATGAATGCCAAGAATAACTGGTTCACTTGGAACAGATTCTAGAGCTTTGTGGAAAAAGGAGATCTCACAAAAATGGTCAGAATTCAACTAGGAGATCATGAAGCTTCTGGTGTGATGCACACTGTTTTGGAACCCTGCAGAGAAGCCAACTGTGACTATAAATCCCTTACTACTTTCAGTTTTCATTTTTTCATAATATGTAAAATAAAGAAGAAAAGGAAATGAGAAGAGTTAACTTAAGGGTTTCAGCAGGACAGGCCACTAATGGCATTGCTTTATGAGTGTGGTTGAATCTCTTACTCTCTCCCACAATTATACATCTCTGCAGATGTAAATATAATTCTTTGAAAAGAATTTCCCTTTCTTAAAAACATCAGAATTGAAAGTGGAGAGTTTAAAAATCTCTGTACCTATCTTTGTACTTAAGTAGGGCAGCTTTACAGTCAAGAAACCTAAACTATATTTGAAATGTTCATTATCTATTATCATAGATAATACATAGAGAGTACTCATCCTATGTAACATTGGTGAATAATAAGGTGTTTGAAGATTTCATCTTTTTAGAAGGATTTACTGTGCCTTCAAACTTCATCAAATTCTGTTGAAAATTAACAATATTGCATGTGTTGTTAGATTTCCAGTGCTAGCAAAGTCTGACACAAAACTTAAGTTTTTAAATCTTACTTTTTGCTAAACTGGCCTAAACAGAATGCAATAGTCACTGAACACCTCAAGTCTTGATATACAGTCCTGGTAGAGAAAAAAAAGGCTATGATTTGTTCTCAACATGCAAAATGCAGAACACAATTGCATGAAAGTGCATTTCTTTCACTTTTTAGTTGTTAAGAAGAGCATTAGCAAATTTCTCACAATTCATTAACCATTCATAAAAAGTTTTTCTTATCCCAGATTCATTTGACTTTCCTATGTATACTTTTCCTCATTTTTTAAAACTAGCTGTACTTTAGTAAGACTGCAGAATAATTTGACTTTCTCTACATCAGAAAATGCTTTAGCGGAATATGGTCTCATATCCTCAGCAATGATGACTATTTACAATTAGATTTTGTGTTCTGATCAGCAGACTATTAGTTTAGTCAAAAAGGTATATTTCCTTTTGAGGGGTTGTTGGTGCTCTCTGAGTTTGGTTGTTGTTTTTGTGCAGATGTTTCATTACCCAACCCAAGTAATGTCATCAGTGTTTACCTAGTTAGGGTAATAAAAAGTCTGCAAGGAAAACAACCAAGCTCAGAGAGCTCCAACAACCCCTCATTTCAACCCTAAGCTATAAACATTCTCCTTTTTGGTACATTTCCTTTTACTTTTATTTGGCAGGTGGAGAGCATGCTGGGGATTCCAAACCCTTCAGTCATTTTTTTTAGCATTCAGGACACTAGAAATGTGCCATTGTAGACTAGTGTGTCTTGACTGGGTCTAGCTACAGTAGTTTCTCTAGGGAATTATGAGACCTGGTCATAATTTATAGAACTGAGAGCATGGATTTCTTAGTTATTTTCCTCACCATATGGTCTATCTTCCACTACATTTTGTTTTCTATCTATAAATTTCTACATGCTCTTTAGATATACCATGCTATACTTTTCTTTCCACGTTGTATGATTTTTGTATTGCATAACTGCGTTTGGTAAGTGATTGCAATTCAAAAATCTCAGCCAATCGTTTGATTGAAGCACCACTTTCTTTTTTAGTTTCTTCATCAGCATTAAAACGTGATCATCTACATCATTACCTCTTAATTGGTTGACTTAAATTGAGATTTTTCTTTTTTTCCCCTGTGGGGCATGAAGAATTGTTTTCAATTTTATTATTTTGTTGCTATAAATATTTAATTCTATTTTCTGTTTTGGTTTTAGCAAGTTCCTTAAATTAGCAAAGATATATCATTAAACCAAGGTGCATACATAATTGATATTAACTTAACAAATACATTAATAAGTATATTTGCTCATCTTTCAAAAGATATATTCTTGAGAAATCTTTGTAAGTATATTAGGCTCATAAATTGTTTGAAAATGAATATTCACATGATGTTTTTGGCATATTCCAGTTAACATTATTTGCTGCTACTGTATGTATGATGAGATCCCAGTATACCTTTTGCATTATCCAGACTATTTTGCTAAAAATACCCCTGAAATCTGGTAGCTTTACCAAAAAAATAGCCACTCTCCAGGGACATGAACTTACCAAATGAATGTAATGTTTTAATCTATTGCTTCCATATGCTATGATTGACTTACATGTCAGAACATAGTGGTTATGATTAAACTACATAGGCAGCTAAAAACAGAATAGTGGAAAATACTCAACTTGGATTGTTTCAAGAAAGTATTACATGCAGATCTTATTGACATATCAGGCAGATTTAAAAAAAGTATTTGAAGCCTCAGTAGAGTCTCAAGAACAGCAGCAAAATGAACTTGTAAAATTAATTCTCCTGTGTTTGCAAAGAACAGGTATCCTGGATGTCTTGATTATCAAAAATTACTTACAGAGAGTTTGCACAGATCAAACTGGCTGGCTGGATACTAAGGTTAATAGGCTATATATAACAACCAGTCCCATGAATTGCATTTGGAAGCAAACTGGCAAACAGGGCAGCTCCTGAAGCAGAGGCATAACACGGGCATGAGATCCTCATTCATCCTTGGGCCTTTCCAAAAGGGTCTGCCAGTGGACCTGGAACCCCAAAAGGGGCATATCATTTTGGAGAGGGTTAATGGACTAAGATAAGACTCCACCTCCCCCACCCATTTATCTTGCTCCCTTCCTTCCCATCTTTGTTAATTTAAACACAATTTTAGTGTTAATATTAATTGCTTTAATGTCTCCAATGTTTTATCTTTTTTAAAAATTCATTGCAAACTGCCTAGAGATGGGCAGCATATAAGTGTAATAAATACATACTAAGGGATGCTCATGAAGCTTGTGCTACTACATTCTGGGCCAGTTGAACATAACCTGCACTACTTCCTTCTGGACCAGTTGAAGCTTCTGAGAATTCTTCAAGAGTGGCCTGTAGGAGATAACCAGGCTGAATTGGAGAGAGGGTTAAATGCATCATAAGTCATGAGTTCCTGTGCTCCCGCAAGAGCTCTGAATCCAGCCTACCTTGAATGCCTTTCTTATCTCCCGCTCATTTCCCTTGACTGTTAGTTGGTCAGATTCTTATAGACAGCTTAAGCTTACAATAAATCTTTATACTCATTTAAACTGCCCAAATCTCTTGATTTCTCCAGCGCTTGACATGGCCCTTGATAACATACTTGCTATGTACAGAGGTTCAGAGAGGATTCAGTTTTAACTTATCTCCAGTTACCAATTGTAATCTTCTGGGCCATATCATATATTTGCTTGTTTTGTTGGTGTCTTGTGCTATCAGAATGAATCTAAGTGGTTCAAAATTTAGGAGCGAAGTCTACATTATGTAGGATGTTGTAAAGAAGACAGACAATCCAAAACAGCCACTGATGCTGTTCTTTGTACTAGCATAGGTTTTATTTTTTCTCTCTTACAATAATATTATGTATGTTTGGTGCCTTTAAGTCATCCTTGACTCCTGAAGACTACCTGAACTAGTCTCTTCATTTTGGGGGGCAAGGTTTTTCAGAAGTGGTTTGCCATTGCCTCCATCCTAAGCCTGAAAGAGAGTGACTGGCCCAAGGTCACTCAGCTGGCTTTGTGTCTAAGACAGGACTAGAGCTTACAGCAGTGGCAGAATTCAATTTTTTTTACTACCGGTTCTGTGGGCGTGGCTTAGTGGACATGGCATGGCTTGTTGGGTGTGGCTTGGTGGGCATGGCAGGGGAAGGATACTATAAAATCTCCATTCCCTTCCCACTCCTGGGGGAAGGTTACCACCGTTTCTCTGAACTGCTCAAAATTTCCGCTACCGGTTCTCCAGAACTGGTCGGAACCTGCTGAATACCACCTCTGGCTTATAGCCTCCCAGTTTCTAATCTGTGCCTTAACCACTACACTAAACTGGCTTATAGAACAAACTTATTCTTTAATGCAACTTTATGCACATATAATCCTAAAAGAGCTAAAATAGATAGATCAGAGAGAAATTACACAGAAGACTAGCATGCACTTTCTGGTATTCCTAATGGGGATCCATTGATCAGTTGATTATGGATTTGCTCATTTTAATTAGAGTAGTATACTAAGTCTTGCAATATTATAGTCAGTTTTCCTTCATCATGTTCTCATTGAAGAAGGAAAGCATTTACCCTATTATCTCCCTGGTGAATAATAGCCTTGAATGTAAAATCATTACAGAGTTCTGCAATCAGCTGTAAGCAGTAAATTACTGCAATTGCTACAAGCTCATTCATTTTAATTCCAGAATCTTTCCTGAATACTCGAACCTTAATGTACATTTCTTGTTGGTTTTGAAAGGAAAAGAAGTCAAAGAACCACGGCTTGTATCTTACAAAGCATTAAAGTGATAAAGAAATTCTCTTTAGACAGTGAGATGGGTGGTACATCTATTTCATAAATAAATAAATACAATTAAATTCAGGATAATCAAGTTTTTGTTCTTTTTGTGCTCCTGCTTCTTTCTCCTTATTTTATGGGACTTTGCAATGGTAGAGGAGAGTTAATATGATCTATCTGTCAAGCACCAGGGAAATCATGAAATCCAGGCAGTTCAAATGGGTATAAAGGTTTATTACAAATTTAAGCTCTCTACAAGAATCTGAATTACTAACGGTTAAAGCAATTTGGCAGTAAATAAAGAATTCACAGTGGGCTGGACTTAGATCTCTTGTGTAGTTGAAGGGACTCATGGCTGATGACGCATTCGACCCCTCCCTCAGGCTCAGCCTGGTCATCTCTTACTACACTATCCTTCCAAACAAATAGATCAAACTGTTTTTAGAATGCTCCAGAGGCATTTGCTGGTTGATGGTAGTTTTCATGTCACTGGCTTTGTATATCCATAGAATGACCTGATTGTGTCTAAAGATCACTGAAACAGACAAGGGAGATGTCCTTCTCCTCAGGCTACACAAATTCAGGTCTTGAATTATAAACGAGACATTTGGAACATGGTAGAAGAAAATCCAGTTCAAAGCTATTTTGAAGCTGGGCCCATAACTATTCTCACACCCTTTTATAGAACAGGCATTTAATGAATACCATTAGTAATTGTTATAGGTACAAAACCGAATTTGTTACCATTAGTCTGTTTTCCATTCTGATTCTCTCTTAGTTAACCTAAAGAGATCACATCTATTAAAAGCATGGTGAATTTTGGGCACCTCGTTTCTTATGTAGATCATGACCATTGCCCACTTCCTCTTACAACAGCAGGTAAAAGCTAGGCATGAAAAACAGACAAATGTTTTTGACATATCACCATAGATGAGTTACAGAATCTCAGGTCAAAATATATACAAGTCAAAGCATACAGAGATACACTTACCCATAAAATGTATTCAAACTTATTTATGTGTGTGATTTATTCATTATAATGATATCCATTCTTTCTATGAAATACGTCATCATTAAAGGACAATATTTGTAATCCGGTTCACTGGTGGTTCAGGAGGGCAAGTAGGAAATCGTTTCATCCTTGTCATTTTCCCAAGCAAAACAGCTTATTTGTGGAATTGTAGTATATGCTTGTTCAATTGGAGCAATCATCCTTCAGGCATGCTACATGCTACATTTCCCCTACTTTCCACCCCACTGATAATATTTAGTAGTATTATATGAAGAAATGTAATATTAAGGTGTCAACTGTGGTTTTCTATCTTTCCATCTCAGACAAATTTCCAAAAACTGGAAATTTCAGCATTAGAACACTAAGGCATCTTTTTTGAATTGTCATTAGAAAATAAGAAAAGCAGAACTTAAAGTGTTATATAGTATCCCTATAATTTCTGCCTAAAGGTTCAGAAGCAGAGGTGGTATTCAGCAGGTTCTGACCAGTTCTGGAGAACCGGTAGCAGAAATTTTGAGTAGTTCGGAGAACTGGCAAATACCTCCTCTGACTGGAGATTTTACAGTATCCTTCCCCTGCCACGCCCACCAAGCCACGCCCACAGAACTGGTAGTAAAAAAATTTGAATGCCACCACTGTTCAGAAGGATTCCACATTGCGTTGCATTTTCTCAGTTTTCTTACATGTGGATTTTCTGTAGCGTGGACTTAAATATTGAGATGGGAATTTGCCAGTAATGACTCTTGACTTTCCTACAAAAGATCTGGGAATTGATAGCTGGCATGACCATGGTGATTTTTACAGATGCAGCAGATTCTCTTGCATCTCACATGCACACAGGCTGAAGTGAAGTAAGTTTTGTGAATATGTAATTTTTAGCAAGCTTCAAAACCATTTATGCAGCCTGTACCACAAGTTGGAGAAGCAAACTAGCCTGGAAATAATAATTATCTGTCAGGTTCCAGGGCACAAAGTGAAACTGTGGTAACATTTATGAAATTGGACTGAGTCAGACTGAGGAAGGTTTGTTAGTCTTTACTTATGCTGATTGTTTAGATCAATATAATATTTGGAAGGATCAGATTTACATTTTATGATACCCAGTGAGTAAGTGTGGCCATTTGCCTTCATTCTCTCTCATTCTCTCTCTCCCTCTCCCTCCCTCTCTCTCTCTCCCCTCCCTCCCCTCTTTCTCCCTCCCTCTCCCTCATTAGCATAACAATAGTAATACATTTAGCACTTTAGAGAACTCTCTGGATAATTTACAATGTAGAAGCATTTGGAAAGATGGAAGGCTGAGTCAACCTTGAGCCCTGTCAGGATCAAACTCAGGCTATGGGCAGAGTTTGCCTGCAATGCTGCACTTTAACCATTCCAGCACCAGGGCTCCTAAAAGATATTCATTGCTTATTTACAATTATCACTTGTAATATCGCAGAATGAAATTGAAGGATAAGGATACCAGCTTCAGGAGCCATTTAATAGTTGATGTGATTATGTGGAAGACCTCTATATAGGAGGAGTTGAGCTTGGCTTAAATGTTTGAGAAGAGCCTAATATTTGAAACCTATCCTATTAACATTGTTAGCAGTAACATGCCTCATGCTAATACTTCATTCTTCCTAATTTTGCCTACTGGGTTAAATGCTTGATGCTATCTTGATATTAAATTCTGGAGTCCACTGTGCTTACAGCAGGAAGACATACAATTCACCTATTAAGCAAGAGTTTTTAGTATACCTATTGGCCCAGAATGACTTCTGTTGCCAACTCAGTGAGTAAATTATCACAACCAGAGGTTGATAACTTATTTGGGGTATGATTTTTTCTATGAATATATGCTTGAAAGAACATGTTGTGACCTTAATTTGATTGCTAAATAGCAGCAAGACTGCTTGATTTCAGCTGATGTAGATAATGGATGTCTTTTAAAACAACCTTCATTTACAGTTGAGGTTATAATAGATCTCCAGATCACTTCACCAGCATACCAAATTTCCTGCTTAACAAAAGATCATTTCAACACTTTTGTTTGTTGATGATAAAAATGAGTTTTGTGGCTTCTACTCTACATCTTATCGTGTGTGATGTGTCAGTGACAAGAGTTTGCCCAGTTTTATCTGATCTATAAATGAATGACATCAAGACTGTTATAATGAGAGTCAAAATAAAGGCAGCTGTTTTAATGCCTGGACAGTTTTCCAGAGTAAAGCTCTTGAATCCTGCTTTTCCAGACAGGATGAGTTATGTGTGACCTATTTGCAAACTGAATGGAGGAATAAGAAACCATTATGGGAAACCCAAGCATTTAGCTGATAGCAATTAGCATCCCTTCTGCTATTTCAACACATTAGTATGGCATAATCACTAAAATACAGGTAACACAATAACTACAAAAACACCATTTTTGCTCTTTCAAGTCACTGTCAAGCAAATAGGGAGAGAATTCTGTGAATAAAGGCTGTATTTGACTGAGGTCTGTAAAACCTCTGGATTGCCTTTATCCTTGATATTAATCTGAGCAAACCTACCGTTTCTATATTGCATTCTTTATTCTTCACATGTGATATGTCCTACTATGGCTGGCTTTCATTGCTGACACATTCTTATTCTTATCTAAAACAACCAGTCACTGATGCCCTAAAAATATCTTAGGGCAATCTTCCACCCAGCAATTTAAAGGACATATTTGGACAATGCTTATTGTTGTTGTTCAGTTAAGTCATGTCCAACTCTTCAGAACCTCATATAAGTCCCTCTTGTCCTCCACTGTCTCCCAGAGTTTACCCAAACCTGTGTTCATTGTATTGATGACACTATCCAACCATCTCATCCTCTGTCATCCCCTTCTCCTTTTGTCTTCCGTCTTTCCCAACATCGCGGTCTTTTCCAAGAAGTCCTTTCTTCTCATTTGGTGGCCAAAGTATTTGAGCTTCAGTTTCGGTATCTGTCTGGACAATGCTTATAAGGATACAGTTTAACACAACACAGATGCTCAGAGCTTAATACCACTTTTGGTTGTTGCCTTTGCCTCTTTATAGGGTTCTGCTCTGATCCTCTAACTTCTCTTCCTCCATCTTTCACTTCAGTTCTACTCTTTCTACATATCTGCAAGCAATCTCCTGCTGCTGCCTGGGCTTTCATCTTCTTTATGCTTTGACAACCTTACTTGATGAAGATCATTTAATACAATTGCTTTGCTCAGTAGCTACATGTGCAAGTTTTTCTCAGCCAATTCATAACAGTAACCAAGGAGGATTTTTTAAAAATAAGAGCTTCTTTATGACAATTCACAATGCTGAGCATCTTTTTCTCTGAAAAGCTCATTTGATCCAGAACCTATCCAGATGATGGTAGAAATGTGGGTTTTGCTTTAATTTCATGATGCTTTAAGCAGTGATAACATATATTCAAAAAATATACCTGGAAACCTCCTGGTATTTGGGAATGTGGAGAGTAACTCCACTGGATTTTAAGGAAATAGATATGCTTTCCCCCCACCATAATATAACATTTATTAAGAGTTCTTAAAGTGACAACAGATCCATTAGATCAGGAGTGGGGAACTATGGTCCTTTTATGACTGTGGACTTCAAGTCCCAGAACTCCTGAGCCAGCCACAGTTCCCCACCTCTGCATTAGATTGATGCGAGTTGTTCATTTTTTAAAATCTATCTGTAACACAAGTACATAAAAATAGAAGATCACTCTTCACTGAAATAAAAATGCTTTGCGATACATACCACTTAAAAATCTACATAATCATAAACATTTTAATCATTTATATATTTCTATCTATATTGTTTTTCTTTATAGCAATGCTAGCCAGGAAATTCTGCAAGTTGAAGTGCACACATCTTAAAGTTGCCAAGATTGGGAACCCCCCGTATGTAGGAAAACAAGATGGAAATTATTAAAATATAACAGCAAAAGGGAAAGAGAAGAGAACCACAACAGGTTTGTCAGCCTTCATGATGCCACAGCTTCTCTGCTCCTTCTGCTTCAAAATCCCAGCAAGGTTCTCTTGATTAGTATTTTTACCTGTTCCAAAACCAGAAAGTGCTCATCTTCTAAGGAAGGTGCGATCTGAAATTGGTAGAAGGAAACACACCAAAAGGAGAGTTGATTGTAGGAAGGAAGGGGGTGAGCAACTACTTTATTTTCACTGGAAACAGCAAGGTTTAATAAATGAAAACTAGAGCTTTTGTGAATCACATAGAATGCATATAAAGCTGGATTCCATTGTGCTTCTTCCATTAATATACAGAGCAAGTCTTCATTTGGCTACAGTAAATTAGAACAGCTCAATGCTCACCTTTGCAGGAAATCTTTTTTTGCAAAATAATTATAAGTACCAGCTCATTTCCTGAGGAAATTATGTGTGCTATGTATGTATAAAAAATTCCTTTTGGTCAGGAAAAAAAGATCCCTTATATGTAAATTGTTTCAGTTCAAAGGATAGCTCAGTTGTTCAGAATGTGAACAAAATGGGAAAGAGGGAAGGGATGATTAAAAACAAGGTATTATCGTAAGCAACGATGAAAAAAGCAGCAAGACTGGGAAAATAGAAGGTACCTACAGATTATTAGTCGTCTGTCCTCCCCGCCTCATTCTTCTTAACTGATTTGATTTGATTTGATTGGACTTATATGCCGCCCTTCTCCCTGAGGACTCAGGGCAGCTCACAACATTAAAATACGAATACAAATAAGTTAAATAAAATACTATTAAACATTAAGCCCAATAAATTTTAAAACCCACAAACTAATCTAAAAACAGTTAAAAAACCCATCCCCACTCCACTTCAGTCCAGGCTGGATTGCTGAAAAAAAACAGGTCTTCAGGTCGCAGCAGAAGGAACGGAGGTCCGGGGCTAATCAGAGACCCCAAGAGAGCTGGTTCCACAGGGTGGGCGCTACCACAGAGAAGGCCCTACCCTTGGGGGTCGCCAGCCGACACTGTCTGGCTGACGGCACCCCAAGGAGGCCCTGTCTGTGGGAGCGTACAGGGCGAAGAGATGTCGATGCTGGCAGGAGACGTTCCTGCAAGTACTCCAGACCCAAGCCATGCAGGACTTTATATGTTAACACGAGCACCTTGAATCTCACTCAGAGGGCAGCTGGCAACCAATGCAGCTGGGGAGCAGGGAAGCATGGAACTGCAGAAAAATGGATTATATTTTTATTAATGTGCTGATCATTTTCCAGCCCACCCCCCAGTTTGTCACATAGGATACAGGAATATATTTGGGGGGGGGGGCACAACCAAGGTACAAATGCTACTTAAAGATTCAGCTCCAGAAAGGTAATTTTCTCTTCCAGAGTTTCTTGTTGCCACTTCCATTTAACACTTTCTCAGCAGCTTTTAAAAATGCACCTGCCTTTCAATATATGGGCAGGATAAACAACAGCAAGCCTAGCTGAAAAATAGCACAGCTTGTGGTGGCCATTGCTGTTATATAATGGATTGTTGTGAAAAGCAAAGTAAAACACATGAGGTAGAATTATTACAGTTTATTTATTTATTTTGTTTAAAATCTTTATAGCCTACTCTCTATCCAGAAGTTTTGAGGATATTGGGCAGTGTAGGGGATGCAGATGTATTCTGCTATTGGAACATCCCAGTTTGAGCAACTGTGAGTAGAACCAGAGCAGACTGATCCCATATTGACAAGTCCAGGCAGTATTAGTGGCAACATTTTTGTGACTGCTTACTATTTCCTTCTACCTAAGATTGAGAGTGAATGATTGGCCCAGAGTCATCAAGCTGGCTTCATGCCTAGGGGAAGATTGGAACTCATGGTCTCTAGCTTTGTGCCTTTCACCATTACATTAAACTATCTCTCTTGTCTTCACTTTGCGGATAGTTAAAGGGAAAGCAAGATTCCAGAAGTGATGGGATGGATCGAAAGAAACTAAATTACCCTTTTTTTCAGGATGAAAATCAAACCAATCCTTTCTTCTCCCAAGTCTTTCCTTGAAGACATTTTCTTGTGTTGTGTTTGCAACTGTGTCTCATTTGAACATTGTGAATGGATATTGCTTTATCCATTTTTGGTTGCTACTCCTCCTCCTCCTCCTCCATAATTGCTAGTTTAATGTTTTGCCCTATGGTATCTGTTGCATAAATCTTGGGAGGATGTTTTTTTAAGGGTCTCTGCTATGTAGGCATGGAGCTGATGTGTAATGAAGGCAGGTCAGAAATCTATCCTTTTGATGAGATGCACCATTGTGTAATTAAAATGAAGAAGAAAGAGCAAACAGTAATTTTTCTTTCAAAGACTTTCATGTTCTCCATCAGCCTACATTGCTACCCAATTTTCTTTCACACTTAAAGTGACCAAGAAAAAAAACCTGCACATGGAGTTATTCAGCTTGTTTGCATGAATATATGGATAAACGTGATTCGGGAAGTCAGATTTCTATGGATATTAATCTGTACCTCCATCCTTTTGCTTTTTCACAAGTGAGCAAATTGATTGACAGCCATTATATATGACACTTTCAAAATAAAGTCAAAACTCATCCTCCTAATACTAGTTTGCCTACTTAGAGTAAGCATATGAAAATAGGACCACCAACAACCATACAGTATGTCACAGAAGTAAGTACACCCCTCACATTTTCTAAATACTTAAGTATATCTTTTCATGTGACAACACTGAAGAAATGACACTTGGCTACAATGTAAAGTAGTGGGTGTACAGCTTGTATAACAGTGTAAATGTGCTGTCCCCTCAAAACAACGCAACACACAGCCATTAATGTCTAAACCCTTGGCAACAAAAGTGAGTACACCCCTATGTGATAATGTCCAAATTGGGCTCAAATAGCTGTTTTCCATCCCTGGTGTCATGTGACTGGTTAGTGTTAACAAGGTCTTGGGTGTGAAGGGGGAGCTGATGTGTTAAATTTGGTGTTATCGCTCTCACTTTCTCATACTGGTCACTGGAAGTTGAACATGGCACTTCATGGCAATGAACTCTCTGAGGATCTGAAACAACAAATTGTTGCTCTACATAAAGATGGCCTAGGCTATAAGAAGATTGCCAGGACCCTGAAACTGAGCTGCAGCATGGTGGCCAAGACCATACAGTGCTTTAACAGGACAGGTTCCACTCAGAACAGGCCTCACTATGGTCAACCAAAGAAGTTGAGTGCCTGTGCTCAGCATCATATCCAGAGGTTGGCTTTGGGAAATAGAGGTATGAGACCTGCCAGCATTGCTGCAGAGGTTGAAGAGGTGGGGAGGGTGTCAGGCTGTCAGTGCTCAGACCATATGCCGCACGCTGCATCAAATTGGTCTGCAGGGCTGTCATCCCAGAAGGACACCTCTTCTAAAGATGATGCATAAGCAAGCCCGCAAATGGTTTGTTGCAGACAAGCAGACTAAGGACATGGATTTCTGGAACCATGTCCTGTGGTCCGAGGAGACCAAGATAAATGTATTTGGTTCAGATGGTGTCAAGCGTGTGTGGAGGCAAGCAGGTGAGGAGTACAAAGACAAGTGTGTCTTGCCTACAGTCAAGCATGGTGGTGGGAATGTCATGGTATGGGGCTGCATGAGTGCTGCCAGCCTGGAGAGCTACAGTTCATTGAGGGAACCATGAATGCCAACATGTACTGTGACAATACTGAAGCAGAGCATGATTTCCTCCCTTCGGAGACTGAGTCACAGGGCAGTGTTGGAACATGATAATGACCCCAAACAAACCTCCAAAATGACCACTGCTTTGCTAAAGAAGCTGAGGGTAAAGGTGATGTACTGGCCAAGCATGTCTCCAGACCTAAACCCTATTGAGCATCTGTGGGGCATCCTGAAATGGAAGGTGGATGTGTGCAAAGTCTCTAACATCCACTAGCTCTGTGTTGTCATGAAGGAGTGGAAGACAACTCCAATGGCAACCTATGAAGCTCTGGTGAACTCTATGCCCAAGAGGGTTAAGGCAGTGCTGGAAAATAATGGTGGCCACACAAAATATTGACACTATGGGCCCCATTATCACTTAGGGGTATACTTACTTTTGTTGCTAGCAAAATGGCTGTGTGATGTGTTATTTTGAGGAGACAGCACATTTACACTGTTATTCAAGCTGTATACTCACTACATTGTAGCCAATTGTCATTTCTTCAGTGTTGTCACATGAAAAGATATAGTTAAATATTTACAAAATGTGAGGGGGTGTACTCACTTCTGTGACATACAGAAGTATGTACAGTGTGAACAACTGCATACATGGCCCAAAAACCCAGGCAGATACATAGAATTACTTCTGACCAGTTACCTTAATTATTCCTTACCTACAGACAGATTTGTTAAACTAAAGCAAGTACTTGCACTATGAAAGATATACTCTGAGAATCTCTAAGGAGAAGCTACCTTGGCCTTCTTCTGTCTAAACTTCATTACCTCTTGGCCTCTGGAATGCAGCCCCTCCCACCTAGGAATCCAGACTACATTCTGCCACAAAATACTATTTTATACTAATATTGTAATATTATACTATTGCCTCTTATGGATCTCTGCATAATGACAATTTTATTCTTAACCATGTTAACCTGTTCTTTGAATGTCTAGGCCTTATTGATCACACCAAATTCCTTTAGATTTGAGACCGTTGTTAAAAAGCAGGTGCAAGTTTATATCTAATACCTGCAGAATAGTGCTAATGCTTTGAATACAGAAGCGATTGATCATTGTGAGAAATTCCAATGAGGTTGACTGGATGTAGAGAATGAAATAGGATGCAACATCAAAATCAGTTTATAAAGGAAGAATAAGCAAGTTGGATGGAAGAAAAACACCAAAAGAGTCATGGTTGAATGGAGTTGATGAAATCCTCAGGAAGAAAGATGGGAGAAATTTAAAGAATAAGAGACAACATATGAATCGATGTAAAAATATAATGGAAGCAAGCATGGCTTTCAAAAAGAGAGAGGTTGAAAAGGCACAATCAATAGTGTTGTTGTGCATGGGATATATTTAGCTTTCTTTTTCTCATACCTCCAGATTTTAACTTCTTTTACTTAATCTTTTCTGAACTTTGCATAAAGTTACTATCTCAAAAGATGCTAATGTGATGTCTGTATATGTCGGTATGTGTAAAATCAATGTTGAAACATACTTTAAAGAAAAAACTGCTCATCCCCCTCAGGTTTTATTTACGTTTATAATTTGCACAATACATAAAACTTTTCATATAGACATGTATGTGAAAGCTACATGTGTGAACTCACACATATATAAAGAGTTATTTGCAATGATAGTATTTATAGCAGGGGTGTTAAACTCATGGCCCAGGGGCCAGATGTGTCACGTGCTGGGCCCACCCCCGCCCAGTTTAGCGAAGGAGAAAAAAGTCCTGATATGTCACGTGATGACGCCCTGACGCTGTGAATGTGACACCTCTGATTTATAGCCATTTAAAATGCTGCATTTTGATGAAACCAGGTTTACCAAAATTCAAAATTGGAAGCAATGAAGCATCCCAGAAATCAAGCAGAACAGATATGAGCTCCAGTGACTTGTGAAGGAGCATTTCCATTTGAAGCACATCCTTTCTTCTCTGAACTCCTTCCCACCTTGCATTCAAGGAAATGACCTTTGACTCAAAGTAGATTAATCCTTTTGACATTTTCCTTCCTTATTGACTTCAGCTAAATTCAGTTCCTATATCTGAGTAGGCATCTTCAGTAAAATTATGGTTTTGCTCTAGTGTCACTCCCCTCCCCTTTTTTCTCTCTTCTTCTTCTAGGACCAAATGGAAGCAAAACCAGCATAGCACTGATCTATGCTTCCATTAGAGGTTGCAGCATTTGTGCCCTTCTATTCTCTTATTTGGAATCTCTGTAATCAGAAAAAAAAGTCTCAACGTAGCTCCAAGTAAATGAAATCTCCAGGATAATCTTCCTACAAGTCTCTTCCTTCCTTAGCCCTTATCTTTATTTCATTTCTGTTATTTTTTTTTCTGCTCAATATTTCTCTTGCTGTTCTGACAGCTTTTCTCCTGTCATTTTCTTTGCTAATTGAAGAGAACATCAATGATATCTACCAACAAAGCATGGATAGAATCAAGATCTGCTTAATTCCAGTAATCACTGCAACCTAGGCCTTTAAAAGAAGATACAGTTCCAATCCTTGATAGCCCTGAGGGCAGCTTGAGGACTTGCTGAGATACAGAGTAAGTCATATTAAGCCGAAGCAATCATTTTTAGTCTGATGCTTATCACATATGTTGTCCCACAGGTCCAGTCATTCAGCAAGTCTGGTCCAGACACCGTTAGCCAGGGATAGTAAGACTTAAAGGTATCTCTGAGTGGAGAAGCTGAGCTAGAAGCAATTCAAACAGGAAAATGAAATTCACAACATTCATGAATGTGCATGTAGCACCTATTACCAATTCCTTAAGGCAAATGTTTGTTCCTTGCAATCACACTGCATCTATGGAGATCAACAGGCTTCAAAGCTGTTAGGAATGGCTTCCCCTCCCTGCCCCCAGTGTTTGTTGAATTCGGTTGAAGGGGGTCCCTCTTGGTATCTTAATTATCCAGTTTGGTTACCATTTTGCATTTTTATACTTTATCTACTGGGCTGTTCTCTCCTAATGCTGCACGTTAGTTGACTTTGTTGTTACAGTTTATTTCGTTGCGGGCCACCCAGAGTCGCATCGTCTGAAATGGATGGCCTTACCCAAGAAATGAGTTAATTGTTTAATTAATTGAATAATCCGTATGTACCTAGGAAAACATGCAGCTTCTTTAAACATTTGTGTAGAGATGGTACATGAGTGCCCCCTGTACACTCCAAATCAACTTTTTCTTTTCAGTCAAGATCACTCACAGCCCTAGACTTGGGAATGATGTCCATAGGAACCTTTATTCAAGAGGCAGATCGTTAAGAGTTGTCATTGGTGGCACATATATGTATTTGTGTTGAACCATTATATGTCCTGTACACCAAAGACAAATTCCTTTATTGGCATACTTGCCCAATAAAGAATATTCTATATTCTTTCATTTCTTCATTCATAGCAGTTTGCCAAGATGAAAATAAGCTAACAAATATACAATGCAAGATTTTTTTAAAAAAAAAAGAGCAAAAGAAAAGTTAGAAAATCCTTTAAAAGTACAGGAAGTCCCCAGGTTAGGAATAAATTCTAGTCTTAACTCTTTATTTAATCCAAAATTGTAGGCAACTTGAACTTACGAATTGGCTGCCTATTGCTGGATGTCGCAAATGGCATTCTTCTTCCTCAGGCCCCTGAAAACTCCTTAAGAGACTTTCAGAAATTTCTGAAAACCACTGAAAACAGGCTGCATATTTAAAACATGTGGCTTCCATAATTTTGGAGGGCATTGTGCTGCTTTGGTGGGTTTGTCACCTCAGGGTCATTTTTGGTAATAGACAGCCTGTTCATATTTAGGAGTTGCCCTTAAGTTGGAAATTCTTAAGTTGGGGACTGCCTGTAGTGTGTTTCCTGTTTCTACTAAATAA
Source organism: Naja naja (assembly GCA_009733165.1). Lineage (NCBI taxonomy): Eukaryota > Metazoa > Chordata > Lepidosauria > Squamata > Elapidae > Naja > Naja naja. The sequence continues at coordinate 144,227,399 of CM019148.1, forward strand.
TTCAGAAAATGATGGATTATATTTAATGTGCATGTTATCCTTGCACAAAATATACAAAATTAAGTATGGAGTCCGATCTGACAATGGAGAAAGGGTGACTTAAGCACAATCTAAAAGTTCCTAATTCCAACTGATGCCTTAGTTGTACATTTTATCTCCATGCTCTAAATCTCTACTTCCTTCATTGATAACCACTGGATATTCAAAACAATAGATTAAAAAAATATCACTCCTCCTCTCCTTGTTTATACATACAGATATTTTAATAAGATCTTTCAAGTCCCACATAGAAGGACATTCACAGTGGCACTATTTGATGATCATTACTCAATGATCACTACTCAATGATCATTACAGGTAGACATGGCAATGTCTTTTATCATTATCTTCTTGGTGTGTGCTCCAACAACAAGGCTGAGTCTATGGAATGCTGCTAGAGTGACCCTTACATCATATTGTGGCTGTGTTCTTAATGAACCAGGGATTATCATGCTTTCCAACCTATCACAATCCACTCAGATAGATGAATTATTCCAAGAGTTTCAGTATCTAATGCAAAGAGTTGAAACATCTAAGGAGGACACAAAATTTCTAACTGTAGCTGTTATCTTTAGAAACTGGTAGATTTCTCTACAGCCAATTAATCCCAGTTTATTTTTCCATTTTATGTATTTTATCCATGTGTTGACTTCCTTATTATAGGTCCTTCCAACAACCCTTGTATAGAATCTTGATATTTTTCATAATCCTTTAGTCTTTGCTGAGTTTGACCTACTTGTTAACGTTTTTGCATTCTAAATGGTCTTAATTTTTTTAATGAAAAGAATTAATTTTTTTCCTGTTTAAAGTTTTTTCCCCTCTCTTATGATCTGAGGTCATTCACACTCAAAAAATATACAAAGTAAATCTGGCACATTGGAGTAACACTTCTAAGAATGTAATAATCTCTTGAGAAATATATCAGGCTTCAGATAATTGTGAGAGGGCTGCACTTAAATTCAGAATTGTTAATTTAAAAATATTTTGATTATGTTTTATTACTTGGCAGATTGGTTGAGAATAACAGTTAAAGATTACAAACATGTGAATAAGATAAGTCTTCCTTCCTTCCTTCCTTCCTTCCTTCCTTCCTTCCTTCCTTCCTTCCTTCCTTCCTTCCTTCCTTCCTTCTTCCAAAAGCAGTTTATCCATTTGTGGATTTCTCTAAAAGAATGTGCATATTCTTCATGTTTGTGTCTTCATGTGCGAATTAGAGAGAAGGTAGGATTTGATGAAATGGTATATAATATAGAGGTGGCAGTATTTTTAGAAATGGCCAGCTTTCAAGTGGCAAAAGGGGGAAAGAAAAGCCAACTATATTTTGGTGGATGAACTCAGTTCTGTTTCCTTTTTATTCTAGGTATTTGTTGGCAAAAAATCTCAACAGTTCAAGGTTGATCCTGAATTGCATGAATGAATGAGTTGGAATTGGTTCAGCTTTGGGGAAATTTTGCTTCCAATTCCCTAGATCTGATGCAGATCTCCAATTTTTAATGCATGCTTATAATTTACTCCTCATATATTATTATAAGTCATAATGGTAGACAGACAGTCTCATTTTCTTCTATAATATCTTTCAGCCACTTTTGCTAAAGAATAGTTTTCTTATCTTTAAATGTAATTTATGGCTCATTGGTGTTATGCATTTTCATCTTAAAACTACATTAATCAGAACTAAAAAGTAATACCATTTGAAAAGAATCATTTTCCCCCTAAATCAAAGAACAACACAATTATATTATGGCAAGATTCTGGATCATTAGTACAGCAATGCCTCACAAACTCATCTCCATTTTTCTGCTTTTGTTTTGAATGTAAAAATGTAGAAATTGATGGTGTTGAGATATTTTCTTTCATTATGTTATGCAGAATGAAAAATGGTTCTGTGCTGAGTTTCTTCTCCTCTCCCCACCATAACATCAAGGTATATTATGTCCTTTTGTCACCTTATCTTTATCTAATAGTGGGCTGCAAATTTTTTAACAACCGGTTCTCTGGCTGGGTAGGCGTGACCGGTGGATGATGTCACTCATCACACCCAGCCCCACCTCTTGGCCACTTGCCTCAAAGGAAGAGGTAGGACTCAGCCAGTTGGAACTAATCCCACTACTGGCTAGCCCCGCCCCTCTCCATTTTTCTGCCTGTTTTGTGGTTGTTTGGGGCCTGAAAAACAGCCTGAAAAACAGCCTGAAAAACGGCCTGAAAAATGGCCTGAAAACGGCCCCAAAACCAGGCCATTGGAGGCAATTTTTGGGCTGTTTTCAGACTGTTTTGGGGCTGTTTTCAGGACATTTTTCAGGCCAAAAACAGCCTGGGAAGTGGCCTGAAAACAGCCCCAAAATGGCCTGAAAATGGGCCCAAAAACAGACTGAAAAACAGCCAGGGGCGGGGCCAGCCAGTGGTGGGGTTTGCCGGTTTGCCAAACTGCACCTAATCTTAACTACCGGTTTGCCAGAACCAGTGCGAACCGGCTGCAGCCCAGCTCTGTCCTTATCCTAATGTCCTTTGGTAAAGTGCATCACAGCCAATCTCCCAGCTGACTAGAGCAGGGAGGCAGTATTTAACAATTGATAGAAGGATTAACAGCGGCTAGAATTGTATTTGCTAAAAATTGGAAAAATGAAAAAACACCAACACAGGAGGAAGTTATTAAGAAAATTATGGATGGTGTTGAAATGAGTAAATTGACATTTGAAATTAGAGAACAAGAGGATAAGCAATTTTATAAGATATGGAATTTATTTTATCAATGGTTAGATAAAAACACATGGAAATGGAATACGTTAGAAAAATTTAAAGGTAATAGAATGATATAGAATATATGTATAAAAATTTATAACCATTGGAAGAATGAACAATATAAATTTATAGCAAATATAGAATATCTCATATAAAATGAATAAATAACAGTTTAGTCAAATAAGTGATTAATAATTGATAATTAATGTATACAAAAATATTTGATTGATATTATCAGAATTTATATAAATGATAAGTGAAGACTATGGAGAGGAAGCACAAAAGATATGTAACCAACCGACACACTATATGTATGTAATTTGATGATGGTTTTATGTTTTATGTTTATGTTTTTATGTTTTTGTTTAAGTCTGTTTTTTAAAAAAATAAAACTTGTTTAAAAAAAACAATTGATAGAAGGAACTGTTCTAAAATGATGAAGGAGAAAAGAAAGACAGCTCAGTGTGGCGTTGCAATTTTGACCATAGGTCCAAAATTTGATATAATGAGGTAAAACATACAATTGATTGGTCGGGTACTATTCTTCTTTATATTATATTGTATTTTTAATTGACATTTGCTTAATCTTGTGAATTGCCTAAAGTCATTTTGGAGTCAGGCAGCACCTATATCTAAATAAATACTCCTGACACATTAATTTGTGTTCCTACTTTGTGGTCCAGCATATGAATCTCACAGTGCACACTAGAGCAATATTTTATCATTGCCTTCCCATGGGTTATCCATCATTCTCAAAGAGAAGTGAGGTGGACATTTGCTTGGCTCTGCCAAATAGTTCTAATACACCATACCTTTGTGTCACAGAGCATAAAGCCTATGCACATTGCACTGGTATGCAAAGGATGGCTTCAGAAGGCTGCAGTAGCATCCATAAATCAGAAAGACTGAGTAAAAATGAGCCTAAGACTAGATTTGTACTGTACAGCATGGCTGCCCAACTAAATTCCAGGAACTAATTTATCTCCCAAAACCTTGAGGGCTACCCCAGAGCTTCTCCAAAATTTGCAGTGAAATGTGGAACAAATTTTGTTTCTGTCAAAGCTTCACCCATCTGGTAAACTGCGGCTCCTGTCACTTTTCCAGAACTCTCTATCCCTAATAGGTTGCTCATATCCTGTTATACTCCTTTACCTAGCAATAAGTCCCCTAAAATTCAGCTTCTTATTCAATAAGGCTACAGTGGGATTGAGAATTACAGTAGAATTCTGTATTCATTTTTCCTGATATTCTATCAGACAAAAAAGGGAATTGGGTTAATAGAAATCCCATTTTCCAATACTAATACAGAGCGGTAGTGGTGCAGTGGTTAGAATGCAGTAGTGCAGGCTCACTCACTGCTCACTCCAGGAGTTCAATCCTGACTAGTTCAAGATTGACTCAGCCTTCCTTCCCTCTGAAGTTGGCAAAATGAGGACCTAGATTGTTGAGGGCAATATGCTGATTCTGTAAGACACTTAGAGTGGGCTATAAAAGCACTGGGAAGCGGTATATAAGTCTTAAGTGCTATTGCTATTGCTAGTCCTTGATTTATGACCACAATTGAGCACAAAATTTCTGTAGCAAAACGAGACATTTTGTCAAGTGAGTTTTGCCCCATTGTACAATTTTTCTTGCCACAGTTGTTAAATGAATCACTGTAGTTCTTAAGTTAGCAACATGGTAGTTAGGCAAATTTGGCTTCCCCGTTGACTTTGCTTGTCGGAAGGGTTCACATCACCTGGGACACTAAAACCATCACAAATTTCCAAATGTCTGTGTTTTGATCACATGACCATGGGGGTGCTGCAGTGGTGGTTAGTGTGAAAAGCAGTCATAGGTTACTTTTTTCAATGCTGCTGTAACTTTAAACAGTCACTAAATGAACTGTTGTAAGTCGAGGACTACCTGTAGTGGCAGAAATGTGAATTTGTGCAGGTAAATATTTGTTTGTCTGTTTGTTTGCATTTATTGGCTCCTATGCACTCTGAGTGGCATACAAAACTAGAGGCAAAATAAACATTGCTAAGAACATTAAAGCCAACAGACTAAACTACTCTTTCCCAAAACCCACTAGCCAAAACAGGAGCCATTAAACAATGACAATCATCGACCTCTGGGCTCAGATCAGAGCAAAGTATTCAAGGCTTCCAGAATCCCAGGAGAGAAGGTCCTGTGCTTATCTCTGGGGTGATGCTCTTCCAGAAAGTGGGGGCTTCAAGAGAGAAGGCACACTTCCTTGGTCCCACAAGATGGCGATATTAAATGGAGGGGAGTTGAGGGTGTGCCTACTCTACTACAACTCACTGGGTGGGCAGAAACAGTTGCAGCCAACCAGCTTCTCCTATATTATTCCCATCAAGACTTTCAGGCAGGCAAAATCTTTCTCCACTACATCTGATGTTAAACATATATTAATATACACCCACTTTTAATAGTTTGACATATTTCATGATATATTTTGTTTCTAAACAATTCTTTTGTTTTCTCAAAGTCCCTTCACAGCCAGATTAATAGCATGCAACAAATACCATATTCGCCACGCCCGACTGAGTGACAGCGATCAGCCCTGCTAATTTAATCAACTTCCACAGCCATTTCATTACTTACTTAACGCAGTTTTAGTCCAACTAACTACTCGTGCTCAAATCAGACATGGTGTGATTCCAAATCCATCTGTCACATTCCTTTTCCATTTTACTTCTCTGCCGCCTGTAGTGCCATGCTGTGAGATGCACTCATTTGGAAATGCCTGGTGTTTTCGTTAAATGGAAAACAGGGACAACAGAAGCAAAAGGTAACCGAACTGACAGTGTGCCCTGAAAACTCCTGACAGGAACTGATTCATCTTGTTGCTACCTTCCAAACGTTGCAGGCAAATGTATCAGCTGACTCTTGTGCAGTCACGGCTGGTTCTCAGCCCTTTAAAACCAGACACAGTCATTTGTCGGTAAACAATACATTTTCCCAATGAAACAGAACGCAACTGTCCTGCTGTGGTTAAAAGAAAGAAAGAAAGAAAGGTTCTCAATTATTTTGAAGCTCTGTTGTTGTTGTTTTTAATTCTCTATACTTGCAGAAGGACCATTTTTAACTGGAGGTTTTTAAGCTGCTGAAATTAAATCTAGAGTTGCGCACAGTTTTGTGGGTTTCTGCCAAGAAGATAAAAGCGCTTCAAGCAGAAAGTACATGTAAATGGTTGACATGTTATCAAAACTCAGAGGCCATAGAAGGAGCTTCAGTTACTGCTAAATTCATGCCAAAACATTAGCAATGGGATGGGCAAAACACCCTACCTATGCAGCACACTTTCTTTTCCATTATGATATTTTTTTTAAAAAAATGTGAATCGTGCTGTAGCAGATTTTGGCAAGCAAGAGCCTCCAAACCTGTTAGAACTGTAGCTTCCACATGCTATATTTTCAATTTGGAATCCCTCCTCCCTCGTCACATATACAACCCCAATTTTCCCTTCAAATTTCTCTTCCAAGACTAGCTTTCATTGGAAGAGAATATTTTTAGTTCAGGGTTGAACTGTAGTCCTTGATGCTCTCTGAGCTTGGTAGGTTTTTTTTCCCCCTGCAGACCTTTCCTTAGCCAAACTAGGCAATGTCTCACTAAGCATTAGCACTGATGATGTTAGCTAGTTGGGTAATAAAATGTCTGTAAGAAAATAGCTAAGTTCAGAGAGCACCAAAGACCCCACTAGCTTCTGTTTCTATCTAACCCTTTTCTGATGTTTATTATAATTTAATTAATGTGATAATTTAGATACCATATACTTTTGAAAAGAAAAAGACACTTAATGCAGGGGTGTCAAACTTGTGTCGTGACATCAGTGTCACGTGATGTATTGGGACTTTTTTCCCCTTCACTAAACTGGGCAGGGGCAGTACATGACACATCCGGCCGCCGGGCCGTGAGTTTGACACCCAGTGCTGTAATGCATTTCATTAGATGAAGTGAGGATGTTTTGCTTTCATCAAAAATTCTGAGATAGATCACTGAGTATCATCCATAGCATAATCACTTTCTGGATTCAATTGGTTTGGGATACTTAGCATGTTCACCTAAATTATTTGTAGAACTTCTTATTTCATAGAATGGGAGCCATGCATTCCCTAACTTGAAAAGTCCTTGAAATGAAATTGCTTTTCACATAGCTTTCTTTAACAGCTAGAATATTCTGGGTTTTGAAGATATATGCTGAGTATACTTAATGACAAGTCATATTCAGGGATATAGGAAGGAAGGAAGGAAGGAAGGAAGGAAGGAAGGAAGGAAGGAAGGAAGGAAGGAAGGAAGGAAAGAAAGAATTTGCAGTAGCTATAATGTTTTAAAGAAAACACTAAACAATAACATAAATGGAAAACTCTTTATAGAAAGAAAAGTATTACTGTAACTCCATTGAAGAACACAATGTTTTATGGCTGCACAAACTGATGGAGTTAGCAGAGATGGCTACATTGACTGTTTTGATTAAAGAAAAAAACACAAATACCTTTATTTCTACTTGGAAACCATTTCTGGACTTTGTGCTTGAGGTGGACAAGAATGAAACTTTGATTTTGGGTTTTACTGATTAGATAGATTTGTTCTTATAGAAATGGCTAGTTTCTATTACTGAAAAAGTAAAAAGCTGAGGATAGATCTTAATGCCTTATTTTACTACACAAAGGAGTCGGAAGTCAATGTCTTTTTTTTTTCTTTTTCCCTTGCTTTCCCCCATTATCTACTTCCTTTTCTCCTTCCCTAATTTACTTTTGTATTCTCTTTGTATGTCTTATTATAAATTAATAAAAAACATGAGTACTGTATCACATTAAAAAAAGCACAATGTTTTGTATTTTTAAACATTTATCTACATCAATTAAATTGCACTAAAGTTTATTGCTTATATTGATGATGAATTTTTGTTATTTATATATCACGAAGTGTAACTGCCCTGTAAATAGAAAATAACATAGGTATACTTTAAGATTTTGTGATCTGCAATTTAACTGGAGTTATTCCTTCACTGAACCCATAACCTGTCCCTTACATTTTTCTCTCCCCCTCTCCCACGAGCTTCACTTTGGGTTGGAAGAAGTAACCATGAAAGATGGCTGAAAAGTCTGCAGGTACAATTCAAATCATCTGCCTAAATCAGACCTGTTACTTTTCTTTTTTCTTAAGCTCAATTCACTCTGTTTTGTATGGCTCTTGCCAAGCATTTAGCTTCTCACCGAGGAGCCTAACAGACCATAAATTCAGTGCCAAGTGATTCATTAAAGCTGTATGGCATGACTATCTGATATTATAACCCAATTTATGTATACTGCAGAAAACATTCTCTTTGCTTCAAAAGGGAAAGAAAAAAAACCTGCTCAACATTAACTAAGTGGGGAGACCATACCTGTACTCTGCTTTGAATTTGAAAAGATTGACGCTAGCAAAATCTTCTTGGTAAGGCTGGTTTTTGTATTGAATGTAGATGGTGGGCTGCTTATTAAGGATTCTCCTATATTCTGCAACTGATCCCTGAAGTCTTTAATTCTGCCTCTTTACATCTTTTCTAAAGATGAATAATTGAAGTCTCCTACAAATCTGACTCTTCACAGCCTTGGGGCAAAATTCAATTTGAATCTTTAAGTCAACGTACTGGGCAAAGTCTAATGTTGTGTGAATTGACTTGGCTCATTTTCTCTTAGATACTCTTTCCCTTCTTGTCGCTTCTCCAAAACTGAAGAAACAAAGTGGATTGTTTACATTGCAACTCTCATATTCCTTTATCATTGCTCTGCTAGCTGGGGCCGAAGGCAAGTTTGTCCAAAACAGCTGGACAGCACATGGGTATAGGTGGAGTTTGTAACAGATTCAAAATTTTTTACTACCAGTTCTGTCGGGGTGGCGTGATGTGGCAGGCTTGGCAGGGGAAGGATACTGTAAAATCTCCATTCCCTCCCCACTCCAGGGGGAAGGTTACTGCAAAATCCCATTCCCTCCCCATCCCACTAACTTGCTTTCCAGCTCCGTTCTCCTGTGCAGGGCAACAAAAGAAGACCCAGCCAATCAGCTGGGACTCAGGAGGCAGAGAATAGATGGGGGTGGGGCCAGTCAGAGGTGGTATTTGCCAGTTCTCCAAACTACTCAAAATTTCTGCTACTGGTTCTCCAGAACTGGTCAGAACCTGTTGAATACCACCTCTGGTTTGTAAGTAGCTTACCAAATCTAGCTGTCTGCTTACTTACATTGTTCAGGCACATTAGATAAACCAGAAAAAAACAACCTTGTGAATTTTAAAGTGTGGTTTCCCTTACAGAGAACAATATGATTTAAAGTTCAGAATAGTAATAAAACATAGCAGTAATATAAACATGTACAGGTAGCCCTCATCCATTGACTGCCTTATTTTGTGACCATTTGATTTTTTAATCTTTCATTCAGTTGATATCTGATTCTCTGCCTGGAGAAGTCCTTGCTGTTTTTAAGCAAGGTTTTTCAGAAGAGGTTTTCAAGGTTTAGCACGGTTTTTCATTGTCTCCATCCTAGGGCTGAGAGACAATGATTGGCTGAGGTCACCCAGCTGGCTTTTTGCCTAAGGAGGATCTGGAACTCAAAATTCAGCTTTGCAACCAGTCCTTTCATTTCCAACCATCACAGCATCCCACAGTCACACTTTTGCCATTTCTGTTCTTCACAATTGGCTTCCAAAAAAATGGACAATGCAGAAATGAAATTGCAAGCCACGGTTGTGTGACATCTTGTTTACCAACAATATGATTCACTTGAGGACAGAAGCAGAAGCAGCAGATACAAGTTTGGCATGGTCATGTGATAGTTTAGCAACTACAGAGTTAGCAATTGAACTGCTGGTCCCAGTTGCTGGTAAGAAAGGATTATCTTTAATGAGAAATGTCAGGAACAGGGCACTTATGCTTCTAAATGTCGGTTTAGTGGAATGCAATTTTTTCTCAGTATAATTGAATTTGGCTAAATACTCTGTGAAATGATTCCAACTTCTGTTGCTGTTCCACAAACATTATGATAAAATTTCTCTCGCCAAAGTGAGGACTCTCATATGTTTAAAAATCATTGTAAAAGGCACAATAGGTAATGTGTACAGTATGCATTAAGCCATTAAAAACATTTTTAATTCATGGATCAAAAAGAATGGAAACACTATTTTTAGGACCATGAGCTGTATGCTGCCTTTAAATCACATGCAGCAGTGAGGCTGCATTTCAAAACAGGGTCAAGATGAAAAAGCATGCAGAATTTTGAGTCCAGTGGTTATGTCAATTACACATAATTAATTGCACTTAGCCTGGTTATTATTAAGAAATTGGAAGTTTTTCCGTATTGTCAACAGCAACTTAATGGTCCCAAATTTGAGGAACCCAGAGGCTGAACATATAGTATTTGGAGAGCACAAAAGGAGTTTGGAACTTTAAATTAAGTGTATCTTTATAAAGGGTGTGTGTATATGTGTGCATGTGTGTTATGATATTGGAGGAAAGATCAATCCTAGTTGATTTTATATTAATTTTGGTTATTTCAGTTTGGTATTGGATCAGAGTTTAAGGTGTGAAGCATAAACAAGGGGGAATTGGGAAGCATTAGGTTAGGAGTTGCTTCCTGACCATTGATTTTTCTCGTGCATAGGCGCTAGGGCTACAAATGCTTTTGCTAGATTAGTTGGGAAATGCAGAATTGATTGCCCCCTTTTCCAACTGCTGGTTTTATCAGATTTCAAGGGTCGTGATGCCACCTGGATTTCACTACACTGTACCAGCAAAGTTTAAAAATAGGCTCTTGTGTGCAGCATTTTTGAATACATGTATTGCTTTTCATAGTAGGGCTTCCGTAAGAGGAAGCAGTGATTCACAAGAATTCAAACTGATTACACATTTCTAATGTACATGTGATCAGTGGGGCCTACCCCCACATAATGGGCCAAGACTCTACATGTAACCATCATAATGATCTGTATCTCAAATATGTCATGAAATACACTTGAATATTCAATGCCAGTGCTATCTGCAAACTCACTTAAAATATTATCCAGTTGCACCATATTGGCTTTTGTCCTGCCTTTTTTATTTATAGGCCAAAGCAAGGCAAATTTGGCAAAATATCTCAGATGCTACATGGAGTGATTGGAAGTCAACTTTAAGTAGAAGTAGGTATCAACATTAAATTAACAGCAGTAAAAATATGTGGTGATTGTTATCTCACTAATACATACGGTCTCCATATATGCTTTTGGATATGCACACATTGCTTCCTTCTATAGCAGGGCTGTCAAACTCATTTTCATTGAGGGCTGTATCAGGGTTGTGTTTGACCTTTGGGGGGGCATGGCCAGCTTGACTTCACTTGTGTTGGGGCACCTGTGGTGGCCTGAGCGTTCTGCCAATGAAAACAGGCTCCTGAGCTCCATTTCCAGCTGCAATGACCTCCTGCAACCTCCTGCCAGGGAAAATGGATCTCAGAAGGGCTGCATGTGGCCCTCCCGAGCTCTGTTTTCACTGGCAGAGACACCGTGGGCCAGTCCTTCACTGTTTCCATGGTGATCCCGTGGACCAGATCTAAGCACCCCATGGGGTCTTGAATTTGACACCCCTGCTCTGTAGTAATGTCTGGTTCACAACTAAGCTTAACATTAACTGTATTCTAGAAGTCTCTGCAGTATCTCTTAGATCTGAGTCTGCTACATGAGAAAGGCGTTTTAGATATTTTGATAAAGAGTTATATTCTTCATGAGATGAAAAGGGGGGGTACATAAAAGGGAAAGGGAAATTCTTTAAAATCAAGCTTAGTTTTATGCAATGAATCTATTGAAATGGACCCAAACTCAGTCATGTAAGTAGACCACTTTGGAACAGAAACAACTCTTTTTTTTAATTTACAGTGCAAATATGTATAGGTGTAATCAGAAGTTCATCCTGTTTAGTTAAATGGATTTACCCTGTAGAGGTAATGTGGAAGACCATTATTATTTGGAAGAGTTTAGTGACATGATTTGATTTCTTCTTCATATTAAGAAAAAACTAGAAGTTTAGAGCTCATTCCAAGTTAACCTGCTCAGAATGAGTTCTTTTGTTTGTTTACTAAATAAAGGTGATAGGGGTTGGCACAATATTTACCTAGCAGCAAACTATGAAAGTCCTAGGCTTTTGATCCACCCAGTCAAGGTTAGGTCTTGCATGGCTGTGAAGTCATTTTGATAAAACTGTGGGTTATTGCTGTTTGCTGGGAGCTTTTGCACAGAACCCAACACTAGATATTGTGGAAGCTAGCTGCCCTTGGGATATCTCTGCTGTCATTATTAAGGAGCTTCTGGCCGCTTGTAAGAGATTTGTAAGAGACTTGCTTGGCATGTATGCCTTGAACTCTGGTTGCCTGAGCTAGTAATAGAGCTTAAAATCCCTTTATTTACTGGTGACTGATACTTCTGGATCTGAAAGGACCAATTGCCTGGGTACCTGATCGCTGCTCTGTCACTTGGCAAACATACTCTCAGCTAAATTGTCATGGAAATCTAACTCAATCACTTCCAGAGATACTGAACTATGAATCCCACCAGTCAGCATGACCATCTTAGCTGCGAGCAAAGTTACACATAAAGAGAAATCCAATTTGTGACAAAGAAAAAACCCACAAATAATTATGTACAAACAAACAATGCTACTGTCATTAACATGAAAATGGAGAAGGTAACAACAGAAACAGATATCCAAAGAAGCATGAGAATTGTTGCCACGGATATTGGAGCAAATGCCCTGAGTAGCAACCTCTTTTTTATTTGGGAAAGGGATATGATAGATTTCCACGGAAAGAGAATTTTAGGGCATGAATGTCACTATAATGAATGTCTTCTAACACTCAGTCATAAGGCCTCAGTACACTTATGGAAGAGAGCTTCAGGATGATTGTGATTGTAACTCAAAGGATCGGGTAGCAAGTGACCATTTTGTGGCCACTATTTCAGTAATTGGATCAATTTTTCATTAAAATTCAGAGTCCACTTTCCAAAATCCAACAATGGGTACAGGCATTTCTTATTTACTGACCACAGTGGGGATTGTCAACTTAGTTGTTAAGGTATGTGAATGTCAAGTGAAATGTCACATGACCATGCTAGATTTATGATGTCCATTCCACTATGGTCATTAAGCAAACCACTGCAAAACATTAATTGCAATGTCACATGAACGTGATCTCCCATTGGCTTCCCCATTGACTTGGAAGCCAACTTTAAAGCAGTCAGTACTTGAGGACTGTTTGTATATACAACTAACTGAAATATAAGTTTTTATATCACTGTCTCTACTAATTCAACAAAGGCTGATAGATCCACTCAAAGTATTCCGAAGAATATCTGCCAACAGAACATATGAGCTAATTCCTCTGTAGGGTAGTATCTCTCGAGCCTCCTCAAACTGACAAGAAGTTTGAAGTACTACTTTCAGGTAATTTACATCATCTAAAATAATCCATGCATTGGTTAGCATCAAGATGCAGCAGGCCTTTTATTAAACAATGGATGGAAAAGATTCCAGGAAGGTTGTCAATTAATCAGAAGCACCCACACCAACCCAGATATATGTGGCATTTTACAGAACTCCCCCCCTTTTTTTTTTTGCAGGATGAACTTTTGCGGACTACAGACCACTTCACTAAGCTTGTCACTACTATAGGTCTAAACCATTTTATCCTATCCAGACAGAAGGAGTCCAGCAGCCATTTACTGTCTCCTGCCAAGGATTTGACAACCCTCCTATTTTATAGTCCAGGGAGGACTATTAAACTTGAGGTAATGTTCCTGACTTACATCGTTGTGGGGTTACATTCACTCGGTACATTGCAAGTTATGCAATCTTATGTATAGTCAGGCCGAGCCCACCTCCCACATAATAGACTGAAACTCCACAGTGTAGTGTATTTGAATTGTGTGAATTCAAAGCAAAAAATTAAAAAAATAAAAAAAACTCTTAGGTTTTCCTGAGGAATTACATGAATAAATAAATTTCTCTTGCATTTCCCTTTCCCTGCAGCATGTATCTTTTTTCTGTCCTAGCATAGCATGGAAATAATCTGCCAGATAAAATGCTACAAACCTATGAAATATTTAGCATTTTGCAGCAAAATAAGTTCATATAACTTAAATTGCCAGCTGTGTGATGCAAGCCAGAGTCTATGATTTGGGTGGCATATATATTTTGTGAAATAAACAAAACCCTTAATTCTTAGATGAAATAAAAACAGAGGCAGCTTTTCTTTTTCTTTTTTCTTCTCTTTCTCTCTTTCTCCCTCTCTCATTACAGGTAGTAATGAGCTACATTAACTGTCTGTGGAAAAAGCTGTATAGGTAATGATTGAACCAAAACCAGTGAAGTTAAAGCAGTAACAATTTCCACTGTATTACTGAGTGTACAAACCCATCGACTTAAGTGCAGAGGAACCACTAAGATGATGGGTGTCACTTATTTTAAGGAGTTATAAATATTCTTGCATTATTAATAACAATTAATATTAAATATTCTTGCAATTCTCAAATGCTCACCTTGAGGGAGATGGGCAGTTCAGAAACATGAAAAATAAATAACTTAACAGAATATGCTAATTGTTTAGTTAGCATTACTCAGTTAATTAACTGAAAAGTCCTGTAGAATTATTCAGAAAGAGGCCAAGGCTTGGATGGAAAAAAAGGACATCATGTGGAAAAGCCAACAATTACTTAAAATATATCAGAATGACTTACAATCATTCATTTTGGGGACTCTAGAAGACTTTCCTCTAGAAGGCAAAAAGCCACATATCAAAAACAAGTGAAACTTGCTTCTAAGATAAAAGTAATCAAGTCAAACTTACTTCTAAGATAAAAAGTCATGCAATAACGAGGAAACGTTTCATGTTTGGCCCATCTACTTCAGTTTATGTTTTCTGGAAATGTCGGGGTTGCAACTGTCAGGTGAAAGCAACCAGAATCACTCATGAAGAGTCTCCAAAAAAAAGTGTTATTGCTAATCAACTATGTTACAAGAATCTCGCCAAATTGACTGTGTTCTCTTGGGAAGGACAAGATAAGTTGTCAAGGATTCTAGGGATGGCCTAGCCTTTGTTGCTTACTTTGTAAACTTTGTCCCCTCTTGACTCCTCCCTCCACACTAACTGGAGATTCTACCAACTCCAATAAGTCCCAAAGAGCTGGTTGGAATCACAAAATCAGCAGCGTACAAGGAAAATGCCTATAAAATGTTTTATAGATGGCACCTTCCCCCCTCAAGACTAGCAAAGATGTACCCCAACATGAATCTGAATTGCTTGAAATGCAAAAAAAAGGAGGGAACATTCTTCCATATGTGGTGGTCTTGTACAGAGGCTCAAAGATATTGGCAGAAAATTAGAAAATGGTTGGAGGAAATGACAACAGAACAGATCGAATTTAAACCAGAATTCTTTCTATTAGGGATCGTTAATAAACAATTCCCCCCAAAAAAGTGAAGTATACAATAGTACATATTTTGACAGCAGCCAGATTGGCTTTTGCACAATGTTGGAAACAACCTCATGTTCCATCAGAGGAAATGATTATTCAAAAAATATCAATGTGCAGAAGTGGACAAATTAACTTTGGCATTAAAAGATAAAGAAACATCCATGTATTATGATAGCTGGAACTGCTGGTACGAATGGATAGATCAAAGATAGATTACATAATAAACTGTAAAGGAAGATATGTTATAATTGTAGTAGTGATCATATATTCGCATCAAGGATGGCATAAAATAAGGATAAAAATAAGGTCCCACAAACTGTCGAGGATGAAATTGTTTTTAATTGTTTCTTTACTTTTCTTTCTACTTTTTTTCTTTGTTTCTTTTTCCTTTCTCACATTTATGTACATGTTGTTTGTCTATTTTAATTGTAAAATTAATAAAGTTTATTTTTTTAAAAAGAGCTGGTTGGACAAAGTTGATAATATACCAACTATCCCATTCTTTTCCTTCAATCTATCTTCCTCACCCAATTTATCTGGCCTCTTCCAGATACTACAGATATGTTTCTGGCTCTGAGCTGCATCTGATTTTTTATTTTCCCTTGAGTTGCTAGGAATATGAGAACAAGACTGGATGTTCCTGAAGACTATCATAAGTTCACTGTAAGAGACTTATGTCATAGAGCAACTCTGCTAGCTTCCTATCATGTTTTATTTATTTGTTTGTTTGTATTATGGGAAGAATTTTATTTTAAACCTTTATATTATGAATTGGGATCTTTGATCATTGTTTTATGGCCCACAACAATACCAATTCAGCAATACAGGTAGCTCTTGGCTTACAATCATTCATTTAGCAACCATTCAAAGTTACAATGGCACCGGAAAAAGTGACTTACACCTTGTCCTAATCCTGCTGCAGCATCCCCATGGTCATGTGATCAAAATTTGGGTGCTTGGCAGCCAGAATGTATTTATGATGGTTGCAGCATCCCAGGGTCATGTGATCGCCATTTGCCACCTCCCCAGCCGGCTTCTGACAAGCAACGTCAATGGGAAAAGTTGGGTTTGCTTAACGACCATATGATTCACTGAATAACTGCAATGATTTGCTTTACAACCATGCCAAACAAGATAACAAAACTGGGCATGGCTCACTTAACAGTCACCTAGCTTAGCAACAGAAATTCTGGTCACAATTGTGGGTGTAAGTTCAGGACTGCCTATCCAGTTTGGTCCAATTTATGTAAAGTAGTTGTTTGATTTTGTTTAGAAAATGAGGAATGCAAGAAGTCTTCATCTCTCACTTCTCCCCATCATCTTCTCTCTCTCTCTCTCTCTCTCTCTCTCTCTCACACACACACACACACACACACACACACCTCTTTTCCTCTTTTATCGGTTTTCCTCTTTTGTTATTTTCCTCCCTTCTCTAAAACAATCTTTGCTCATGTATCTTGTCAGAAAAGGTTCATTATTTTGGTGTATTTAAATATAGATTTCTGAGTTTGTCAAGATATTAAATTTAAATGAATGGGTAGAGGTAACAATTATCTAGTTGAGATTTGGATTTTGTACACTGGATGTGTAGTTAACATAGGAAAAAAGACAATGGAAGTGAAAACTTAAGGAATTTCTTTAGTATGTTCTGTATTAATTCTTTAATACAGAATCTTGAAAGCTGTAATAGGAATTTCCACTCCATGGTTATATTCAGTTCGGTAAGGCAGTGTCTCTATGAACTGTGCTTCTTTTCCCCATCTCTCTCACCTGACCCAAATCGTTTTTTGACATAAACATGGAAAATTCCACGTGGTTCCATTTGTTTAACTTTTTTTCCCTGCCTGTATTTTCTGCCCAGTAGAGAGAACAAAGCTATTATTTTTGCAAACAGGGAAAAGAGCCTGTTTAGAGCATCAGATTTACTTCCAACCTTATTTATAAGGTCTTCTAAGTTCATCAGCCAAAAACAAATTGAAAATGGAAGCCTGCAAATGTCATCACAGCAAAATTGAACCCGTTATACTGCATTTATTATATCCCTTTCCAATTAAAATGACATTAGAAAAATTGTCACCTGGGTTACAATTTTGTGTCTTTCATAGATTTGGTGTCTTTCACACGAACACAAAAAGAAAGTTAGATCAGAATTATATGGGTGGTGGCTAGCAGAAATTCATTGTTGTTTTAGTGCAGATCAGTAATTTGCCTAGGGATCATTAATGTATGACGTCAACATAATGCATTGATCCAGGCATTCAAGAAAACATTGGGATGAATCCTAAATATTATTACCAGTGTTAAAATAGAGTAAAAAATGGTTAAAAACTTATTTATTGCTCTTCCTTAAAATGAATAAAGAAGGGAAAGAGGGACCAAAAATCCACCTATTGCATGTAAGAAAGGGGCACCTAGAACACACACTAGAATCTGAGGCCATGAATGACATGAAAATAATCCAACTTGACTAGCAAAAACAAGAGGCAGAACAAGTCCTTTGAGAGATGCACCTGGAAGGGGAAAATAGTGAGGAAGTGGCAGGGTTGTAGAAGTTCAGAAATAAAACACCTCCCAGAAAAGGGATCAACCTGACAGCAGTCAAGAATAACGACATACAAGAAATGATTGGATAGGTTATGCCACTTTGATACTTAAAGCTGACAACTTTGCATCTATATGCCAACTGTCAAAGACTTCTCTTTTGAGTGTTTTTGCAATGGAAATGAATCTGAACAGAGAATCCTGAAGGCAATATATTGTTTGGTTTTGCATTACTAAAAACAATTTTTCTGAATGCAAATTTGGGGTATAAAAACTGAAATTATTTCAGTTTTCCAAAAGCAGTTCAGTATCTCAATCTTTTGCGAATGAAATGTGAAGAGATGGGTGACAAAACCAGTAAGAAAATCACAGTCATAAACAGGGGTGGGATTTTACCAGTTCGCACCTATTCGCTAGAACCGGTTTATTTATTTATTTATTTATTGGATTTCTAACCCGCCCCATCTCCCAAAGGACGCAGGGCAGCGTACAGTCATAAAACAATACAAAATATACAATTAAAAGACAATTAAACGAGAAACCCAATTAAAAGCTAAAAACAGTAAAACTGTTGTTTAAAACTCCTCTCCCCACCCTCAGCCCAGGTCAGCAAGTTGGAACAACCAGGTCCCGGAGGAAGGAGCGGAGGTCAGGGGCCACCTGAAGCTCCAAGGGGAGCTGGTTCCATAGGATGGGTGCTGCCACAGAGAAGACCCTACCCCTAGGGGTCGCCAGCCGACATTGTCTGGCTGACGGAACCCCAAGGAGGCCCACTCTGTGAGAGTGCACAGGACAATTGGAAACAGTTGCTGGCAGCAGGGTCTCCTGTTATGTTGTTAACATTCTAAGCAGTTCGGAGAACCGGTTGTTAGAAGAATTTACTGGCCTAATCCTGTAAGGAAGGCAGGAAAGAAACATTCTGGTGTTGCTTACAGAAACTGTCTCCATTAACCCTTATTACATTCTTGGCAGGACTAGACTTCCTGTCTCAGGAACTTCTCTGGAGTTTTTTTTTCCCTTCCTTTGCTGGTATTTTGCTTGTGTGGAGTGACCATTCAAAGTTACAATGGCACTGAAAAAAGTGACTTATGACCATTTTTCACACTTACGACTGTTGCAGCATCCCCACAGTCATCAGAGGCCAGGTGAGGAGATGCGTGCCTTGATGTGAGTGATATTGAGTTGGCCATGCCCAGCCAATAACATGACCACCAGCCACATCCACCCAGTCACATGACCACCAAGCCACGCCCACCAACTAAGCCATGCCCACAGAACCAGTTGTTATTTATTATTTATTTATTATTTGAACTTATATGCCGCCCCATCTCCGAAGACTTCGGGAAACTAAAAACAAAGGCAATAAATACATTAAAACAATTAAATTAATTTATAAGTTCAAACATTTATAAAATAATTAAAACAACCCTCCCCAAAGGGTCATAGCCCAGGTTGGTCAAATAACCAGGTCTTCAACTTCAGCAAAGGTCGAGGAGGTCAGGGGCCAGGCGGAGCTCCAAAGGCAGTTGATTCCAAAGGTCAGGGGCGACAGAAAGGCTCGTCGTCGAGGAACCGCCAGGCGGCATTGACCACCGGCGGGACCCAGGAGTCCTTATGAGCTCGCACAGGGCGATCGGTATTCGACATTGGAAGAAGGCGCTCCCTTAAATACTGAGGACCCATGTCGTGAAGGACTTTGTATGTTAACAGTAAAACCTTGAATCTCACCGGGCGCAACCGGCAACCAATGCAGGCAGCGCAGGAGGGTCATGGGAGAACCGGGTAACTCCCATCACCACCAGCGCCGCCGCATTCTGCACCAGCTGCAATCTCGGATGGTATGCAAGGGCAGTCCCAAATAGAGGCGTTGCAGTAGTCAAGTCTGGAGGTAACAAGGCCATGAGTGACCGTGCTTGAGGGCGTCGGTCCAGAAAGGGAGTTGTCGAACCAGGCGAGCTGGGCAAAGGCCCCCTGGCAGCGGCCCCCACCTGCTCCTCCAACGGAGCCGTACATCCAGGAGGACCCCCAGATTCGCGCCCTATCCACGGGGGCAGCACCTCTCCCCTATGGCCAAAGATGGATAATCTTGACTGGGCGGGGCGCCGGTATGCACAGCCACTCAGTCTTGGCGGGTTGAGTCGAAGCATGTTCCGCTCATCCAGTTCGTGCCGCAACCAAACACCGAGTCATCAGGGAGAGGGCATCACTGATCTGGCCTGGGGTGGAAATGTACAGCTGAGTATCATCAGCGTACTGATGGAATTTCACCCCGAAACCACGGATGATCTCACCCAGCGGCTTCATGTAGATGTTAAATAAAGGGGAAGGACCGACCCTGAGGGACCCCACAAGAGAGGATCTAGGGGACGACCTGACCCCCCGCCAACACGATGCGACCGCCCGAGAGAGGTAGGAGCAGAACCACCGAGAACGGTGCCTCCCTCCCAACCCCTCAAGGCGGCAAAGGATACCATGGTCGATGGTATCGAAAGCCGCTGAGAGGTCTAATAGGACCAGGACAGAGGAAAAGCCCCTATCCCGAGCCCTCCAGAGATCATCCATCAGCGCGACCAATGCCGTCTCCGTGCTGTACCCGGGTCGGAAGCCCGATTGGTCATAATGTAGGAAGATACAGGGGGAAAATACTATATTTGTGCTGAACAATTACTTTACCTAAAAGAAAATACTTGAACAAGTGGAATATTGATTCCCTGGTAGCAAAGGCTAGGTGCACTGGAAGAGCAGTAGTTAGAGTGCAGTACTTCTGATTGCCAGCTGCCTCCAATTTGACAGTTCAAATGTCACCAGACCCAAGGCTGACTCAGCCTTCCATTCTTCAAGATGGGTAAAATGAGGACCCACATTGTGGGGGCAATTGGCTGACATTTATAATCCACTTAGAGACTGTAAAGCACTGTGAAGTGGTATATAAATCTAAGTGCTATTGCTATTGCTATTCTGCTAGAGAACCAAACTCAAATCATCACTACATCAGAGCTTGATCCTTAGCTGAAGTCCTGAGCTGCAATATTGAAAACTTTTGTCAATTGATACAAAATTCTCTAATGAATTAAAAAAAGGAAGAAAGGAGTATCATGAAATGCCACAGCTTTATTAAATTTTGAAAAAGATCTATAACCTTATCCTAATTTGAAATATTGTAGAAAAGATGGGAGACAGTCAATTTTCAAAGATATACTGGATTCATAGGAAGGCCTTTGTTTCTGTATTTTTCAAAGTATAAGAAAGCACAAATTATTTGCACAAAAGAGCCTTTTCATGAACCGCCCAATCATAAAAAGTTGTAAGAATACTTTCTTACCTCCTCAGATCTTTTCCATATCTCTTGGGTTTTCTGCATGCTGATATTTTCACTAGCTGCCCCTATTATTCATTCATTCATTCATTCATTCATTCATTTATTCATTACTTTTCTTCTTTGTCTGTCTATAACAGACAAATCCCACTGCAGGCTCGAATCCCACCAGGCTCAAGGTTGACTCAGCCTTCCATCCTCTCGGGGTAGGTAAATTGAGGACCCAAGATTGTTGGGGCAATAAGCTGACTTTGTAAAAATGCCGCTTAGTAATAAGCAGGCATATACAATGGAATGAAGGCTATTGCTGAGTGCATTGGGTTGCGCTCCAAAAATTGTAAGCCGCCCTGAGTCTCCGGAGAAGGGCGGCATATAAATATGAATTTTTTAAAAAAACAGAGCTATCAAACTCCTGGCCTACAGGCTGGATGTGTCACGCACTGGCCACGCCCATGCCCGGTTTAGCAAAGGGGGAGGGAAAGTCCCAATACATCACGTGATGCTGCCATGATGACGTGAGTTTGACACCCCTGGTCTATAACAAGCAAACATGCACAGCAGATGTCCCAAAGATGCTTTCTTTCAAGAGGCAACTGGACTTCCTTGTTTTTTTCTTTGAAGATGTTTCACTTCTCATCCAAAAAGCTTCTTCAGCTCTGATTGGATGGTGGGGAATGGATGGATTTATATTCCTTGCAGACAGCTGGCCATTTGCTTCTGTATGTTTCAAGCTATAAGAAAGCACAAATTATAGATCTAAGGGTATGGAATTTGCACAAAGAAGCCCTTAAATAAACACTTATCATAAATAGTTATAAGAATAGTTTCCTGTCTTCTGGGATCCTTTGCTATATCTCTTGGGATTCTCTGCACCCTGACATTTTCACTAGCTGCCCTATTATTAATTAATTAATGAATTTTCTTTTTTGTCTGTCTATAACAACTGAACATGCACAGAAGATGTATATGTGCATGTAAATAGGCTTGGTAAATCACAATCGAAACCTAATGCAGAAGTTGAAGAAATGACCACTAGAAAAGACCACCAATTCTTCATATAAATATTATTTTGCTTCCCATTTTGAACCCTTTCTAACTACTCTACTGGCAGTGGAGGTGGTGATGGTGATTCCTCCATGCTACAGATGGAATACTCTGGGTTTTTTTAATTACAATGCTGACTGAATTGTTGGAAGTTTGGAATTCACAGGGAGTTCTTTTCATTTCCTTTATTTGGTTGCAGCTAGGGACACTGATTGAAATCACAGGAGAAGAGGTTATCATATTCACTTTCCAATGGTTGAATTGTTGCACTTTCTACTAGGATCATAACTCTACATATAATATGAAAAAGTAGAAAGTTATATTTTACAGAACCTATTTAAAAAGTTGTAGTTTGTAAGAGGAGTCTTTTAATCCCATTGTTCGCCACATTCTCACATGATGAAAGCATATTCATCATCATGCCTATGTAGCCATTTTCAGTGCCCAGTGGATTTTTTCTCTCTTCCCCAATATCCATTATTATGCATCCCTTCCTGATCACAAAAATCTGTTTCTGTGGACACATCTTTAGTTGTTTTCCATTCTAATTAAATGGAAGACAGGAAATGAAATTACTTTTCAATACAGTTTAAGCATTTAGTTTCCTTCAAGTTCTTAAAAAACCAAAAACCAACCCTTAGCTGGGTCCTCAGCACACAGCAATTTTAGATATGTTAAACAGGTTTCAACCCAAAATTCTGCTGATTCTGAAAATCCTAGTTTTGAGTTGTGCAAGGGGGTGATGCTTCAGGGAATGACTATGAACAAAGGGAAGTGCTTTATCTGGGGTAAAAAGAAAAGTGATTCTTATCAAATGCCAGGGAAATCAGGAGATTCAGGCAGTTGAAAATGAGTAAAATAAAGATTTATGGCAAGCTTAAGCTCTCTACATCAGCGGTCCCCAACCTTTCCACCTTGGCAGCCCAGCTTGGCGTGGAGTGGGCGTGTCAGAGGCAGACAGGCACGCGCATGCACAGCTCCATTGGAGCAAAGCTCTACTTGCGTGAATGCTTGAGCGAGGTGCAAACCTCCACTCATGCCACCCCTCCACTCATTCAAGTGCAGCTTCACACACAAGCACAAGTGCTCTTCACTCAAGCGTCCACTGCTTGTATGAGTGGAGCTTCGCATGTGCCTATTGCTCACGTGGTCTGGTTTTGAATAGGCTGTAGCCTGGTAGTGGGCCATGGCCTGGAGGTTGGGCACCCCTGCTCTACAAGAATCTGATCAACTAACAGTGAAAGGAAATGAGCAGGAAATGAGAAAGGTATTCAAAGTGAGCTGGACTTAGCTCTCTTGCAGGTTTACAGGTACTCATGACTTATGATGCGTTTGACCCCTCCTTCAGGCTCAGCCTTGTCATCTCCTACATCTCTTTAGTTGCTTCTGGGCTGGAAAGAAAGAACATGAAATAATCTCAATGCTGTATGGGAAAACTGATTGCCTGGGCAAGATTTTATTTATTTGTTTGTTTAATGCACTTATTTATTATATTTCTTAATTTGTTCATTAAATTTATTTGCTACTTTAGTTTATTTAGTTTATTCATATATTTAATGTATTGATTTATTTTTAAATTAACATGCCTCCTACCTCATTATCAAGTGACCAGACTTTGCTCTGTTGAATTGCTTAAATTTCACTTTTCAAGGTAGCAAAATAGGGAATCCATAAATGAGGCAACAGGCTAAGCTTCACTGCATGAAAAGTTAACCATGAAGTTACAGACAGTCGGTTGTTCTTCATTAACAGAGCACTGATGCTTCATTTGCCTCTGTCATTTTATAACATTTTATTTCATGAAAATGGACTGGTTCTGTAGTAACAGTGTATATCAAAATTGGTTTCTCCTCTGGCTGGCGTGTCTTTCCTCACACAGACACTTTGTCACCAGTTGTACCATGGAAATCATTCCAACTCATTAGAAGGGAAGGAAAACAGCATTGCCATGCTCCAACGAGATGGTCCATTCCCTACAGAAATACATTCAATACCCACTGTCATATGAAAAATATTTCTGTCATATATCTGTCTGCAGTACAAGAAGCCATAAATAATATCCTGTGATTATCAACTTCACTCCATGTAAGAGTGGGTAAAGGTTTCATTAAAAATGTAAAATCTTAGCAAAAAAATAGCATTTCCCCCCCTCCCCCAAAAAACACACAGGAAAAAAACATTATTTCAGAAAAAAGAAACTTGAAATTGGGAGAAAATAATCTGGAGAGATTCATCTTTTCTGGCAGGGACATGTAAATGGCTATGCCAGTAAAATTTTGGTTTAAAATCTAAGTGAAAGAAAGAAGATGCTACAATTTCTACAGACTTCTGATTGACACCAGAAAATATTTCATTAGAGATCTACTAAACATAGATAAATTATTTTTAAAAAGAGCTTACTTTATCAATGTACCTTAAATTTCCAAATATATGAGTTTTCCAAATGATTAATAAAATGACCACTTACACAGTATATTGGATTATAACATATCTTACCAAAGTAAACAGTATAATCAGCTGTGCCTTTCAGGGAAATATTTATTTAGAAATGCTATAAGGGTATGAAGGCAAATATGAGTCCCAGGATAATGTTGCAGGATCCAATCTGGATCGGTCACTGGGACTAGAGTTTTAGTCTTCTGAGCTTTGGGACTCATGATGGAGCCAATTGTCTCTAGCAGAGTGTGAGCTTTGGGATATTCTATGTGTGTTATTTATACAGTGCCTGTTGTATGTGGCTTTTTAGATGTTGATTGGGGTGTTGACGGCTGGTTATTAAATTGTTGGCTATTGTTTCCTTGTGCTGCCAAGCCTTTGGCCTCCTAAGTAATTGACAAGATGGTGGTAAATCATATGAACTCCCTCATGTTTGTTATGCTACCACATTGTAAACACTAAACAAAAGAAAACCAGGAATACATGCCAAGACTATTAAACTTCCCGCAAGATATGAACATCCTCCCTTCTGCCCAGCTACACCAGCAGTGAGGCAGGAAGTTGCTGAAGGCAGGTTATCACTTGAGTAATAGCAATAGCAATAGCACTTACTTATATACTCCTTCACAGTCAGGGGTGGCCTTCAAAAATTTTAGCAACGTGTTCTCTGCCCAGTTGCTGGGTGGGCATGGCAAAGGAGGGTGTGGCCTAGTCAGCCTCCTGCACCATGGGGGGGATGCTTTTGCCCTCCCTGGGTTCCAGAGGCTTTCCTTGAGCCTCTCTCAGGGCAAAACAGCCTCCCTGGGCTCTGGAGGCTTTCTGGAAGCCAGAAGAAGCCCATTTCTGGCCTTCCTGAACTTCCAGGAGGCCCATTTTTCACCCCATGAGCCTCCACACACACCTTGCACTTATCTGCATCCAAAACAGGCCGTGGGGGACTCCTGGGAGAGGTGGGGTGGGCGGAGCCAGCCAGAAGTGGGATTTGGGGATTCTCCAAACTGCACAGAATCTTAGCTAGAGGCTCTCCTGAACCCCTGCAACCCCCAGCAGCCAACCCATGTTCACAATGCTTTGCACAGCTCTCTCTAAGCTTTACAGAGTCAGTGTATTGCCCCACAATTTGGGTCCTCATTTTACCCACCTCAGAAGGATGGAAGAGGGCTGAGTCAACCTTGAGCCTGGTGACATTTGAACTGCCAAATTGCAGGCAGCCGGCAGTCAGCAGAAGTAGCCTGCAGTACTGCATTCTAACCACTGCACCACCATGGCTCATAATAGCAAAAGTATTATTTATTTTTATTTATTTTATTTTTATTTTCTTGGACTTGTATGCCACCCCATCTCCGAAGACTCGGGGTGGCTCACAACTAAAACCACAACAATAAATAATTAAAAAAAGATTAAACCACGCAAGCCCAAAAATTACAAGAATAAAATAACAATAATTAAGATATTTTAAAAAGTATCATTGCATAATATATGGGAAAGGCAATGGAAACCCACTCCAGTATATTACCAAGAACAGATAAAGTGATGGACAATATAACACCAGATGTATAAATTACCAGATTCAAATATGCAAAGATTTAGCTACCTTGAGAAAATTACAACGCTGGGGAAAATAGAAGGAAAAAAAGAGAAAAAGATGATCACCAGCAGGTTGAATGGAATCAATTACATTAGAAATGGGTATAGAAGACTTACAGGGCCAAATTGGGAGTAGGTTTTCCTAGACAAAATCTATATGATTACTGAGAGTCAACATTGACCTGATGACACATAATCAATCAATAAGGGAGCTATCATTTCAACATGTGTGACAAGATTTCCTTATTTTTCTGTAGTATTACCTAAGAAATTTGGGAGAAGGAAAATTATATGCAAAAAACAAACAAACAAACCAATTTATATTATATTCAGTGCGCTTTTGTGTGCTGCAAAAAGGAAGAGGCAAGAAAATGAAAAACTTCCATATGCATAACCTGTTTGCAGAAAATAATTTTGGGTCTATTCAGAAACATTCATGTATGTCCTTTTAATAGTTTATTTTGAGCAAACACATCATCAGTTTTATTGACAGATATCTCCTAACATGCATTTGCTAGAGACATTTCAGCAAAACAGGAAAGCAATTGGAAACAGAGAACACAAAGGAAGTTGGCAGGGCAATAAAACAGAGGCTATCTACAGGACCTCAACAAGATAATAAGCATCATTATAGCAATTATGTCTTATTCTGGTTGCCTTTGTGCTCTCTGAATCTTGCTCTGTTTTGTCAATGACAAAAATGGGTGCAAAAAGTCTTGCTGAATTTAAGAGATTTGATTAAGAATTCAATAGGACTTAAATCAATCATAAGGAATAAAACCTTATAATTATGGCAAGGTCAACTATTGTAATTATAATTACCAGTTTTCTCATTTTTATTAACTTTTTTAATTATTGAGGGTTTTCATTTGTATTTTGTTCTTAAACTTTTGATATTCTTGCTCATTATGGGGACTTTTAAACTTTTAGGCCCCTAATGTCCTTGTTGCTAAAGTAGCTTGGTGCTTATTTTACACAACTCATTTTTATTTAATATTATTTTTTATAATAGCTCAAATGTTTACTTCCTAAAATTTCTCAGAATACAAATAGAAATATATTGATAAGTGGTTTATATCCAATATTATATGCACACATATGTCTATAGCTACCCATAAGAATGCCAAAATGGGGTGAGGAGGTATATTGTGTTGTGATGTCACAATCAGAGGTAGTATTCAGCAGGTTCTGACCAGTTCTAGAGAACCACTAGTGGAAATTTTGAGTAGTTCAGAGAACCGGCAAATAGCCCCTCTGACTGGAGATTTTACAGTATCCTTCCCCTGCTATGTCCACCAAGCCACGCCCACAGAACCGGTAGTAAAAAAATTTGAATCCCACCACTGGTCATACTACATGCAATGTCGCAGGCAGGTTGGGTGGGAGTTTTGAAACTTAACTAATGAAAAAAGTAATCCCAGCATAAAAAAAGACATTTCATCCCAGGATATCACTATTATATCAAAGGTGGTCACAGAATGGCTGGGATGTGAAAGGAAATTAAATCCAGTGATCAGAAACTCTGCTTAATTTCAAATGGTAATAACTCATCACCTTGTTTTACCAAGGCCCATAAAAGAGGAGAAGAGAAAGAGCTGAGGATAGGCCAACTTTGTGGAACTGTTGGAGACTCCTTTGCCTCAAACATTGTCCACTTCAGATTGTGATTGTGGTTGCATACAAATTAGATAGACAGATAGAGAAGAAAAGCAAGCAAGCGAGCTCTGGATGATAGGATCAAAACAGATATTGTGTATAACATAAATGTGCTGAATTGGAGAGGCAGGAGGAGGCATGCTGTGTGCTAGACGATTTATTGCAATTCTGCACAGATCAGGCTCTGCTCAAAGTAAGGAATATTGTGGCCTGACCCTCCAATGCAATTTATATTCACCTAAGCACCCCAGGAGTAGGAATGCTATGCAAAGCAGAGACATAAGTGGATGAAAATTTATCACTGACTTAACCTCTCCCTCTCCTACCACCCACTCCTACATGAACCTGAGCGTACAGGAGGGCAACAGGGCATAGTTTTAGCAGTCCCAGGGAGGACACAAATGCTTCCTTGTTTACTTCACTGTGAAAGCAACATGATTAACGGTGGCTATCTCTGGGCAGTCTATGCTGGAGGAGATATGTATTGAAATAGCAACAATAGTTGAACATTGAATCAATTTATTTACCTCTTGCTGAAAAGAATAATTTTGCCTTCTGTGGTTGGGATGCCCAATCCTAATTTAGCTTTTACGGTTCATCAGTGTAATGCATCTGTAAAAAATAAGATAAATAAAATCTTCCCCTTTTTCACATGTAGGTTCAATAGGATGGTAAATTGGTGGCTCAGGCTGTTAAATGCCTGCTCTTAAGATCCAGCTGTCTACAATTACTGTAGGCTCGAATCCCACCAGGCTCAAGGTTGACTCAGCCTTCCATCCTCTCGGGGTAGGTAAATTGAGGACCCAAGATTGTTGGGGGTGTTAAGTTTGCATGAAGAGTCAGACGCGAGGAGTTCCAGCAAAAGAGTTTATTAGTGACTACAGCTCGAATGGACCCATTCTGGCTTGGCTACGGCTGCTTCTTATAGCCTGCAGCCGTAGCTGCCAGCCAATGGGAGTGCAGGGTTTCTTCCCGCACTATTTAAACCAATACCATTTGACATTTTACAAGAACAGTTCAAATAAACCAATAACATTCAAACCTACATACATAACACCCCTCCCCACTAGGTTCAGTCCATACCAAACCCAACCTATCTAATGTATTCCTTTAAATAGGTGGGGCTCTTAAGTGTACGTTGAGACCTTCGTGGTTCAGAAGCTTTAACGTTCTCACCCAGTGAGAGGGAAATGTGTCTACTGACATTTCCCTGTTGGGACTTCCTGAGGAAGAAGACCCTGTTAGACTGTTAGAATCTGGTCTCTCCTCCCAACCCATCTCCATTCCAATGTCAGCACCCAAGTCAGGTAGTGATGTGCAATCTTCCACTTCTAAGGATGGATCTTGGCTTTGTGACAGGGTTCGGGATGGTTCCTGTCGCAATGGCTCGTTACACATGGGGTTGATTCCTGTTTGCTGATTTTCCTCCTGTTCCCCTCCTTCCCCCCTAGAAGGACATCAGGTGAGGGACCTGGAGAGGGACAGGGTCGATGTTCCTGAGGGACCTGGATCTAAGTTGGTCAATGTGCCTGCTCCAGAGGAGGCCATCCTCTGTTTGTACCCTGTAAGAATGAGGGCCCGTGATGTGATTATTTCAGCAGGAATCCACAAAGGTTCACCTATAAGGTTCCTAGCATAGACAGAATCTCCCACACTAAAAGAACGAACTTTGGAAGTGGAATCCAGTGGTGCGTTGGGTGCGTAAGTGGGATGAAGGCGGTCAAGGGAAGACCTAAGTTTCCTGCCCATCAACAACTCTGCTGGGGACAAGTTATTTGATGGGCTAGGAGTGATGTGTTGAACACTAAGAAGTTTTTCAAGCTTCTCAGTGATGTCCCCAGGACCCAGCTGCTGAAGCTTCTCTTTGGTGAAGCGTACCATGCGTTCAGCCCGGCCATTGGCCGAAGGGTGCCCAGGGGCAGTGAGGGCATGTCTGATGCCCTGTTGAGCTAGAAAGGATTCAAAAATGTTAGATGTGAATTGAGGGCCATTGTCAGAAACAAGGACATCTGGTAACCCATGGGTGACAAACAATTTTCTGAGCTGCTTGATGACAGCCTCAGTTGTAGTGGATGTCAGGGAATTACCTCTAGCCATTTAGAGTATGCATCTACTAGCACTAGAAAAGTGTGCCCTCTTGTAGGGCCTGCAAAATCAATGTGGATTCTAGACCATGGGCCCCTAGGACATTCCCATTCCTGTGTGGGGGCGTGAGGTGGGGCAGGCCTGACTACCTGGCAATTGGACAAGATGCTACCCAGTTTTCAACCATTTTGTCAATACCTGGCCACCATACATAACTCCTGGCCAAACTTTCATCCTTACAATCCCAGGATGACCCTCATGTAACATTTCCAAACCCCCTTGCAGTTTTGCAGGAATAACCACCCTGTTACCCCACAAAATACATCCTCTTAATACAGATAATTCAGTTTGCCTGGACTTAAAAGGTTGGGCAAGGTGAGGTAGATCTTGAAGAGGCCAACCTTTCTTAATCCAGCCCATAACAGGTGCTAATACAGCATCTTTGGTAGTTTCTCTGGCAATCTCAGCAGCATGGACTGGAAGCTTAGCACGGTCTCCAGGAAAAAGGTGTGAGTTTCAAGTTCAAAGTCCTCCTTGTGGCAAGGTAGTGGGCAACGACTCAGTGCATCAGCATGTCCAATGTCCTTGCCAGGCCTGTGAATCAGTTTGTAGGAATAGGCTGCAAGAAATTCAGTCCACCTCAGCATTCTTGGTGACAGGATATTAGGTGTAGGTTTGTCTCCTGCCACAATGCCTAATAAAGGTTTGTGATCTGTAACAATGGTGAATGACCTGCCATACAGATATTCATGAAATTTCTTAACAGCTGCAACAACTGCTAAAGCCTCCTTGTCCAATTGGCTATAATTCCTCTCTGCTTTGGACAAAGTGCGAGAGTAAAATGCAATTGGGGCTTCCCTTCCATTGGGAAGCCTGTGACTCAACCCCCCCCACTCCAAAAGGGGATGCATCACAAGTCAGAACAACAGGCAAATTCTCAGAGAATTGTATCAACACAGCATCAGACGTGATTAGTCTCTTAATACTGTTAAATGCTGACTGTTCCTTCGCCCCCAGATCCAAACAGCTTTCTTATCAAGCAGGCGATGTAAGGGCTCAGCAATAGATGCTTTGTGAGGTAGAAACATGTGGTAAAAGTTAATAAGTCCAAGGAAGGCTTGCAAATCTGCCTTGCATCGAGGTTTAGGGGCTTCCTTGATTGCTTTAACCTTGGCATCAGTAGGATGGATGCCATGCTTGTCAATCATATACCCCAGGAACTCAACTCTGTCTGTTTTGAGTGTACATTTGTCTTCCTTGACTTTTAAACCCGCTTTTCTGAATCTGGTAAGGACTTCTCTGAGTCTTTCTTGAAGCTGAGTGTCATTTTCAGCAGAGATTAATACATCATCAAAATAAGGCACTACCCCTGGCAGTCCTTGCAACATTCTTTCCATAAGGCTTTGAAAATGCCAGGTGCCACGCTTACTCCAAATTGTAGTCTTTTTACATTTGAAGGCACCTCTATGAGTCACAATTGTTTGTGCCTCTGCAGTGGCATCATCAACTGTTAATTGTTGATATGCCTGAGCTAAGTCCAGTTTAGCAAATACTGTACCCCTGCCAAGGGAATGGAGCAGATGATGCACAACTGGTACAGGAATGCGCTCTGCTGCAGCGCATGGTTAAGTGTCCCCTTGTAGTCACCACAGATTCTCACTGACCCATCAGCCTTGACTGGTGTGACTATGGGTGTTTCCCATCTGGAGTGGTCAGTAGGCTCTAAAACCCCTTGAGCAATGAGCTTATCTAATTGTGCATCAATTTTTTCCTTTAAAGCAAATGGGACCCTCCTGGGCTTTAAACGAATTGGGGGCACCTTGGGGTCTAGGCTGAAAGCAATAGGGGTCCCCATATACTTGCCCAGTCCTTCGCTGAAGACCTCTGGAAACTCAGACTTCAAGGACTCTTCCCAGTCAGAACTGCTCACGTGATGGATGCCAGTCACCTCGATGCCAAGTGGCTTGAACCACTCAAGTCCCAGCAAACTTGGGCGATCCTTGTCCACGATGGTCAGGGGCAAACGTTTGGTGTGCCTTTAAACTGCACGTTGAAATCTCTCGCTCCAACTACTGGAATCTTGTTCCCTTGGTAGTCTTTGAGAGTCAGTGCTTGCTTCTGGAAATGCTTTTCTGAATGTTGGGAAAGAGTCTGTGGATAGTGTCCCATGACACCATAGATAAATAAGAGCCTGAGTCCACTTCCATTTGGCAAGGCCTTCCTTCAATAAACACCTTCACATGTACTTTTCTGCTTTTAAGGGTGAAGAATGACCAATAGTGATTGTTTGGTGAGTTTCATTCTTGCCATTTGCTTCTAAATTTCGCCCCATTTTTTCAAGGAAATTGTTGGGCTTAAAGTCTCTATCAGGAAATTTCTTCCTACTAGGTGGAGTTCTGGATGATTTGCAGACTCTGGCTATGTGACCCCGTTTTCTCACAACGTAGGCAAATGGAGTCAAAGAACTTGCATTCAGTGCGGGGGTGGCCCCCCCCACAGCCTCTGCAATAGAACCCTTGCCTGTTTCTCCCAGAGTCTTTTCTTTTCTTCTCCATTCTGAGTTTAAAAATCCCCTCCTCTGCCTCACTGCCATCAGAATCAGAGTCTATTTGTTCGCAATGAGCTGTTGTGGATTTTTCCCATCAGAATGGCTTGAGGCCTGGCTTGAGGCCTTGTTAATCTTTTTCATGGCCGCAGCTGCTGAGGACTTGGTGGCTTCCGCTGAAACAGCTTCTTCAATGGCCTCTTTAAACGTGATCTTAGGTTTCATTAAAAGTTTGCTTTGTAAGACCTTATCTTTTAGGCCTAAAACAAACCGATCACGCATGGCCTCTTCTAAGTTGGTAAAGTCACAAGCACCCCCAATGTCCCTTAAACTTGCCACGAAGTCATTAACATTCTCGCTATCCCCTTGATCCCGACGGTAAATTCGTGTCTCTTAATGAGGCA
>CM019148.1:144261271-144279111 GCA_009733165.1 Naja naja
GGAACATTCTTCCATATGTGGTGGTCTTGTACAGAGGCTCAAAGATATTGGCAGAAAATTAGAAAATGGTTGGAGGAAATGACAACAGAACAGATCGAATTTAAACCAGAATTCTTTCTATTAGGGATCGCATAAACAATTCCCCCCAAAAAAGTGAAGTATACAATAGTACATATTTTGACAGCAGCCAGATTGGCTTTTGCACAATGTTGGAAACAACCTCATGTTCCATCAGAGGAAATGATTATTCAAAAAATATCAATGTGCAGAAGTGGACAAATTAACTTTGGCATTAAAAGATAAAGAAACATCCATGTATTATGATAGCTGGAACTGCTGGTAATGAATGGATAGATCAAAGATAGATTACATAATAAACTGTAAAGGAAGATATGTTATAATTGTAGTAGTGATCATATATTCGCATCAAGGATGGCATAAAAAAGGATAAAAAATAAGGTCCCACAAACTGTCGAGGATGAAATTGTTTTTAATTGTTTCTTTACTTTTCTTTCTACTTTTTCTTTGTTTCTTTTTCCTTTCTCACATTTATGTACATGTTGTTTGTCTATTTTAATTGTAAAATTAATAAAGTTTATTTTTTAAAGAGCTGGTTGGACAAAGTTGATAATATACCAACTATCCCATTCTTTCCTTCAATCTATCTTCCTCCCAATTTATCTGGCCTCTTCCAGATACTACAGATATGTTTCTGGCTCTGAGCTGCATCTGATTTTTTATTTTCCCTTGAGTTGCTAGGAATATGAGAACAAGACTGGATGTTCCTGAAGACTATCATAAGTTCACTGTAAGAGACTTATGTCATAGAGCAACTCTGCTAGCTTCCTATCATGTTTTATTTATTTGTTTGTTTGTATTATGGGAAGAATTTTATTTTAAACCTTTATATTATGAATTGGGATCTTTGATCATTGTTTTATGGCCCACAACAATACCAATTCAGCAATACAGGTAGCTCTTGGCTTACAATCATTCATTTAGCAACCATTCAAAGTTACAATGGCACCGGAAAAGTGACTTACACCTTGTCCTAATCCTGCTGCAGCATCCCCATGGTCATGTGATCAAAATTTGGGTGCTTGGCAGCCAGAATGTATTTATGATGGTTGCAGCATCCCAGGGTCATGTGATCGCCATTTGCCACCTCCCCAGCCGCTTCTGACAAGCAACGCCAATGGGAAAAGTTGGGTTTGCTTAACGACCATATGATTCACTGAATAACTGCAATGATTTGCTTTACAACCATGCCAAACAAGATAACAAAACTGGGCATGGCTCACTTAACAGTCACCTAGCTTAGCAACAGAAATTCTGGTCACAATTGTGTGTAAGTTCAGGACTGCCTATCCAGTTTGGTCCAATTTATGTAAAGTAGTTGTTTGATTTTGTTTAGAAAATGAGGAATGCAAGAAGTCTTCATCTCTCACTTCTTCCCATCATCTTCTCTCTCTCTCTCTCTCTCTCACACACACACACACACACACACACACCTCTTTTCCTCTTTTATCATTTTATTTTTCCTCTTTTGTTATTTTCCTCCCTTCTCTAAAACAATCTTTGCTCATGTATCTTGTCAGAAAGGTTCATTATTTTGGTGTATTTAAATATAGATTTCTGAGTTTGTCAAGATATTAAATTTAAATGAATGGGTAGAGGTAACAATTATCTAGTTGAGATTTGGATTTTGTACACTGGATGTGTAGTTAACATAGGAAAAAGACAATGGAAGTGAAAACTTAAGGAATTTCTTTAGTATGTTCTGTATTAATTCTTTAATACAGAATCTTGAAAGCTGTAATAGGAATTTCCACTCCATGGTTATATCAGTTCGGTAAGGCAGTGTCTCTATGAACTGTGCTTCTTTTCCCCATCTCTCTCACCTGACCCAAATCGTGTTTTTTGACATAAACATGGAAAATTCCACGTGGTTCCATTTGTTTAACTTTTTTTCCCTGCCTGTATTTTCTGCCCAGTAGAGAGAACAAAGCTATTATTTTTGCAAACAGGGAAAAGAGCCTGTTTAGAGCATCAGATTTAGTTCCAACCTTATTTATAAGGTCTTCTAAGTTCATCAGCCAAAAACAAATTGAAAAATGGAAGCCTGCAAATGTCATCACAGCAAAATTGAACCCGTTATACTGCATTTATTATATCCCTTTCCAATTAAAATGACATTAGAAAAATTGTCACCTGGGTTACAATTTTTTGTGTCTTTCATAGATTTGGTGTCTTTCACACGAACACAAAAAGAAAGTTAGATCAGAATTATATGGGTGGTGGCTAGCAGAAATTCATTGTTGTTTTAGTGCAGATCAGTAATTTGCCTAGGGATCATTAATGTATGACGTCAACATAATGCATTGATCCAGGCATTCAAGAAAACATTGGGATGAATCCTAAATATTATTACCAGTGTTAAAATAGAGTAAAAAATGGTTAAAAACTTATTTATTGCTCTTCCTTAAAATGAATAAAGAAGGGAAAGAGGGACCAAAAATCCACCTATTGCATGTAAGAAAGGGGCACCTAGAACACACACTAGAATCTGAGGCCATGAATGACATGAAAATAATCCAACTTGACTAGCAAAAACAAGAGGCAGAACAAGTCCTTTGAGAGATGCACCTGGAAGGGGAAAATAGTGAGGAAGTGGCAGGGTTGTAGAAGTTCAGAAATAAAACACCTCCCAGAAAAGGGATCAACCTGACAGCAGTCAAGAATAACGACATACAAGAAATGATTGGATAGGTTATGCCACTTTGATACTTAAAGCTGACAACTTTGCATCTATATGCCAACTGTCAAAGACTTCTCTTTTTGAGTGTTTTTTGCAATGGAAATGAATCTGAACAGAGAATCCTGAAGGCAATATATTGTTTGGTTTTGCATTACTAAAAAACAATTTTTCTGAATGCAAATTTGGGGTATAAAAACTGAAATTATTTCAGTTTTCCAAAAGCAGTTCAGTATCTCAATCTTTTGCGAATGAAATGTGAAGAGATGGGTGACAAAACCAGTAAGAAAATCACAGTCATAAACAGGGGTGGGATTTTACCAGTTCGCACCTATTCGCTAGAACCGGTTTATTTATTTATTTATTTATTGATTTCTAACCCCCCATCTCCCAAGGACTCAGGGCAGCGCAGTCATAAAACAATACAAAATATACAATTAAAAGACAATTAAACGAGAAACCCAATTAAAAGCTAAAAACAGTAAAACTGTTGTTTAAAACTCCTCTCCCCACCCTCAGCCCAGGTCAGCAAGTTGGAACAACCAGGTCCCGGAGGAAGGAGCGGAGGTCAGGGGCCACCTGAAGCTCCAGGGGGAGCTGGTTCCATAGGATGGGTGCTGCCACAGAGAAGACCCTACCCCTAGGGGTCGCCAGCCGACATTGTCTGGCTGATGGAACCCCAAGGAGGCCCACTCTGTGAGAGTGCACAGGACGATTGGAAACAGTTGCTGGCAGCAGGGTCTCCTGTTATGTTGTTAACATTCTAAGCAGTTCGGAGAACCGGTTGTTAGAAGAATTTACTGGCCTAATCCTGTAAGGAAGGCAGGAAAGAAACATTCTGGTGTTGCTTACAGAAACTGTCTCCATTAACCCTTATTACATTCTTGGCAGGACTAGACTTCCTGTCTCAGGAACTTCTCTGGAGTTTTTTCCCTTCCTTTGCTGGTATTTTGCTTGTGTGGAGTGACCATTCAAAGTTACAATGGCACTGAAAAAAGTGACTTATGACCATTTTTCACACTTACGACTGTTGCAGCATCCCCACAGTCATCAGAGGCCAGGTGAGGAGATGCGTGCCTCGATGTGAGTGATATTGAGTTGGCCATGCCCAGCCAATAACATGACCACCGAGCCACATCCACCCAGTCACATGACCACCAAGCCACGCCCACCAACTAAGCCATGCCCACAGAACCAGTTGTTAAAAATTTGAATCCCACTCCTGGTCATAAAGTAGGAAGATACAGGGGGAAAATACTATATTTGTGCTGAACAATTACTTTACCTAAAAGAAAATACTTGAACAAGTGGAATATTGATTCCCTGGTAGCAAAGGCTAGGTGCACTGGAAGAGCAGTAGTTAGAGTGCAGTACTTCTGATTGCCAGCTGCCTCCAATTTGACAGTTCAAATGTCACCAGACCCAAGGCTGACTCAGCCTTCCATTCTTCCAAGATGGGTAAAATGAGGACCCACATTGTTGGGGGCAATTGGCTGACATTTATAATCCACTTAGAGAGGACTGTAAAAGCACTGTGAAGTGGTATATAAATCTAAGTGCTATTGCTATTGCTATTCTGCTAGAGGGGAACCAAACTCAAATCATCACTACATCAGAGCTTGATCCTTAGCTGAAGTCCTGAGCTGCAATATTGAAAACTTTTTGTCAATTGATACAAAATTCTCTAATGAATTAAAAAAAGGAAGAAAAGGAGTATCATGAAATGCCACAGCTTTATTAAATTTTGAAAAAGATCTATAACCTTATCCTAATTTGAAATATTGTAGAAAAGATGGGAGACAGTCAATTTTCAAAGATATACTGGATTCATAGGAAGGCCTTTGTTTCTGTATTTTTCAAAGTATAAGAAAGCACAAATTATTTGCACAAAAAGAGCCTTTTCATGAACCGCCCAATCATAAAAAGTTGTAAGAATACTTTCTTACCTCCTCAGATCTTTTCCCATATCTCTTGGGTTACTCTGCATGCTGATATTTTCACTAGCTGCCCCTATTATTCATTCATTCATTCATTCATTCATTTATTCATTACTTTTCTTCTTTGTCTGTCTATAACAGACAAATCCCACTGCAGGCTCGAATCCCACCAGGCTCAAGGTTGACTCAGCCTTCCATCCTCTCGGGGTAGGTAAATTGAGGACCCAAGATTGTTGGGGCAATAAGCTGACTTTGTAAAAATGCCGCTTAGTAATAAGCAGGCATATACAATGGAATGAAGGCTATTGCTGAGTGCATTGTTGCGCCCAAAATTGTAAGCCGCCTGAGTCTCCGAGAAGGGCTGGCATATAAATATGAATTTTTAAAAACAGAGCTATCAAACTCCTGGCCTACAGGCTGGATGTGTCACGACTGGCTGGCCCATGCCCGGTTTAGCAAAGGGGGAGGGAAAGTCCCAATACATCACGTGATGCTGCCATGATGACGTGAGTTTGACACCCCTGGTCTATAACAAGCAAACATGCACAGCAGATGTCCCAAAGATGCTTTCTTTCAAGAGGCAACTGGACTTCCTTGTTTTTTTCTTTGAAGATGTTTCACTTCTCATCCAAAAAGCTTCTTCAGCTCTGATTGGATGGTGGGGAATGGATGGATTTATATTCCTTGCAGACAGCTGGCCATTTGCTTCTGTATGTTTCAAGCTATAAGAAAGCACAAATTATAGATCTAAGGGTATGGGGCAATTTGCACAAAGAGAGCCCTTAAATAAACACTTATCATAAATAGTTATAAGAATAGTTTCCTGTCTTCTGGGATCCTTTGCTATATCTCTTGGGATTCTCTGCACCCTGACATTTTCACTAGCTGCCCCTATTATTAATTAATTAATGAATTTTCTTTTTTTTGTCTGTCTATAACAACTGAACATGCACAGAAGATGTATATGTGCATGTAAATAGGCTTGGTAAATCACAATCGAAACCTAATGCAGAAGTTGAAGAAATGACCACTAGAAAAGACCACCAATTCTTCATATAAATATTATTTTGCTTCCCATTTTGAACCCTTTCTAACTACTCTACTGGCAGTGGAGGTGGTGATGGTGATTCCTCCATGCTACAGATGGAATACTCTGGGTTTTTTTTTTAATTACAATGCTGACTGAATTGTTGGAAGTTTGGAATTCACAGGGAGTTCTTTTCATTTCCTTTATTTGGTTGCAGCTAGGGACACTGATTGAAATCACAGGAGAAGAGGTTATCATATTCACTTTCCAATGGTTGAATTGTTGCACTTTCTACTAGGATCATAACTCTACATATAATATGAAAAAGTAGAAAGTTATATTTTTACAGAACCTATTTAAAAAAAAGTTGTAATTTGTAAGAGGAGTCTTTTAATCCCATTGTTCGCCACATTCTCACATGATGAAAGCATATTCATCATCATGCCTATGTAGCCATTTTCAGTGCCCAGTGGATTTTTTTCTCTCTTCCCCAATATCCGTATTATGCATCCCTTCCTGATCACAAAAATCTGTTTCTGTGGACACATCTTTAGTTGTTTTCCATTCTAATTAAATGGAAGACAGGAAATGAAATTACTTTTCAATACAGTTTAAGCATTTAGTTTCCTTCAAGTTCTTAAAAAAACCAAAAAACCAACCACCCTTAGCTGGGTCCTCAGCACACAGCAATTTTAGATATGTTAAACAGGTTTCAACCCAAAATTCTGCTGATTCTGAAAATCCTAGTTTTGAGTTGTGCAAGGGGGTGATGCTTCAGGGAATGACT
The DNA here is from genome assembly GCA_009733165.1 of Naja naja. Lineage (NCBI taxonomy): Eukaryota > Metazoa > Chordata > Lepidosauria > Squamata > Elapidae > Naja > Naja naja. The sequence goes on from CM019148.1 coordinate 144,267,778, forward strand.
AAGAACAAAGGGAAGTGCTTTATCTGGGGTAAAAAGAAAAGTGATTCTTATCAAATGCCAGGGAAATCAGGAGATTTAGGCAGTTGAAAATGAGTAAAATAAAGATTTATGGCAAGCTTAAGCTCTCTACATCAGCGGTCCCCAACCTTTCCACCTTGGCAGCCCAGCTTGGCGTGGAGTGGACGTGTCAGAGGCAGACAGGCACGCGCATGCACAGCTCCATTGGAGCAAAGCTCTACTTGCGTGAATGCTTGAGCGGAGGTGCAAACCTCCACTCATGCCAGCACCCTCCACTCATTCAAGTGCAGCTTCACACACAAGCACAAGTGCTCTTCACTCAAGCGTCCACTGCTTGTATGAGTGGAGCTTCGCATGTGCCTATTGCTCACGTGGTCTGGTTTTGAATAGGCTGTAGCCTGGTAGTGGGCCATGGCCTGGAGGTTGGGCACCCCTGCTCTACAAGAATCTGATCAACTAACAGTGAAAGGAAATGAGCAGGAAATGAGAAAGGTATTCAAAGTGAGCTGGACTTAGCTCTCTTGCAGGTTTACAGGTACTCATGACTTATGATGCGTTTGACCCCTCCTTCAGGCTCAGCCTTGTCATCTCCTACATCTCTTTAGTTGCTTCTGGGCTGGAAAGAAAGAACATGAAATAATCTCAATGCTGTATGGGAAAACTGATTGCCTGGGCAAGATTTTATTTATTTGTTTGTTTAATGCACTTATTTATTATATTTCTTAATTTGTTCATTAAATTTATTTGCTACTTTAGTTTATTTAGTTTATTCATATATTTAATGTATTGATTTATTTTTTAAATTAACATGCCTCCTACCTCATTATCAAGTGACCAGACTTTGCTCTGTTGAATTGCTTAAATTTCACTTTTCAAGGTAGCAAAATAGGGAATCCATAAATGAGGCAACAGGCTAAGCTTCACTGCATGAAAAGTTAACCATGAAGTTACAGACAGTCGGTTGTTCTTCATTAACAGAGCACTGATGCTTCATTTGCCTCTGTCATTTTATAACATTTTATTTCATGAAAATGGACTGGTTCTGTAGTAACAGTGTATATCAAAATTGGTTTCTCCTCTGGCTGGCGTGTCTTCCTCACACAGACACTTTGTCACCAGTTGTACCATGGAAATCATTCCAACTCATTAGAAGGGAAGGAAAACAGCATTGCCATGCTCCAACGAGATGGTCCATTCCCTACAGAAATACATTCAATACCCACTGTCATATGAAAAATATTTCTGTCATATATCTGTCTGCAGTACAAGAAGCCATAAATAATATCCTGTGATTATCAACTTCACTCCATGTAAGAGTGGGTAAAGGTTTCATTAAAAACGTAAAATCTTAGCAAAAAAATAGCATTTCCTCCCCAAAAACACACAGGAAAAAACATTATTTCAGAAAAAGAAACTTGAAATTGGGAGAAAATAATCTGGAGAGATTCATCTTTTCTGGCAGGGACATGTAAATGGCTATGCCAGTAAAATTTTGGTTTAAAATCTAAGTGAAAGAAAGAAGATGCTACAATTTCTACAGACTTCTGATTGACACCAGAAAATATTTCATTAGAGATCTACTAAACATAGATAAATTATTTTTAAAAAGAGCTTACTTTATCAATGTACCTTAAATTTCCAAATATATGAGTTTTCCAAATGATTAATAAAATGACCACTTACACAGTATATTGGATTATAACATATCTTACCAAAGTAAACAGTATAATCAGCTGTGCCTTTCAGGGAAATATTTATTTAGAAATGCTATAAGGGTATGAAGGCAAATATGAGTCCCAGGATAATGTTGCAGGATCCAATCTGGATCGGTCACTGGGACTAGAGTTTTAGTCTTCTGAGCTTTGGGACTCATGATGGAGCCAATTGTCTCTAGCAGAGTGTGAGCTTTGGGATATTCTATGTGTGTTATTTATACAGTGCCTGTTGTATGTGGCTTTTAGATGTTGATTGGGGTGTTGACGGCTGGTTATTAAATTGTTGGCTATTGTTTCCTTGTGCTGCCAAGCCTTTGGCCTCCTAAGTAATTGACAAGATGGTGGTAAATCATATGAACTCCCTCATGTTTGTTATGCTACCACATTGTAAACACTAAACAAAAGAAAACCAGGAATACATGCCAAGACTATTAAACTTCCCAAGAATATGAACATCCTCCCTTCTGCCCAGCTACACCAGCAGTGAGGCAGGAAGTTGCTGAAGGCAGGTTATCACTTGAGTAATAGCAATAGCAATAGCACTTACTTATATACTCCTTCACAGTCAGGGGTGGCCTTCAAAAATTTTAGCAACGTGTTCTCTGCCCAGTTGCTGGGTGGGCATGGCAAAGGAGGGTGTGGCCTAGTCAGCCTCCTGCACCATGGGGGGGATGCTTTTGCCCTCCCTGGGTTCCAGAGGCTTTCCTTGAGCCTCTCTCAGGGCAAAAACAGCCTCCCTGGGCTCTGGAGGCTTTCTGGAAGCCAGAAAGAAGCCCATTTCTGGCCTTCCTGAACTTCCAGGAGGCCCATTTTTCACCCTCCATGAGCTCCACACACACCTTGCACTTATCTGCATCCAAAACAGGCCGTGTGGGGACTCCTGGGAGAGGTGGGGTGGGCGGAGCCAGCCAGAAGTGGGATTTGGGGATTCTCCAAACTGCACAGAATCTTAGCTAGAGGCTCTTCTGAACCCCTGCGAACCCCCAGCAGCCAACCCATGTTCACAATGCTTTACAGCTCTCTCTAAGCGCTTTACAGAGTCAGTGTATTGCCCCACAATTTGGGTCCTCATTTTACCCACCTCAGAAGGATGGAAGAGGGCTGAGTCAACCTTGAGCCTGGTGACATTCGAACTGCCAAATTGCAGGCAGCCGGCAGTCAGCAGAAGTAGCCTGCAGTACTGCATTCTAACCACTGCACCACCATGGCTCATAATAGCAAAAGTATTATTTATTTTTATTTATTTTATTTTTATTTTCTTGGACTTGTATGCCACCCCATCTCCGAAGACTCGGGTGGCTCACAACTAAAACCACAACAATAAATAATTAAAAAGATTAAACCACAAGCCCAAAAATTACAAGAATAAAATAACAATAATTAAGATATTTTAAAAGTATCATTGCATAATATATGGGAGAAGGCAATGGAAACCCACTCCAGTATATTACCAAGAACAGATAAAGTGATGGACAATATAACACCAGATGTATAAATTACCAGATTCAAATATGCAAAGATTTAGCTACCTTGAGAAAATTACAACTGGGGAAAATAGAAGGAAAAAAGAGAAAAGATGATCACCAGCAGGTTGAATGGAATCAATTACATTAGAAATGGGTATAGAAGACTTACAGGGCCAAATTGGGAGTAGGTTTTCCTAGACAAAATCTATATGATTACTGAGAGTCAACATTGACCTGATGACACATAATCAATCAATAAGGGAGCTATCATTTCAACATGTGTGACAAGATTTCCTTATTTTTCTGTAGTATTACCTAAGAAATTTGGGAGAAGGAAAAATTATATGCAAAAAAACAAACAAACAAACCAATTTATATTACATTCAGTACGCTTTTGTGTGCTGCAAAAAGGAAGAGGCAAGAAAATGGAAAACTTCCATATGCATAACCTGTTTGCAGAAAATAATTTTGGGTCTATTCAGAAACATTCATGTATGTCCTTTTAATAGTTTATTTTGAGCAAACACATCATCAGTTTTATTGACAGATATCTCCTAACATGCATTTGCTAGAGACATTTCAGCAAAACAGGAAAGCAATTGGGAAACAGAGAACACAAAGGAAGTTGGCAGGGCAATAAAACAGAGGCTATCTACAGGACCTCAACAAGATAATAAGCATCATTATAGCAATTATGTCTTATTCTGGTTGCCTTTGTGCTCTCTGAATCTTGCTCTGTTTTGTCAATGACAAAAATGGGTGCAAAAAGTCTTGCTGAATTTAAGAGATTTGATTAAGAATTCAATAGGACTTAAATCAATCATAAGGAATAAAACCTTATAATTATGGCAAGGTCAACTATTGTAATTATAATTACCAGTTTTCTCATTTTTATTAACTTTTTTTAATTATTGAGGGTTTTCATTTGTATTTTGTTCTTAAACTTTTGATATTCTTGCTCATTATGGGGACTTTTAAACTTTTAGGCCCCTAATGTCCTTGTTGCTAAAGTAGCTTGGTGCTTATTTTACACAACTCATTTTTATTTAATATTATTTTTATAATAGCTCAAATGTTTACTTCCTAAAATTTCTCAAGAATACAAATAGAAATATATTGATAAGTGGTTTATATCCAATATTATATGCACACATATGTCTATAGCTACCCATAAGAATGCCAAAATGGGGTGAGGAGGTATATTGTGTTGTGATGTCACAATCAGAGGTAGTATTCAGCAGGTTCTGACCAGTTCTAGAGAACCACTAGTGGAAATTTTGAGTAGTTCAGAGAACCGGCAAATAGCCCCTCTGACTGGAGATTTTACAGTATCCTTCCCCTGCTATGTCCACCAAGCTACACAGAACCGGTAGTAAAAATTTGAATCCCACCACTGGTCATACTACATGCAATGTCGCAGGCAGGTTGGGTGGGAGTTTTGAAACTTAACTAATGAAAAAAGTAATCCCAGCATAAAAAAAGACATTTCATCCCAGGATATCACTATTATATCAAAGGTGGTCACAGAATGGCTGGGATGTGAAAGGAAATTAAATCCAGTGATCAGAAACTCTGCTTAATTTCAAATGGTAATAACTCATCACCTTGTTTTACCAAGGCCCATAAAAAGGAGGAAGAGAAAGAGCTGAGGATAGGGCCAACTTTGTGGAATTGTTGGAGACTCCTTTGCCTCAAACATTGTCCACTTCCAGATTGTGATTGTGGTTGCATACAAATTAGATAGACAGATAGAGAAGAAAAGCAAGCAAGCGAGCTCTGGATGATAGGATCAAAACAGATATTGTGTATAACATAATGTGCTGAATTGGAGAGGCAGGAGGAGGCATGCTGTGTGCTAGACGATTTATTGCAATTCTGCACAGATCAGGCTCTGCTCAAAGTAAGGAATATTGTGGCCTGACCCTCCAATGCAATTTATATTCACCTAAGCACCCCAGGAGTAGGAATGCTATGCAAAGCAGAGACATAAGTGGATGAAAATTTATCACTGACTTAACCTCTCCCTCTCCTACCACCCACTCCTACATGAACCTGAGCGTACAGGAGGGCAACAGGGCATAGTTTTAGCAGTCCCAGGAGGACACAAATGCTTCCTTGTTTACTTCACTGTGAAAGCAACATGATTAACGGTGGCTATCTCTGGGCAGTCTATGCTGGAGGAGATATGTATTGAAATAGCAACAATAGTTGAACATTGAATCAATTTATTTACCTCTTGCTGAAAAGAATAATTTTGCCTTCTGTGGTTGGGATGCCCAATCCTAATTTAGCTTTTACGGTTCATCAGTGTAATGCATCTGTAAAAAATAAGATAAATAAAATCTTCCCCTTTTTCACATGTAGGTTCAATAGGATGGTAAATTGGTGGCTCAGGCTGTTAAATGCCTGCTCTTAAGATCCAGCTGTCTACAATTACTGTAGGCTCGAATCCCACCAGGCTCAAGGTTGACTCAGCCTTCCATCCTCTCGGGGTAGGTAAATTGAGGACCCAAGATTGTTGGGGGTGTTAAGTTTGCATGAAGAGTCAGACGAGGAGTTCCAGCAAAAGTTTATTAGTGACTACAGCTCGAATGGACCCATTCTGGCTTGGCTACGGCTGCTTCTTATAGCCTGCAGGCGTAGCTGCCAGCCAATGGGAGTGCAGGGTTTCTTCCCGCACTATTTAAACCAATACCATTTGACATTTTACAAGAACAGTTCAAATAAACCAATAACATTCAAACCTACATACATAACACCCTCCCCACTAGGTTCAGTCCATATCAAACCCCAACCTATCTAATGTATTCCTTTAAATAGGTGGGGCTCTTAAATGCTTGAGACCTTCGTGGTTCAGAAGCTTTAACGTTCTCACCCAGTGAGAAGGGAAATGTGTCTGACATTTCCCTGTTGGGACTTCCTGAGGAAGAAGACCCTGTTAGACTGTTAGAATCTGGTCTCTCCTCCCAACCCATCTCCATTCCAATGTCAGCACCCAAGTCAGGTAGTGATGTGCAATCTTCCACTTCTAAGGATGGATCTTGGCTTTGTGACAGGGTTCGGGATGGTTCCTGTCGAATGGCTCGTTACATGGGGTTGATTCCTGTTTGCTGATTTTCCTCCTGTTCCCCTCCTTCCCCTAGAAGGGACATCAGGTGAGGGACCTGGAGAGGGACAGGGTCATGTTCCTGAGGAACCTGGATCTAAGTTGGTCAATGTGCCTGCTCCAGAGGAGGCCATCCTCTGTTTGTACCCTGTAAGAACGAGGCCCCGTGATGTGAGTTATTTCGGCAGGAATCCACAAAGGTTCACCTATAAGGTTCCTAGCATAGACAGAATCACCCACACTAAAGAAGCGAACTTTGGAAGTGGAATCCAGTGGTGCGTAGTAAGTGGGATGAAGGTCAAGGGAAGACCTAAGTTTCCTGCCCATCAACAACTCTGCTGGGGACAAGTTATTTATTTATTTATTTATTTATTTATTAATGGGACTTATATGCGCCCCATCTCCGAAGACTTCGAGGTGACACAATAAAACAGACACAATAAATATTTAAAAAGAATTAAATTAATGGTCCCAATTAATACAAAACTAAAAACCCAATCTAAAACACCCCACCCATAGGTCACAGCCCGGCTTGGTGAATAACCAGGTCTTCAAGTCATGGCGGAAGGTCGGAGGTCAGGGGCCAAGAGCCCAGGGAAGTTGGTTCCAGAGTTCAGGGACATGACAGAATAGGCACGTCGTCGAGGGACCGCCAGCCGGCATGCCCGGCTGATGGGACAAGGAGTCCCTGTCTGTGACTTCGTACAGAGGCGGTTAGTATTCGATGTCGGCAGCAGTCTCTCCCTTAAATAATAAGGACCCATGTCATGTAGGACTTTGTATGTTAAAGTTAAAACCTTGAATCTCACCGGAGGGCAACGGCAACCAATGCAGGCAGCGCGGGAGGGGCTAACATGGGAGAACGGGAAACTCCCATCACCGCCAGCGCCGCGCATTTTGCACCAGCTGCAGTCTCGGATGGTATGCAAGGGCAGTCCTAAATAGAGGCGTTGCAATAGTCAGTGCGAGGTAACAAGGGCATGAGTGACTGTGCGGGCATCCCGGTCCAGGAGGCGAAGCTGGCGAACCAGCGGACCTGGGCAAAGGCCCCTGGCGGCGGCTCCCACCTGCTCCTCCAGCGGGCCGTGCATCCAGGAGGACCCCAGGTTCCTCGCCCTGTCCACAGGGGCAACACCACTCCCCTATGGTCAGCGATGGACATTCTAAGCTGGAGCGGGATGCGGTATGTACAACCACTCAGTCTTGGCGGGTTGAGTGAAGCATGTTGCCGTCCATCCAGATCCGTGCCGCATCCAGACAGCGAGTCATCACGGAGAGGGCATCACTGATCTGGTTTGGGGTGGAAATATACAGTTGAGTATCATCCATATTGATGATACCTCACCCCAAAACCACGGATGATCTCACCCAGCGGTTTCATGTAGATGTTAAATAAGAGGGGAGAGGACCGACCCTGAGGGACCCCACAAGTGGCGCCCTTGGGGCGACCTCTGCCCCCTGCCAACACCGATTGCGACCGCCCTGCGAGGAGGAGAGAGCCACGAAGAACAGTGCCCCCACCCCAGCCCCACAAGGCGTGCAAAAGGATACCATGGTGATGGTATCGAAAGCAGCTGAGAGGTCTAATAGGACCAGGACAGAGGAAAAACCCCTGTCCGTGCCCTCCAGAGATCATCCAACAGTGCGACCAATGCCGTCTCCGTGCTGAAACCAGGCGGAAGCCCGATTGAGTGCGGATCGAGGTAGTCCGTTTCCTCCAGGAAGCGGAAATTGCGGGCCACCACACTCTCAACAACCTTAGCGCGAAGGTTGGAGACTGGGCAGTTGTCTAACGGTGGGTCCAGGGCAGGCTTCTTCAGGAGGGCCTCACCACGCCTCCTTCAAGGCGGAGGAAAGACACCCTCTCTCAAGAAGCGTTGACAACTGCCGGATCCAGCCGCGGTGACCTCCCTGGCGGCATAAGCCAACCAGGAGGGCACGGGTCCAACAAACATGTGGTGGAACTCAGGCGCGCATAATCCCGTCCACTTCATCCTCGGAAACAGGATCGAACTCATCCCAAAGCGTAATGGCCAGACTCCCGTATCCGCTCCTCCAACCACTGCAAATCAGAGGACAACCGCTCGAATCCGGCGATTTTATCCGACAGATATTGCCCAAATTCCTCAGCCCTTCCCGCGGGTCCGGCCCCTCCTCTGGGCGAAGAAGGGGCGTGTGACCCGGAACAGAGGCGGCTGGGCGGTTATCTGCGGGCGCTATGAGGCGGAGAAATAAGACATTCTCGCTCTCATGGCTCCCAGGTAAGTCCTAATATGGGCTCTTAACTGGGCTCGTCGGCCTGGGGCGGGTGGCCCTCCACCTGCTCTCTAAGCCCCTTCGACGGCGTTTCATCTCCCGGAGCTCCTCTGAATACCAGGGAGCCATTGGGATCCACGGCGTGTAAGGGGTGCATGGGGACAACCCTGTCGAGGGCTTCGGCGCCCGTTGCCAGGCGGTCGCCAGATCCTCGGCAGAGCCGTGAGTCAGGGAAGAGGAAAGGCCCCAGCTCCATCTGGAACGCTCGGGTCCATAAAGCCTGGGGGAACCACCTCGTGGCTCCTCATCCCAGCAGTGGGGGGCTGTTGGAAGACCACCCGTGGGAGATAGTGATCAGACCATGGAGCGGGCAAAGGCGTAAAGTGGTCTGCCCTCTGTCACTATGCCACCACTCAGAGACAAAAACAAGGTCGAGAGTGTTCCCCCTCATGAGTGGGGCCATGAATTAGTGGGTCAGGCCCATGGCTTCCATGGAAGCCATGAATTCCTGGCCAATCGGCCCACCCCAGGGAAGGCAGATTAAAATCCCCAGGACTATAAGGCCTGGGATCTCCGCCACCCCGAGAGGGCGTCCAGGAGCCCAGGCAGGGTTGCTGTCACACAGCTGGGAGAAAGGTATGCAAGCAGCAAACCCACCTGACCATTAGGCCCCACTTCAGGAGGAGGGTCTCACTCCCGCCTATCTCTGGGATAGTGACCTCCCTTGGAAGTAAGGTCTCCCTAATAACCACAGCCACCCCACCACCCCTACCCTGGGCCCGGCGGTGCACAACTTCGAAAACCTGGAGGGCATAATTCAACCAGAGGGACACCTCCCTCGGGCCCAACCAGGTCTCGGTGATGCAAGCCAGGTCCGCAGCCTCCTCCTCAATGATTTCCGGAGGAGGGGTTTATTGGCCACGGACCTGGCATTAAAATACACCAGTCTGAGCCCAGGGGTCCCAATTCCCGAACTCCCTAAGGAGGAGGTCATAGGAGTCGGGCGGCGACCGCGAGTTGGCGAGCGCGCTCGGTACATATATGACCCTATGCCACGGCGTCTGCTGCCAACCCCAACCACCCTGGGAATGCAGCCCCCACCTCAGTCCCGGAGGCCCCACAGGCCCCAACCTCCACCCCCACCACGAACCGGGCTGCAAAAGACCTATTAACCCTCCTCCCTAACCCCTTAAGGCGGCTAGTTAAAAATTTTAAAAGTTTCCCCTTCCTTCTAAATTTGGAATTTGGCCCATTTACTGCTGCATGCCACCTCTCGGGATCCCAAGATCCGTCATTAAGAAAGCTCTTGATAAAGTGCAGGGCCATTCTACAGACTGGGGAACCGTCTGGAGGGCCCATAAGTCTGCTGGCGAGTAGGCAGGCATAACATATACATCTTAGGCAAGACAGGGGCAGCTGGTTGGATGGAAAAAATTGTAAAGGTGGAAATACAATAAGAGGCGGACTAAATGAGAGTCAGGAAATAATCCATGTCGGCAACTCTCTCACAGCTGCCGACAGTTAGAGTCAAATAAACAAGTCACTGTGCTGCCACCAAAGTGACTTGCGGTATAAAATCCTGAATAATTCCCTGCACTCACACTGCAGGGAAAAATCACATCCTCCCACTGCCCTCACACCACAGTGGGAGGTAGTCCAGTCTCAGGAGAGAAGTATAGGTCCATGGAAGTGGTACAGATGACCCAGGCACCATCAATAGTGTCAATGAGTCCAAGATGGCAAAAACAATGAAAGGGATGGCGGTCACAGATGGAATGTTCCAAAGTCCAAGAGTCCAAACAAGGTGCAGTGTCCAAAGCCAAACCCCGGCCACAGATCTGGGGCCACAAGCCGTCCTTTCACGGGGAAGGGCACCACCAACCGACTCTGCCCATAATCCCCAGCCAGGAAGGCCGCTTCCCTCAGTCCAGGCCATGGGTGGGAACATGCCCCCGGAACTCTTGGATATACAGGCCTCCCTCCCTTCCGTATGTCCGACTCTCCCAGAACTTCTGGGGAGAAAGTAAAAATAAAGGGGTAGGGGCTCCCAGGGGTGGTTCAGAAACCCATCCCCCATAGCCACACCACCCAAGTCAGAGCAGGAAAGAGAGGCCATTGGACCGACCAACAGCCCTTCACTGGGGACTCCATGGCTACCTCCATATAATGTAGGCAGCCACAGCACCAAGTCCAGGCCATCTCCGCTGCCATCAACTCCCGTTTGGTGGGGAAAAAGAACCCCAGCGCCAGTCAAGCCGTAGCTGATCCAGCCCATTGGGACCCAGTCTTGCCACACTCGCCGCCAGCAGTCCAGAGCCGGCGACTAGTAGCGATGGTATCAGGGTCCACAGGTCGCACACTGGGACTCGCAGCCACCAGGGCACAGGACACAGGGCGGAGGACAGCAGATGCATAAGGCAGAACAACAACCAGGCGTCGCCGTCAACAGCTCAAAGCAAACAACGCCGTCGCCGTCGCTGCTGCTGCTACCGCTGCTGCCGCGCGTGCTTGCCTTGGCTGACAAACGCGATAAGAAAGCGGCGGGGGAGAATCGATCTAGCCCGCCCGAGCGTCGTCAAATTCCACAAGCGGCTCGTGGCACCCCAGGCGCTCGAGATGGCTCCAGGGACAAGGGGGCTCTCGCGGGTACCCCAGGCGGCTCGAGATGGCTCCAGGGACAAGAGGGAGTAGCGGGTATCCTCCTCCCAGAAAACCAGCTAAACCACCCGAAATGCGGACGAGCCTCTCAACCACAGACCGCCATCTTGAGCAT